>JAMPIV010006758.1:100000-150032 GCA_024509875.1 Oreohelix idahoensis
GGTGTGTTGGTGTGTTGTGGTCGTTATTTGTGGGTATACGCTACTTAATTTGTTTCATATTAATTTACTGTTTACAGGCCTCAGGTTTCCCTCCCTTATTTGTAATAAATGTTTGTACAATACCAAACCTACCCACTATCCTGTTCTCACTGTTCTAGTCTACTATCATTTACTGGACACAGTATTAAGGTCCTAAGGGTCTTGTTGGATTCGGCCTATACTGCTTGATAGAAATACAACAGAAGTGATTGCGTCATTAATAGGCTGAACTGCCCATGGAGGACTTCTGGTGTCGTGTATTGTGGTTCGCACTATTGACCTGCCATTGAAACATCATTTTTTGATGATGCGTAGATGGCAGAGCGGATAGTGTGTGATTCGCTTGCATGGCTAGGCGGGGTTGTCGCACGGAAGGTCCAGTGTTCAAATCCTGGGTAAGCCACTCATGTCTGTTGTTTTTTCTGTTGTCTGGTGTTCTACTTCTTTATTTCCTGCGAGTGCCTGATAACATACCTTTATATTTGTTTCATATTAATTTACTGTTTACAGGCCTCAGGTTTCCCTCCTTATTTGTAATAAATGTTTGTACAATACCAAACCTACCCACTATCCTGTTCTCACTGTTCTAGTCTACTATCATTTACTGGACACAGTATTAAGGTCCTAAGGGTCTTGTTGGATTCGGCCTATACTGCTTGATAGAAATACAACAGAAGTGATTGCGTCATTAATAGGCTGAACTGCCCATGGAGGACTTCTGGTGTCGTGTATTGTGGTTCGCACTATTGACCTGCCATTGAAACATCATTTTTGATGATGCGTAGATGGCAGAGCGGATAGTGTGATTCGCTTGCATGGCTAGGCGGGGTTGTCGCACGGAAGGTCCAGTGTTCAAATCCTGGGTAAGCCACTCATGTCTGTTGTTTTTCTGTTGTCTGGTGTTCTACTTCTTTATTTCCTGCGAGTGCCTGATAACATACCTTTATATTTGTTTCATATTAATTTACTGTTTACAGGCCTCAGGTTTCCCTCCCTTATTTGTAATAAATGTTTGTACAATACCAAACCTACCCACTATCCTGTTCTCACTGTTCTAGTCTACTATCATTTACTGGACACAGTATTAAGGTCCTAAGGGTCTTGTTGGATTCGGCCTATACTGCTTGATAGAAATACAACAGAAGTGATTGCGTCATTAATAGGCTGAACTGCCCATGGAGGACTTCTGGTGTCGTGTATTGTGGTTCGCACTATTGACCTGCCATTGAAACATCATTTTTTTGATGATGCGTAGATGGCAGAGCGGATAGTGTGATTCGCTTGCATGGCTAGGCGGGGTTGTCGCACGGAAGGTCCAGTGTTCAAATCCTGGGTAAGCCACTCATGTCTGTTGTGTTTCTGTTGTCTGGTGTTCTACTTCTTTATTTCCTGCGAGTGCCTGATAACATACCTTTATATTTGTTTCATATTAATTTACTGTTTACAGGCCTCAGGTTTCCCTCCCTTATTTGTAATAAATGTTTGTACAATACCAAACCTACCCACTATCCTGTTCTCACTGTTCTAGTCTACTATCATTTACTGGACACAGTATTAAGGTCCTAAGGGTCTTGTTGGATTCGGCCTATACTGCTTGATAGAAATACAACAGAAGTGATTGCGTCATTAATAGGCTGAACTGCCCATGGAGGACTTCTGGTGTCGTGTATTGTGGTTCGCACTATTGACCTGCCATTGAAACATCATTTTTTTGATGATGCGTAGATGGCAGAGCGGATAGTGTGATTCGCTTGCATGGCTAGGCGGGGTTGTCGCACGGAAGGTCCAGTGTTCAAATCCTGGGTAAGCCACTCATGTCTGTTGTTTTTTTCTGTTGTCTGGTGTTCTACTTCTTTATTTCCTGCGAGTGCCTGATAACATACCTTTATATTTGTTTCATATTAATTTACTGTTTACAGGCCTCAGGTTTCCCTCCCTTATTTGTAATAAATAAATGTTTGTACAATACCAAACCTACCCACTATCCTGTTCTCACTGTGTTCTAGTCGTACTAGTCATTTGACTGGAGGAACAGTGATTAAATGGTCCTAAGGGGTCGATTGTTGGATGGGCCGATTACTGCTGATGGAAACTACATTACACGACGTGAGTTGCGCGTGGCTTTGGAATTGATGAACGGCCGCCATGGAGGTACTTCATGGGTGTCGTGTTACTTGTGGTTCGACATCTTAGTTGTCCTGACTATGAAACATCATTTTCGAATGGTTGAGTTGTTGGCATGGCTGAGCGGATGATTCGTGCGATTTCGCTTGCCTGGCTAGGCGGGGGTTGTCGCACGGAAGGTCCAGTGTTCAAATAATGCGGTAGCGTCTGTCTGTTGTTTTGTCTGTTGTATCGGTCGTTCCTACTTCTTTATTTCCCTGCGTTTGCCCTGATACATGACCCTGATAATATTCTGTTTTCTTTTTAATTTACTGTTTTACACAGGCCCTCAGGTGTCTCTCCGGTCATTTAATTTATGGTAATAAATGTTTTCGCCCATAACAATACCTAAAATACCTACCCACTATCCCTGTTCTCACTGTTCTCTCAGTTCTACTAAACATTTTACTGGACACAAGTATTATTAGGTCTCTATAGTGGTTCTTGTTGTGGATTCTGGACCTTAGAATTACTGCTTGATAGAAAATACAACAAGATGTGGCATATGCGTACGTTAATAGGGCCTGTAACTGCCTCAATGGGAGGAATTCTGGTGTCGCTTTGTGTATATGTGGTTCGCACTATTGACGCTGCCCAGTTTGAAACATCATTTTATTGTGATGATTGCTATAGACTGGCATTGAGCGTGAATAGTGCGATTCGTGGTGCCCTGGATTGGCGGAGGTTTTAGTCGCCACGAGAAGCGATCGAGTGTTCAAATCCTGGGTTAAGGCCACTTCATGTCTGTCTGTTGTTTTGTTCTGTTGTCTGGTGTTCTACTTCTTTATTTCCTGCGAGTGCCTGATAACATACCTTTTATATTTGTTTCATATTAATTTACTGTTTACAGGCCTCAGGTTTCCCTCCCTTATTTGTAATAAATGTTTGTACAATACCAAACCTACCCACTATCCTGTTCTCACTGTTCTAGTCTACTATCATTTACTGGACACAGTATTAAGGTCCTAAGGGTCTTGTTGGATTCGGCCTATACTGCTTGATAGAAATACAACAGAAGTGATTGCGTCATTAATAGGCTGAACTGCCCATGGAGGACTTCTGGTGTCGTGTATTGTGGTTCGCACTATTGACCTGCCATTGAAACATCATTTTTTTGATGATGCGTAGATGGCAGAGCGGATAGTGTGATTCGCTTGCATGGCTAGGCGGGGTTGTCGCACGGAAGGTCCAGTGTTCAAATCCTGGGTAAGCCACTCATGTCTGTTGTTTTTTCTGTTGTCTGGTGTTCTACTTCTTTATTTCCTGCGAGTGCCTGATAACATACCTTTATATTTGTTTCATATTAATTTACTGTTTACAGGCCTCAGGTTTCCCTCCCTTATTTGTAATAAATGTTTTTGTACAATACCAAACCTACCCACTATCCTGTTCTCACTGTTCTAGTCTACTATCATTTACTGGACACAGTATTAAGGTCCTAAGGGTCTTGTTGGATTCGGCCTATACTGCTTGATAGAAATACAACAGAAGTGATTGCGTCATTAATAGGCTGAACTGCCCATGGAGGACTTCTGGTGTCGTGTATTGTGGTTCGCACTATTGACCTGCCATTGAAACATCATTTTTTGATGATGCGTAGATGGCAGAGCGGATAGTGTGATTCGCTTGCATGGCTAGGCGGGGTTGTCGCACGGAAGGTCCAGTGTTCAAATCCTGGGTAAGCCACTCATGTCTGTTGTTTTTCTGTTGTCTGGTGTTCTACTTCTTTATTTCCTGCGAGTGCCTGATAACATACCTTTATATTTGTTTCATATTAATTTCATATTAATTTACTGTTTACAGGCCTCAGGCTTCCCTCCCTTATTTGTAATAAATGTTTGTACAATACCAAACTTACCCACTATCCTGTTCTCACTGTTCTAGTCTACTATCATTTACTGGACACAGTATTAAGGTCCTAAGGGTCTTGTTGGATTCGGCCTATACTGCTTGATAGAAATACAACAGAAGTGATTGCGTCATTAATAGGCTGAACTGCCCATGGAGGACTTCTGGTGTCGTGTATTGTGGTTCGCACTATTGACCTGCCATTGAAACATCATTTTTTGATGATGCGTAGATGGGCAGAGCGGATAGTGTGATTCGCTTGCATGGCTAGGCGGGGTTGTCGCACGGAAGGTCCAGTGTTCAAATCCTGGGTAAGCCACTCATGTCTGTTGTTTTTCTGTTGTCTGGTGTTCTACTTCTTTATTTCCTGCGAGTGCCTGATAACATACCTTTATATTTGTTTCATATTAATTTACTGTTTACAGGCCTCAGGTTTCCCTCCCTTATTTGTAATAAATGTTTGTACAATACCAAACCTACCCACTATCCTGTTCTCACTGTTTCTAGTCTACTATCATTTACTGGACACAGTATTAAGGTCCTAAGGGTCTTGTTGGATTCGGCCTATACTGCTTGATAGAAATACAACAGAAGTGATTGCGTCATTAATAGGCTGAACTGCCCATGGAGGACTTCTGGTGTCGTGTATTGTGGTTCGCACTATTGACCTGCCATTGAAACATCATTTTTTGATGATGCGTAGATGGCAGAGCGGATAGTGTGATTCGCTTGCATGGCTAGGCGGGGTTGTCGCACGGAAGGTCCAGTGTTCAAATCCTGGGTAAGCCACTCATGTCTGTTGTTTTTCTGTTGTCTGGTGTTCTACTTCTTTATTTCCTGCGAGTGCCTGATAACATACCTTTATATTTGTTTCATATTATTAATTTACTGTTTACAGGCCTCAGGTTTCCCTCCCTTATTTGTAATAAATGTTTGTACAATACCAAACCTACCCACTATCCTGTTCTCACTGTTCTAGTCTACTATCATTTACTGGACACAGTATTAAGGTCCTAAGGGTCTTGTTGGATTCGGCCTATACTGCTTGATAGAAATACAACAGAAGTGATTGCGTCATTAATAGGCTGAACTGCCCATGGAGGACTTCTGGTGTCGTGTATTGTGGTTCGCACTATTGACCTGCCATTGAAACATCATTTTTTGATGATGCGTAGATGGCAGAGCGGATAGTGTGATTCGCTTGCATGGCTAGGCGGGGTTGTCGCACGGAAGGTCCAGTGTTCAAATCCTGGGTAAGCCACTCATGTCTGTTGTTTTTCTGTTGTCTGGTGTTCTACTTCTTTATTTCCTGCGAGTGCCTGATAACATACCTTTATATTTGTTTCATATTAATTTACTGTTTACAGGCCTCAGGTTTCCCTCCCTTATTTGTAATAAATGTTTGTACAATACCAAACCTACCCACTATCCTGTTCTCACTGTTCTAGTCTACTATCATTTACTGGACACAGTATTAAGGTCCTAAGGGTCTTGTTGGATTCGGCCTATACTGCTTGATAGAAATACAACAGAAGTGATTGCGTCATTAATAGGCTGAACTGCCCATGGAGGACTTCTGGTGTCGTGTATTGTGGTTCGCACTATTGACCTGCCATTGAAACATCATTTTTTGATGATGCGTAGATGGCAGAGCGGATAGTGTGATTCGCTTGCATGGCTAGGCGGGGTTGTCGCACGGAAGGTCCAGTGTTCAAATCCTGGGTAAGCCACTCATGTCTGTTGTTTTTTCTGTTGTCTGGTGTTCTACTTCTTTATTTCCTGCGAGTGCCTGATAACATACCTTTATATTTGTTTCATATTAATTTACTGTTTACAGGCCTCAGGTTTCCCTCCCTTATTTGTAATAAATGTTTGTACAATACCAAACCTACCCACTATCCTGTTCTCACTGTTCTAGTCTACTATCATTTACTGGACACAGTATTAAGGTCCTAAGGGTCTTGTTGGATTCGGCCTATACTGCTTGATAGAAATACAACAGAAGTGATTGCGTCATTAATAGGCTGAACTGCCCATGGAGGACTTCTGGTGTCGTGTATTGTGGTTCGCACTATTGACCTTCCATTGAAACATCATTTTTTGATGATGCGTAGATGGCAGAGCGGATAGTGTGATTCGCTTGCATGGCTAGGCGGGGTTGTCGCACGGAAGGTCCAGTGTTCAAATCCTGGGTAAGCCACTCATGTCTGTTGTTTTTTCTGTTGTCTGGTGTTCTACTTCTTTATTTCCTGCGAGTGCCTGATAACATACCTTTATATTTGTTTTATTAATTTACTGTTTACAGGCCTCAGGTTTCCCTCCCTTATTTGTAATAAAATGTTTGTACAATACCAAACCTACCCACTATCCTGTTCTCACTGTTCTAGTCTACTATCATTTACTGGACACAGTATTAAGGTCCTAAGGGTCTTGTTGGATTCGGCCTATACTGCTTGATAGAAATACAACAGAAGTGATTGCGTCATTAATAGGCTGAACTGCCCATGGAGGACTTCTGGTGTCGTGTATTGTGGTTCGCACTATTGACCTGCCATTGAAACATCATTTTTTGATGATGCGTAGATGGCAGAGCGGATAGTGTGATTCGCTTGCATGGCTAGGCGGGGTTGTCGCACGGAAGGTTCAGTGTTCAAATCCTGGGTAAGCCACTCATGTCTGTTGTTTTTCTGTTGTCTGGTGTTCTACTTCTTTATTTCCTGCGAGTGCCTGATAACATACCTTTATATTTGTTTCATATTAATTTACTGTTTACAGGCCTCAGGTTTCCCTCCCTTATTTGTAATAAATGTTTGTACAATACCAAACCTACCCACTATCCTGTTCTCACTGTTCTAGTCTACTATCATTTACTGGACACAGTATTAAGGTCCTAAGGGTCTTGTTGGATTCGGCCTATACTGCTTGATAGAAATACAACAGAAGTGATTGCGTCATTAATAGGCTGAACTGCCCATGGAGGACTTCTGGTGTCGTGTATTGTGGTTCGCACTATTGACCTGCCATTGAAACATCATTTTTTTGATGATGCGTAGATGGCAGAGCGGATAGTGTGATTCGCTTGCATGGCTAGGCGGGGTTGTCGCACGGAAGGTCCCGTGTTCAAATCCTGGGTAAGCCACTCATGTCTGTTGTTTTTCTGTTGTCTGGTGTTCTACTTCTTTATTTCCTGCGAGTGCCTGATAACATACCTTTATATTTGTTTCATATTAATTTACTGTTTACATGCCTCAGGTTTCCCTCCCTTATTTGTAATAAATGTTTGTACAATACCAAACCTACCCACTATCCTGTTCTCACTGTTCTAGTCTACTATCATTTACTGGACACAGTATTAAGGTCCTAAGGGTCTTGTTGGATTCGGCCTATACTGCTTGATAGAAATACAACAGAAGTGATTGCGTCATTAATAGGCTGAACTGCCCATGGAGGACTTCTGGTGTCGTGTATTGTGGTTCGCACTATTGACCTGCCATTGAAACATCATTTTTTTGATGATGCGTAGATGGCAGAGCGGATAGTGTGATTCGCTTGCATGGCTAGGCGGGGTTGTCGCACGGAAGGTCCAGTGTTCAAATCCTGGGTAAGCCACTCATGTCTGTTGTTTTTCTGTTGTCTGGTGTTCTACTTCTTTATTTCCTGCGAGTGCCTGATAACATACCTTTATATTTGTTTCATATTAATTTACTGTTTACAGGCCTCAGGTTTCCCTCCCTTATTTGTAATAAATGTTTGTACAATACCAAACCTACCCACTATCCTGTTCTCACTGTTCTAGTCTACTATCATTTACTGGACACAGTATTAAGGTCCTAAGGGTCTTGTTGGATCGGCCTATACTGCTTGATAGAAATACAACAGAAGTGATTGCGTCATTAATAGGCTGAACTGCCCATGGAGGACTTCTGGTGTCGTGTATTGTGGTTCGCACTATTGACCTGCCATTGAAACATCATTTTTTGATGATGCGTAGATGGCAGAGCGGATAGTGTGATTCGCTTGCATGGCTAGGCGGGGTTGTCGCACGGAAGGTCCAGTGTTCAAATCCTGGGTAAGCCACTCATGTCTGTTGTTTTTCTGTTGTCTGGTGTTCTACTTCTTTATTTCCTGCGAGTGCCTGATAACATACCTTTATATTTGTTTCATATTAATTTACTGTTTACAGGCCTCAGGTTTCCCTCCCTTATTTGTAATAAATGTTTGTACAATACCAAACCTACCCACTATCCTGTTCTCACTGTTCTAGTCTACTATCATTTACTGGACACAGTATTAAGGTCCTAAGGGTCTTGTTGGATTCGGCCTATACTGCTTGATAGAAATACAACAGAAGTGATTGCGTCATTAATAGGCTGAACTGCCCATGGAGGACTTCTGGTGTCGTGTATTGTGGTTCGCACTATTGACCTGCCATTGAAACATCATTTTTTGATGATGCGTAGATGGCAGAGCGGATAGTGTGATTCGCTTGCATGGCTAGGCGGGGTTGTCGCACGGAAGGTCCAGTGTTCAAATCCTGGGTAAGCCACTCATGTCTGTTGTTTTTCTGTTGTCTGGTGTTCTACTTCTTTATTTCCTGCGAGTGCCTGATAACATACCTTTATATTTGTTTTATTTCATATTAATTTACTGTTTACAGGCCTCAGGTTTCCCTCCCTTATTTGTAATAAACGTTTGTACAATACCAAACCTACCCACTATCCTGTTCTCACTGTTCTAGTCTACTATCATTTACTGGACACAGTATTAAGGTCCTAAGGTCTTGTTGGATTCGGCCTATACTGCTTGATAGAAATACAACAGAAGTGATTGCGTCATTAATAGGCTGAACTGCCCATGGAGGACTTCTGGTGTCGTGTATTGTGGTTCGCACTATTGACCTGCCATTGAAACATCATTTTTGATGATGCGTAGATGGCAGAGCGGATAGTGTGATTCGCTTGCATGGCTAGGCGGGGTTGTCGCACGGAAGGTCCAGTGTTCAAATCCTGGGTAAGCCACTCATGTCTGTTGTTTTTTCTGTTGTCTGGTGTTCTACTTCTTTATTTCCTGCGAGTGCCTGATAACATACCTTTATATTTGTTTCATATTAATTTACTGTTTACAGGCCTCAGGTTTCCCTCCCTTATTTGTAATAATGTTTGTACAATACCAAACCTACCCACTATCCTGTTCTCACTGTTCTAGTCTACTATCATTTACTGGACACAGTATTAAGGTCCTAAGGGTCTTGTTGGATTCGGCCTATACTGCTTGATAGAAATACAACAGAAGTGATTGCGTCATTAATAGGCTGAACTGCCCATGGAGGACTTCTGGTGTCGTGTATTGTTGGTTCGCACTATTTACCTCCATTGGAAACATCATTTTTGATGATGCGTAGATGCATTGCGATAGTGTGATTACGCTTGCAATGGCTAGGCGGGGATGTCGCACGGAATGTCCAGGTGTTTTCAATATCCTGGTTAAGGCCACTCTTGTCCCGGTTGTGTTCCTGTTGTCTGGTGTTTTCTACTTCTTTATTTTCCTGCGAGTGCCTGATAACATACCTTTATATTTGTTTCATATTAATTTACTGTTTACAGGCCTCAGGTTTCCCTCCCTTATATTTGTAATAAATGTTTGTACAATACCAAACCTACCCACTATCCTGTTCTCACTGTTCTAGTCTACTATCATTTACTGGACACAGTATTAAGGTCCTAAGGGTCTTGTTGGATTCGGCCTATACTGCTTGATAGAAATACAACAGAAGTGATTGCGTCATTAATAGGCTGAACTGCCCATGGAGGACTTCTGGTGTCGTGTATTGTGGTTCGCACTATTGACCTGCCATTGAAACATCATTTTTTTGATGATGCGTAGATGGCAGAGCGGATAGTGTGATTCGCTTGCATGGCTAGGCGGGGTTGTCGCACGGAAGGTCCAGTGTTCAAATCCTGGGTAAGCCACTCATGTCTGTTGTTTTTTCTGTTGTCTGGTGTTCTACTTCTTTATTTCCTGCGAGTGCCTGATAACATACCTTTATATTTGTTTCATATTAATTTACTGTTTACAGGCCTCAGGTTTCCCTCCCTTATTTGTAATAAATGTTTGTACAATACCAAACCTACCCACTATCCTGTTCTCACTGTTCTAGTCTACTATCATTTACTGGACACAGTATTAAGGTCCTAAGGGTCTTGTTGGATTCGGCCTATACTGCTTGATAGAAATACAACAGAAGTGATTGCGTCATTAATAGGCTGAACTGCCCATGGAGGACTTCTGGTGTCGTGTATTGTGGTTCGCACTATTGACCTGCCATTGAAACATCATTTTTTGATGATGCGTAGATGGCAGAGCGGATAGTGTGATTCGCTTGCATGGCTAGGCGGGGTTGTCGCACGGAAGGTCCAGTGTTCAAATCCTGGTAAGCCACTCATGTCTGTTGTTTTTCTGTTGTCTGTGTTTCTACTTCTTTATTTCCTGCGAGTGCCTGATAACATACCTTTATATATTTTTTCATATTAATTTACTGTTTACAGGCCTCAGGTTTCCCTCCCTTATTTGTAATAAATGTTTGTACAATACCAAACCTACCCACTATCCTGTTCTCACTGTTCTAGTCTACTATCATTTACTGGACACAGTATTAAGGTCCTAAGGGTCTTGTTGGATTCGGCCTATACTGCTTGATAGAAATACAACAGAAGTGATTGCGTCATTAATAGGCTGAACTGCCCATGGAGGACTTCTGGTGTCGTGTATTGTGGTTCGCACTATTGACCTGCCATTGAAACATCATTTTTTTGATGATGCGTAGATGGCAGAGCGGATAGTGTGATTCGCTTGCATGGCTAGGCGGGGTTGTCGCACGGAAGGTCCAGTGTTCAAATCCTGGGTAAGCCACTCATGTCTGTTGTTTTTCTGTTGTCTAGTGTTCTACTTCTTTATTTCCTGCGAGTGCCTGATAACATACCTTTATATTTGTTTCATATTAATTTACTGTTTACAGGCCTCAGGTTTCCCTCCCTTATTTGTAATAAAAATGTTTGTACAATACCAAACCTACCCACTATCCTGTTCTCACTGTTCTAGTCTACTATCATTTACTGGACACAGTATTAAGGTCCTAAGGGTCTTGTTGGATTCGGCCTATACTGCTTGATAGAAATACAACAGAAGTGATTGCGTCATTAATAGGCTGAACTGCCCATGGAGGACTTCTGGTGTCGTGTATTGTGGTTCGCACTATTGACCTGCCATTGAAACATCATTTTTTGATGATGCGTAGATGGCAGAGCGGATAGTGTGATTCGCTTGCATGGCTAGGCGGGGTTGTCGCACGGAAGGTCCAGTGTTCAAATCCTGGGTAAGCCACTCATGTCTGTTGTTTTTCTGTTGTCTGGTGTTCTACTTCTTTATTTCCTGCGAGTGCCTGATAACATACCTTTATATTTGTTTCATATTCATATACTGTTTCCCGGCCTCAGGTTTCCCCCCCTTGTATGTCATAAACCTTTGTCCAATACCAAACCTACCCACTATCCTGTTCTCACTGTTCTAGTCTACTATCATTTACTGGACACAGTATTAAGGTCCTAAGGGTCTTGTTGGATTCGGCCTATACTGCTTGATAGAAATACAACAGAAGTGATTGCGTCATTAATAGGCTGAACTGCCCATGGAGGACTTCTGGTGTCGTGTATTGTGGTTCGCACTATTGACCTGCCATTGAAACATCATTTTTTGATGATGCGTAGATGGCAGAGCGGATAGTGTGATTCGCTTGCATGGCTAGGCGGGGTTGTCGCACGGAAGGTCCAGTGTTCAAATCCTGGGTAAGCCACTCATGTCTGTTGTTTTTCTGTTGTCTGGTGTTCTACTTCTTTATTTCCTGCGAGTGCCTGATAACATACATACCTTTATATTTGTTTCATATTAATTTACTGTTTACAGGCCTCAGGTTTCCCTCCCTTATTTGTAATAAATGTTTGTACAATACCAAACCTACCCACTATCCTGTTCTCACTGTTCTAGTCTACTATCATTTACTGGACACAGTATTAAGGTCCTAAGGGTCTTGTTGGATTCGGCCTATACTGCTTGATAGAAATACAACAGAAGTGATTGCGTCATTAATAGGCTGAACTGCCCATGGAGGACTTCTGGTGTCGTGTATTGTGGTTCGCACTATTGACCTGCCATTGAAACATCATTTTTTGATGATGCGTAGATGGCAGAGCGGATAGTGTGATTCGCTTGCATGGCTAGGCGGGGTTGTCGCACGGAAGGTCCAGTGTTCAAATCCTGGGTAAGCCACTCATGTCTGTTGTTTTTCTGTTGTCTGGTGTTCTACTTCTTTATTTCCTGCGAGTGCCTGATAACATACCTTTATATTTGTTTCATATTAATTTACTGTTTACAGGCCTCAGGTTTCCCTCCCTTATTTGTAATAAATGTTTGTACAATACCAAACCTACCCACTATCCTGTTCTCACTGTTCTAGTCTACTATCATTTACTGGACACAGTATTAAGGTCCTAAGGGTCTTGTTGGATTCGGCCTATACTGCTTGATAGAAATACAACAGAAGTGATTGCGTCATTAATAGGCTGAACTGCCCATGGAGGACTTCTGGTGTCGTGTATTGTGGTTCGCACTATTGACCTGCCATTGAAACATCATTTTTTTGATGATGCGTAGATGGCAGAGCGGATAGTGTGATTCGCTTGCATGGCTAGGCGGGGGTTGTCGCACGGAAGGTCCAGTGTTCAAATCCTGGGTAAGCCACTCATGTCTGTTGTTTTTCTGTTGTCTGGTGTTCTACTTCTTTATTTCCTGCGAGTGCCTGATAACATACCTTTATATATTTGTTTCATATTAATTTACTGTTTACAGGCCTCAGGTTTCCCTCCCTTATTTGTAATAAATGTTTGTACAATACCAAACCTACCCACTATCCTGTTCTCACTGTTCTAGTCTACTATCATTTACTGGACACAGTATTAAGGTCCTAAGGGTCTTGTTGGATTCGGCCTATACTGCTTGATAGAAATACAACAGAAGTGATTGCGTCATTAATAGGCTGAACTGCCCATGGAGGACTTCTGGTGTCGTGTATTGTGGTTCGCACTATTGACCTGCCATTGAAACATCATTTTTTGATGATGCGTAGATGGCAGAGCGGATAGTGTGATTCGCTTGCATGGCTAGGCGGGGTTGTCGCACGGAAGGTCCAGTGTTCAAATCCTGGGTAAGCCACTCATGTCTGTTGTTTTTCTGTTGTCTGGTGTTCTACTTCTTTATTTCCTGCGAGTGCCTGATAACATACCTTTATATTTGTTTCATATTAATTTACTGTTTACAGGCCTCAGGTTTCCCTCCCTTATTTGTAATAAATGTTTGTACAATACCAAACCTACCCACTATCCTATTCTCACTGTTCTAGTCTACTATCATTTACTGGACACAGTATTAAGGTCCTAAGGGTCTTGTTGGATTCGGCCTATACTGCTTGATAGAAATACAACAGAAGTGATTGCGTCATTAATAGGCTGAACTGCCCATGGAGGACTTCTGGTGTCGTGTATTGTGGTTCGCACTATTGACCTGCCATTGAAACATCATTTTTTGATGATGCGTAGATGGCAGAGCGGATAGTGTGATTCGCTTGCATGGCTAGGCGGGGTTGTCGCACGGAAGGTGCAGTGTTCAAATCCTGGGTAAGCCACTCATGTCTGTTGTTTTTCTGTTGTCTGGTGTTCTACTTCTTTATTTCCTGCGAGTGCCTGATAACATACCTTTATATTTGTTTCATATTAATTTACTGTTTACAGGCCTCAGGTTTCCCTCCCTTATTTGTAATAAATGTTTGTACAATACCAAACCTACCCACTATCCTGTTCTCACTGTTCTAGTCTACTATCATTTACTGGACACAGTATTAAGGTCCTAAGGGTCTTGTTGGATTCGGCCTATACTGCTTGATAGAAATACAACAGAAGTGATTGCGTCATTAATAGGCTGAACTGCCCATGGAGGACTTCTGGTGTCGTGTATTGTGGTTCGCACTATTGACCTGCCATTGAAACATCATTTTTTTGATGATGCGTAGATGGCAGAGCGGATAGTGTGATTCGCTTGCATGGCTAGGCGGGGTTGTCGCACGGAAGGTCCAGTGTTCAAATCCTGGGTAAGCCACTCATGTCTGTTGTTTTTCTGTTGTCTGGTGTTCTACTTCTTTATTTCCTGCGAGTGCCTGATAACATACCTTTATATTTGTTTCATATTAATTTACTGTTTACAGGCCTCAGGTTTCCCTCCCTTATTTGTAATAAAATGTTTGTACAATACCAAACCTACCCACTATCCTGTTCTCACTGTTCTAGTCTACTATCATTTACTGGACACAGTATTAAGGTCCTAAGGGTCTTGTTGGATTCGGCCTATACTGCTTGATAGAAATACAACAGAAGTGATTGCGTCATTAATAGGCTGAACTGCCCATGGAGGACTTCTGGTGTCGTGTATTGTGGTTCGCACTATTGACCTGCCATTGAAACATCATTTTTTGATGATGCGTAGATGGCAGAGCGGATAGTGTGATTCGCTTGCATGGCTAGGCGGGGTTGTCGCACGGAAGGTCCAGTGTTCAAATCCTGGGTAAGCCACTCATGTCTGTTGTTTTTTCTGTTGTCTGGTGTTCTACTTCTTTATTTCCTGCGAGTGCCTGATAACATACCTTTATATTTGTTTCATATTAATTTACTGTTTACAGGCCTCAGGTTTCCCTCCCTTATTTGTAATAAATGTTTGTACAATACCAAACCTACCCACTATCCTGTTCTCACTGTTCTAGTCTACTATCATTTACTGGACACAGTATTAAGGTCCTAAGGGTCTTGTTGGATTCGGCCTATACTGCTTGATAGAAATACAACAGAAGTGATTGCGTCATTAATAGGCTGAACTGCCCATGGAGGACTTCTGGTGTCGTGTATTGTGGTTCGCACTATTGACCTGCCATTGAAACATCATTTTTTGATGATGCGTAGATGGCAGAGCGGCTAGTGTGATTCGCTTGCATGGCTAGGCGGGGTTGTCGCACGGAAGGTCCAGTGTTCAAATCCTGGGTAAGCCACTCATGTCTGTTGTTTTTCTGTTGTCTGGTGTTCTACTTCTTTATTTCCTGCGAGTGCCTGATAACATACCTTTATATTTGTTTCATATTAATTTACTGTTTACAGGCCTCAGGATTCCCTCCCTTATTTGTAATAAATGTTTGTACAATACCAAACCTACCCACTATCCTGTTCTCACTGTTCTAGTCTACTATCATTTACTGGACACAGTATTAAGGTCCTAAGGGTCTTGTTGGATTCGGCCTATACTGCTTGATAGAAATACAACAGACGTGATTGCGTCATTAATAGGCTGAACTGCCCATGGAGGACTTCTGGTGTCGTGTATTGTGGTTCGCACTATTGACCTGCCATTGAAACATCATTTTTTGATGATGCGTAGATGGCAGAGCGGATAGTGTGATTCGCTTGCATGGCTAGGCGGGGTTGTCGCACGGAAGGTCCAGTGTTCAAATCCTGGGTAAGCCACTCATGTCTGTTGTTTTTTCTGTTGTCTGGTGTTCTACTTCTTTATTTCCTGCGAGTGCCTGATAACATACCTTTATATTTGTTTCATATTAATTTACTGTTTACAGGCCTCAGGTTTCCCTCCCTTATTTGTAATAAATGTTTGTACAATACCAAACCTACCCACTATCCTGTTCTCACTGTTCTAGTCTACTATCATTTACTGGACACAGTATTAAGGTCCTAATGGTCTTGTTGGATTCGGCCTATACTGCTTGATAGAAATACAACAGAAGTGATTGCGTCATTAATAGGCTGAACTGCCCATGGAGGACTTCTGGTGTCGTGTATTGTGGTTCGCACTATTGACGTGCCATTGAAACATCATTTTTTGATGATGCGTAGATGGCAGAGCGGATAGTGTGATTCGCTTGCATGGCTAGGCGGGGTTGTCGCACGGAAGGTCCAGTGTTCAAATCCTGGGTAAGCCACTCATGTCTGTTGTTTTTCTGTTGTCTGGTGTTCTACTTCTTTATTTCCTGCGAGTGCCTGATAACATACCTTTATATTTGTTTCATATTAATTTACTGTTTACAGGCCTCAGGTTTCCCTCCCTTATTTGTAATAAAATGTTTGTACAATACCAAACCTACCCACTATCCTGTTCTCACTGTTCTAGTCTACTATCATTTACTGGACACAGTATTAAGGTCCTAAGGGTCTTGTTGGATTCGGCCTATACTGCTTGATAGAAATACAACAGAAGTGATTGCGTCATTAATAGGCTGAACTGCCCATGGAGGACTTCTGGTGTCGTGTATTGTGGTTCGCACTATTGACCTGCCATTGAAACATCATTTTTTGATGATGCGTAGATGGCAGAGCGGATAGTGTGATTCGCTTGCATGTCTAGGCGGGGTTGTCGCACGGAAGGTCCAGTGTTCAAATCCTGGGTAAGCCACTCATGTCTGTTGTTTTTTCTGTTGTCTGGTGTTCTACTTCTTTATTTCCTGCGAGTGCCTGATAACATACCTTTATATTTGTTTCATATTAATTTACTGTTTACAGGCCTCAGGTTTCCCTCCCTTATTTGTAATAAAAATGTTTGTACAATACCAAACCTACCCACTATCCTGTTCTCACTGTTCTAGTCTACTATCATTTACTGGACACAGTATTAAGGTCCTAAGGGTCTTGTTGGATTCGGCCTATACTGCTTGATAGAAATACAACAGAAGTGATTGCGTCATTAATAGGCTGAACTGCCCATGGAGGACTTCTGGTGTCGTGTATTGTGGTTCGCACTATTGACCTGCCATTGAAACATCATTTTTTGATGATGCGTAAATGGCAGAGCGGATAGTGTGATTCGCTTGCATGGCTAGGCGGGTTGTCGCACGGAAGGTCCAGTGTTCAAATCCTGGGTAAGCCACTCATGTCTGTTGTTTTTCTGTTGTCTGGTGTTCTACTTCTTTATTTCCTGCGAGTGCCTGATAACATACCTTTATATTTGTTTCATATTAATTTACTGTTTACAGGCCTCAGGTTTCCCTCCCTTATTTGTAATAAAATGTTTGTACAATACCAAACCTACCCACTATCCTGTTCTCACTGTTCTAGTCTACTATCATTTACTGGACACAGTATTAAGGTCCTAAGGGTCTTGTTGGATTCGGCCTATACTGCTTGATAGAAATACAACAGAAGTGATTGCGTCATTAATAGGCTGAACTGCCCATGGAGGACTTCTGGTGTCGTGTATTGTGGTTCGCACTATTGACGTGCCATTGAAACATCATTTTTTGATGATGCGTAGATGGCAGAGCGGATAGTGTGATTCGCTTGCATGGCTAGGCGGGGTTGTCGCACGGAAGGTCCAGTGTTCAAATCCTGGGTAAGCCACTCATGTCTGTTGTTTTTTCTGTTGTCTGGTGTTCTACTTCTTTATTTCCTGCGAGTGCCTGATAACATACCTTTATATTTGTTTCATATTAATTTACTGTTTACAGGCCTCAGGTTTCCCTCCCTTATTTGTAATAAAATGTTTGTACAATACCAAACCTACCCACTATCCTGTTCTCACTGTTCTAGTCTACTATCATTTACTGGACACAGTATTAAGGTCCTAAGGGTCTTGTTGGATTCGGCCTATACTGCTTGATAGAAAATACAACAGAAGTGATTGCGTCATTAATAGGCTGAACTGCCCATGGAGGACTTCTGGTGTCGTGTATTGTGGTTCGCACTATTGACCTGCCATTGAAACATCATTTTTTGATGATGCGTAGATGGCAGAGCGGATAGTGTGATTCGCTTGCATGGCTAGGCGGGGTTGTCGCACGGAAGGTCCAGTGTTCAAATCCTGGGTAAGCCACTCATGTCTGTTGTTTTTCTGTTGTCTGGTGTTCTACTTCTTTATTTCCTGCGAGTGCCTGATAACATACCTTTATATTTGTTTCATATTAATTTACTGTTTACAGGCCTCAGGTTTCCCTCCCTTATTTGTAATAAAATGTTTGTACAATACCAAACCTACCCACTATCCTGTTCTCACTGTTCTAGTCTACTATCATTTACTGGACACAGTATTAAGGTCCTAAGGGTCTTGTTGGATTCGGCCTATACTGCTTGATAGAAATACAACAGAAGTGATTGCGTCATTAATAGGCTGAACTGCCCATGGAGGACTTCTGGTGTCGTGTATTGTGGTTCGCACTATTGACCTGCCATTGAAACATCATTTTTTGATGATGCGTAGATGGCAGAGCGGATAGTGTGATTCGCTTGCATGGCTAGGCGGGGTTGTCGCACGGAAGGTCCAGTGTTCAAATCCTGGGTAAGCCACTCATGTCTGTTGTTTTTCTGTTGTCTGGTGTTCTACTTCTTTATTTCCTGCGAGTGCCTGATAACATACCTTTATATTTGTTTCATATTAATTTACTGTTTACAGGCCTCAGGTTTCCCTCCCTTATTTGTAATAAAATATATATATACCAGCGTGTCCCAAACTTTTCACTCTGGTGCAGAATAATAGTGAACGCGATAACAAATCTTCTCCAGTCTGTTTTTTTTTGTTGGTATTATCTATTGTTTAAAACTTCATGTAACAATAACATTCATTTACCCATCAATATAAGGTTCACTTTCTCAGTCATTATTTTAAAAGTTAGCTTCAATGGGACGCTTGGACTTTCTTCTGCCTGCATTAAAGCTGAAATATTGGCAGAATTCTTGTGCAACTCAAAGTTTGGCGTGGAATAGAAGGATTAAACTTGAATTAAAATGATAGAATACCCAGAAAAATACAAGTAGAACAAGAAGTGAAAAGGCACTGTTGTTCGATATGACAGTAAAAAAATATTACACACACACACACACACACACACACACACACACACATAAAGATAAGTTTTCAGGCGCTCGTGAATAATAAAGAAGTAGAAAACTAGACAACAGAAAAACAACAGACGTGAGTGGCTTACCGAGGAATCGAACCCAGGACCGTCCTTTATGTGTTCGATATGACGCAGAAGGGAAAAACAAGCTGGCACCATTACAAGGCTCACGTTTTTCTGGAGCCTGCAAGGTGATAGAATTAAAGAGACCAAATGGCACACGGAGAAGGAAAACTGAAGATAGAATTAAAGGGAATAAATAAGACTTCGTGGCAGGATGGTACCGGGCAGGTAGGCATCGCGTATACTTCTTGAAGTCCCGGATGTCACTCGGAGCTGAAAGGCATATAACAATACTGATAATTACAATAATGGAAGGTTTTTTTTTCAAGATACTCATTTTACGATTTCTGTCTTCGCTTGTGATGATTGTCAGACACGAAATGGTTGAGCTATACTTGCTTTGTCTGTTGTGTACACAATTAATTTAGTAATTTTGGTTTTAAATACCTTTTATTTAGGATCATGTGAGCTTTTTTTTTAATTTGTCGAGCTTCACAATTTGGGCACTGTCGTATAGTAGGTCTATTTGTATCACGCTCTATCTTTTCCAAACATCTTTCTTACTTTATTGTCTCCCACATTTTGCTCTTTCATCGTGTATGAAGTAATCTTTCTTAATCACGACTTGTATTTAAAGTGAAACTTTACACGCCTTTGTGATTTAGTCCCCCACCTTAAGTTCTCTTGCAAACCACATATGGGCAAAGAACAAATTCTTTGATACCTAATTTCCCGTGTAAACCTCACGAGACAAGCCACACTGAATATTGTTTAACTTTGGGAAACTCCCGGCTTGGAAGTAGAGAGAACTCTTTTCATTGCTAATCCCCTGTTTAAACAAACCTGAGTCGTACCACATTGGGACAATGACGCTGGCTCAACAACAAAGGACTTGTGATAATGAATAGAGAGATTAAAAGATTGCGTGCAGAGAATGACACGAGAAGCAACCAAAAGACAAAAGACTTTGTGACGGGAGGAGACGGGTGATTTTTTGCATTAGCATGCCAATCATTAACACCTGTTTGTCTTGCAAAATGGACAGGCAACGCGGATGACAAAGTGTTTTGCGAAAGCCCACCCACTTTTGGCCAGTGACATTCGCTGACAGGGCACGAAAGGTACCCCTATACAAGGCACAATGTGGAGGCCTAGCGATTGGTTTGTAGGCGGAGTTAAACGTCACACATCCAATGTCGGAACACATTGGATGTGTGACGTATAATACAGAGATATAATCAGAGAGCGCTATGAAATCAGTACGAAATTTCCAACATTGTGAGGCAGAAGATTTTCCGAGAGTTTAGCCTGAGTAAACATGTTCATTCCTGTGCGCATATTTAATTCATATATGTGGAGTTTATAGTGTTCTTAAGGAATTTGCGAAGGGAAAATGAGTCCAACAGAAGTCTAAGTCTACACCTTATTTGTTTGGCGTCTAACCGGACAGAAGCTTGCAAAGCGTACGTCCGGGTAGCGGAATTCACAATTAAGGACATCCTTCACGTCCTCAGTTACAAGGACGATTTCTTGCCTACGTCTCACACCGTGATTGCGAAGCATTTTATTCACCTGCTTATCAAGTGCTCACAAGTTGATTGCAAATTCAAATATCAAGTTCAACTCACTCAAAAGTTTACCGCCTGATTCAAGCTAAAGTACGCACAAGTTGATTCTCATATTTATATCAACCTCAACTCCCTCACAAGAGCATATTTTATGAATCAATATTCCATATTTACAAGATGGTTCGCATATACAGCTAACAAGTTCAACTCACTCAAGAGCGAATTTTATGAATCAAGATTCCATAGAAAGTTGAGTCACATATACAGAAATCAAGTGCCACTCGCTCCAAAGCATATTTTATGAATCAAGAGTACATACTGAAGTTGAGGGGTCTACATACCAAGATCATTTCGTGAAGATCTCCAGTCTAGCCAGTACCTTTCAGAGATTAGACAGCAGACATTTTCTTAAGGCAACTGTCAACGATTTGTCAACGCTAGAGAGATATTGCCAAACATTGAAGGAATGTACCTCGTCAAAGTTCTCATTCAACAACAATTTTCATCAGTACGTCCTCTTAATGAAGATAACCCACACAACATACCATAAACCTACCTACAAGGGAGGAGCATTAAGAGACACATAGATAGTGTAGATTCGATATCAGTGGTAACACTTAATATATCACATCATCACATCACTCTTCACATAGTTTCATTCTCATAATTAACTAACTACATTATTTATATCTCATCTGTGTGTGTGTGTGTGTGTGAATTGTCTTTCACCATCAGCATGTTTTATTTTTATACTAACGCAATATGTGTAGATGTTTAATTAATAAAACCAATAACCGTTTTGATTATTATCTAATTCGTTAATGTATCACTCGTGCTGTCGGTGTTAAATATTTACATATATGTAAAATTCTACATTTAGATGAAAGTGGGGGCTCTTTCTTTCTCAAGATCTAAGGGCAGAAGCCCTCAAATATTGAGAAAATTCAATTTTGATACCAACATCATAGATATAATTGAAGCACTATACAAGGACGGAAGCAGTGCTGTTTTTGCAAGCAATGACATTGGAGAATTTTTCAAAACAACATAGGAGTTCATCAGGGATGTAACCTGTCCCCAGTGCTCTTTAATATATATCTAGAACATATTAGGCAATATACATTGCAATATACATTTTGCTGATGATATCAATCTTATAGCTGGAACAGAATCAGAACTTCAAGACCTTGCCTCTAGACTGGAGAAAGTAACAAGAACATATGGGATGGAAATTAATATAGAAAAAAGCAAGATATTGGTGAATAGCCATAAAAATCATGTTCCGACCAACATTACGTTAAATGGGCAAACGTTAGAAGAAGTTAACACCTTTAAATATCTGGGGTCCACTATATGTAGTGATGGAAAATCAAGTAAAGAAATCAAGACAAGACTTGAGATGGCCTCAGCTGCCATGACAAGGCTGAATGTGATCTGGAAAAGTAACATCAGTTTTCATGTGAAGATCAAATTATACAAATCACTTGTATTATCTATTCTCTTGTATGGGTGTGAGGGCTGGACACTCACTGCAGATCGGAGCGAAGGATTCAGGCTTTCGAGTATAAATGTTATAGAAGAATTTTGCGCATTTGCTATAAAGAGCACAAAACAAATGTTTATGTTAGAGAGAAAATAAACACCTATGCAGGCCACCAAGAACCACTTTTGTCAGTAGTGAAACGTCGAAAACTCGCCTGGTTTGGGCATGTAACTCGTCATGACTCCCTTTCGAAAACGATCCTCCAGGGAACAGTCGAAGGTAAACGGAGAAGAGAAAGGCAAAGAAAATCCTGGGCTGATAACATCAAAGAATGAGCAGGGCACGGTTTTTCCACACTTGTACGCATTGCTGACGATAGAGAGCAGTGGAGGACCCTGTCTGCTGAAGCTTCCACCATGGCACCCCTACGACCCATGACTGGTTACGGGTTGAAATGAGATGAGAAGGGCAGAAGCTAAGGTCGTGGGGAAATAGAACACTCTTCATAATTTACTAGAAAACACTATCTAGTGGAGAGCATTTGCATTCTCTTCTTCTTGTCCTTCTCGAATAAGTCTCTTTCTTTCTTAACTAACCAATTTCTGGAGACCTTCTTGATAATCTTTCATAGGCTATCCCCAGCGAAAACTACTGTTGTAGTTGCGCCAATATAAACTTATGACAGACATTCAGAATATCATTGCTCCACTCATCTTACAGAGATGAAACTTCGCTTTCAGATTCCTGTCTTGGTACATTTTAATCTTTAAAGATTTCATCGGCAATGGCCCATCCAGCTTTATCTAAGAACTTAAAACAAAGTAAAATAAGGTGGAAATAACTTCATTACAGTGAAAAATAGTTAACTGCAAAAACAGAATGGGTTTTGAATCCTTATCATTGAGCGGCATTGAACTACTCACAACTATATCACTACTAATGAGAGGCATTGAACTACTCACAACTGTATCACTTCTAATGAGAGGCATTGAACTACTCCCAACTATATCACTACTAATGAGAAGCATTGAACTACTCATAACTATATCACTACTAATGAGAGGCATTGAACTACTCACAACTATACCAATACTAATGAGAGGTATTGAACTACTCACAAATGTATCACTACTAATGAGAGGCATTGAACTACTCACAAGTGTATCACTACTAATGAGACGCATTAAACTACTAAAAACTATATCACTACTAATGAGAGGTATTGAACTACTGACAAATGTATCACTACTAATGAGAAACATTGAACTACTCACAAATGTATCACAACTATTGAACGAACGAACGAACGAACTTTATTTTCGAAGGGTTAAGAATTGGGCGCGCAGGCCTGTCTAACATTCTGCCCTTCCACTCTCATTTATCTTGCATACTATATCCTTTCATTCCCACATGATACTTTAAGCATTAATTTAAAGGCATGCAACATTATAAAGTTAACATAACAGCATTCGTGAGAGGCATTGAACTACTTACAACTATACCACTATTATGAAGGGGCATTGAACTACTCACAACTGTATCAATACTAATGAGAGGCATTGAACTACTCATAAATATACCACTACTAATGAAGGGCATTGAACTATTCACAAATGTATCACTACCAATGAGAGGCACTACTTAAAAGTGACATAAAAACTTACTGCTTCTCTGATCGCTAGTTAAAAACCAAAACAACAATGTCCCATAATAAGAAATGACGTGCACTAAAAATATAAAAAGGGAGACTTCATGGGAGCAGTCGGTAGACGAAAGAAAATGTTCTAACTGAAGAGACACAGTTTCCAGAAAGAGTTTTGGCTAGAGTTTTTCTCTAAGCAGCACATGTTCGGTGTTTCTGTCCTAATCTTAAATCGCCATATAAACAAACAAAACTAAGATGCTTTTGGGAGCGCACGAGATTACTTCACAATTGTGAAGGACATGTGCAGAACTAAAATTCTCGTATTTTTCAGATTCTATTTATCTATTTCCACGGATCTCGTGGAACCCCTGACCACGCTCCGTGGAACCCTGTTAGTGAATTACTGTTTTATACGATGCAGTTATAAAACATAAGCTAAAACAATAGAACATGTGACTCACTAGATACTATCACATTTATAAATACACTGTAATAAACAGATACACTTTCAACATTGGCTTTAATATTTCCCACTTCTTTCTATAATATTTCCCACCGTTTAGAAATGAACAGTTCAATTAACATAAACACAAATGTTGACAACACTCACAGTGCAACCTTTTTTCACTTACTCTCGAGTTGGGGGCCTGAAATTAGAAACAAATGACAAGAAGTTTAAATGGTCTGAAATATGATAAGTACGTTATAGTAAGAATGATATCAACAATAGACTAATAGTTAACACTATGCTATTTGTTTACTGTTTGTTAACATACATTTTGTTTATTTAACGAAAAAAGTCTTTGTATGTTTGTACAAGTCATCATATTTCTTTGCGTTCCTTACGGAGCATGGAGCCACAACTACAGCTGGTCTCACAAGAAGCCTGCACAAAGTTATTCCACGCTCTTGTAGCGGTAATTTATGTGGCAGTTTTTTTTTATCATGAGGTTACCAGCCACATGCATAACCTCATATTAGCCGCCTTGTACGACATGCTTGATGGTTTGAGTACAAGGACCCTTCGCAAATTCACCGGTGTTCATATTCGGTTCACCTTCGTTGTCTCTGTCATCGGCTTTGTCATTAATATATCATTACCACCGATGTCATCTTGGCATTAACAACACAAAACAGATATAACATGTAATAAATACAGTTTGAACTTTCTTCCTCTAACATTCCCATTTTTCCGTATCTTCCCTAGTCTTACTTACTTAGTCGTTCCCCTTCTACCGTGAGGTGTAGAGGATTGGAAAAGAAGAGTTGGCCACTCGAAAAGCAGCATCTGGGAGACTTTTTCAGGCCATAAATCGAGGATTCCTCAGCAAGAGAGAGGTTGGTAAGAAAACGAAGATGGCTGTATACCGCTCCACCTATGTCCCAGTCTTGACATATGGATGCGAGTCATGGGCAATGATTACAACCCATAAAAGCCAGATCCAAACCTCAGAAATGAGGTATCTGAGAAAGGTGGTTGAAGTAACAAGAAGAGACATGGTACGCAACCAGACGATACGTCAAGGTCTTAAATCCTACCCCCTGCAGACCCAAATAGAACAGTCCCAATTAAGATGGTTTGGCCATGTCTGCAGAATGGGAGAAGATCGGATACCACGACAAGCATGGGAAACAAAGAGCCAAGGATCCGGACCCCGAGGACGGCACAGAGTCCGCTGGGAGGACAACATTAGACAATCTTCCCTAGTCACCAATTAATATGTCTACACCACTACTCTACAAGATTAATGTTAGGTAACTCGATAACAACATTTACTACCAAACGAGCAGTAAAAAGAGACCACAGGAAAAATTTAGTTAATAAATATTAGACAAACATAAAGGTATGTTTTCAGGCACTCGTAAGAAATAAAGAAGTAGAAAACTAGACAACAGAAAAACAACAGACGTGAGTGGCTTACCCAGGACTCGAACCCAGGACCTTCAGTGCGACAACCCCGCCTAGCTATGCAAGCGAATCACACTATCCTCCCTGCCATCTAGGCATCACTAAAAAAAAAGATGCTTCGATGACGGGTCATTAGTGCGACCCACAACACACACCGCGAGTCTCTGATGAGACATACAATGAAACGGTCTACTGTACCCTACATGAAGCCTAATATGAGGTTGTGCATCTAGCTGGTAACCTCATTAAGTAAAGTGAATTGTTACAGAAAACACTGCTGCAAGAGCATGTGAATCTTTTGTGCAGGCTTTCTACAAAGCTTCAGCTGCTTCGGTGGCTCCATGCTCGACAGTGAGCGAAAGGACACAATGATGATAATGTTGATGATGATGATGATGATGATGATGATGATGATGATGGAAGGCAAACTGAATGTTGCTCCGGATAGAGAGTAGGAGAAAATGGCAGTAGATACTGCCGTAGGGGCGCGAAGGGCTACAGACTTTACTATATTAGGTGTCAGCTTTGTGAGGTAGGATGACCGGTTCCTTTCCTCATTGTCTTTGCCCATTTTAACTCAAGCGAAAAGGCAGGAACCAATTTATAGCTGGATAGACTGGAAAAATGACGTTACCAGGTTTTGAACCCGGTAACTTTACTTCAAGAAGCAATAACTCTATTCGAGCTGCCACTTGACACCCTACCTTGAGTACCCAAGGATATTAAAGTCATTCATTAGTTTAGTTATTGTATTCCCTATCATGCCTCGTGACAATTGACAATGTCTATCTTTTACTTCCATAACAGCCTGTCTGTTCAACAATCAAGTTACATCAGACACTTGTCACTTTCTCAGCAGTTTTGTCACGACATGCCAGATGTTCCTTCTTTGTGTTCGTTTTTTATTTTTATTTTTTTTTCACATTTCATGTTATCAGGTTTCTCAAACCCTATTCTTTCCCATATGTGACCTATGAATTTGGCTTAGCTTCTCTCTACATTAAAGACAAACGGTTACTTATAACATCTTAAGTAGTGATCTCACCGATTTTTATCAATCCGTTTCCAGTTTCCCAAAAAGCAGAAGTAAGACATACCGGCCTGTACTCCTAGTTTGTCAGAGATGTCACAAAGTGGAACAGCAATGCAGGACGGTACACACTGACGACGATAGTAAATACCAAGTTCGCAATGTCAAAATTTTCTCGAGCTTGTCTAAAATATCTGTAAAACTGAGAACAAAAATATTAAATTCATCATGTGACCTGCCTTACGGCGTTAGCGATCAATTTCCTCTTCAGCTGTAGCTCTTTTTGAGAATTGCAGCATTTCTGAAGCTTGCTGATTTCCCAGCGGTCATATCATGTCATCGCTCCTTGTATTGTTATCGGTGGTATCACAAGAGACAGAACAAATATGACTACTGACCACTACACCCTCAGCCACGTCGCATGAGACGACTAATATGAGACTGTGCATGGAACTGGACTTAGGAACAAGAGAAAGAGGACACCTTGGTGGACAGAGGAAGTCAAAGAGAAAATAAGAGAGAAGAAAATGGCATGGAAACAATACTTAGGAGCTAAAAACACAACAGGACAGATGGAAAAATATAGAGAATATGTGACACTCAGAACAGAAGCAAAGAACAAAGTGCTAGCAGCAAAACAGAAGTCCTGGGAAGAATTTGGAGAAAAGCTAGAAAAAGATGCACAAGAAAACCAGAAATTGTTCTATAAGACCCTAAAGAACATGAGAAAGGAAAAACAATGCCCTCTCAAATTTATAAAGGACAAGCAAGGCAAATTGCTTACTGCCCCGAAGGAAGTAATGGAAAGATGGAAAGAATATTTCTCAGAACTCCTGGATTGTGAGCATGATGAAGCATCAGAAATGATAACCACTAGCTCAGAAGAGAAAACCAATGATGGTGAAGATGACATAAAGATGGAAGAACTGAAGGCAGCACTGGAGAAAATCAAGATGGGCAAAGCAGCAGGGCATGATGGTATAACACCAGAAATGGTTAAGTACATGGGAGCATCAGGCGACCTATTACTCTTAAGGGTTCTACAGGCAGCGTGGTACAACAAGACCATACCAAAGGATTGGGAGATTGCCATCATAACACCAATTTTCAAAAAAGGGTGACAATCGACAGTGTGGAAACCATAGAGGCATATCCCTTCTCAGTGTCCCTGGTAAAATCTACTCTAGAATCCTAGAGCAGAGACTCCGACGCCTAGCTGAGCAACAACTGGATGAGGTCCAGTGCGGATTCCGAGCAAACCGAAGTACTCAAGACCTAATCTTCACACTCAGACAGCTGAGTGAAAAGGCCCTTGAGTATAAGAGTGAGATCCATCTTTGTTTCATAGATCTGGAAAAGGCGTTTGACAGGGTCCCCTGGAGCAAACTTTGGGATTGTTTGGCAAGGAAGAACATTCCAGCACCTCTGATTCATGCTATACAGAGCTTCTACAAGTCTTGCAGAAATTATGTGAGGACAGCAAACCATAAGTCATAAGAGTTCAGGACCACCACTGGTGTAAGACAAGGTGATATCCTGTCACCTTACCTTTTCATACTCCTGATGGACGATGTCATTAAGGCATGTAAGGAGAGAACAAGAAAGTATTCAGTGGGGTACTGGAAGATGAGACAGGTCTGTATTTCGGAGCTGGCATTTGCTGATGATGTTGCCCTGATTGCTAAATCAGAGGCACATCTCCAATTCAATCTGCAAGTCTGGAAGGAAGAGCTGGAGAAGAGAGGGATGGTCATAAGCAGCTCTAAAACAAAATCCATGGTGATATCACGAGAAGAAAGAAGACATCAGATTAAGCTGGGAGAACAGGTCCTGGAGCAGGTAGACCACTTTAAATACCTCGGAGCTATTACTGACCGACAGGGAGGCATCAAAGAAGAGTTGGCCACTCGAAAAGCAGCAGCTGGGAGACTTTTTCAGGCCATAAATCGAGGATTCCTCAGCAAGAGAGAGGTTGGTAAGAAAACGAAGATGGCTGTATACCGCTCCACCTATGTCCCAGTCTTGACATATGGATGCGAGTCATGGGCAATGACTACAACCCATAAAAGCCAGATCCAAACCTCAGAAATGAGGTATCTGAGGAAGGTGGTTGAAGTAACAAGAAGAGACATGGTACGCAACCAGACGATACGTCAAGGCCTTAAATCCTACCCCCTGCAGACCCAACTAAGATGGTTTGGCCATGTCTGCAGAATGGGAGAAGACCGGCTACCACGACAAGCATGGGAAACAAAGAGCCAAGGATCCAGACCCCCAGGACGACCCAGAGTCCGCTGGGAGGACAACATTAGATAATCTTTGAAGGACCGAGGACTAGAATGGAACCAGGCCAGGAGGAAGACAGCCGATAGGATAGTCTGGCGCTCTCTCTTCCAAACCTCTACACCTCACGGTAGAAGCGGAACGACTATGTAAGTAAGTAAGTAAGTGCATGGAACTGGCAACCACATTGTCATGAAATATTCTAATCCACATATATAAATTATTAGGTAAATATGAAGCCTAACAAATAAAATTAATAAAGAGAAGAGCACCCTTGTTTTCTGCTACGTCTGCAAATTGTAACGCTTTCACGTTGATATAAAAGCTTACTGTATTATTACCCGCCTTCTTCAATGAAACGTGTGCTGTATTTCTTGGAAAAGCATTGAGAGGCCCTGCGTAATGACCTAAATTAATCCTAACATTAATTATACTGCGTTACCAAAACGAACGAACAGATGGACAAAAGGATAAAAAGAGAAGGGAGAGGCAAAAAGCCGAACACTAAACACGCTTCGCGCGATATACAAATGCTGGCATCACGCGTGTAAGTCTACATGCACTAATTTTTTTTCAGACGGACAGTGATAAAATACACTACCCTTTCCCAGAGTTAGGTTTATAAATCATAACAGACTCTTATTAGAAAAGATAACAATAGATGGGTTTACGTTTGAACACATAACAGTACCCAGACAGCACATCTTCCAAACAGGAGGTAGAAGAAATTGCATATTTTGAACGCAGCCACGTAGCTCCTTTAAATTAGTATTTTTGGGTTCCTTAGGGCTTGCTGACAAATAATATGTAAAACGTTACGCAAATAGTCCAGGAATTAATAAATTATACCCAAAATAAAATATTGGGGGTGCCTGACAGCATAAAATCATTTCTGCTCATAAGATTTTTTTTTTTAACGTGTTTGAAAAAAATTTACGTTACAGAAATAGCCTACCATGTAAACTCCAAATTGATTGGAGCGCAACAAATGAAAGCCTAACCACGATTGGTCGGGCTATAAATACTATCTTGGTTGTTAGGGGAGACGGGAAAAGATAACATTTTTTCAAACACTTGTCGAAACGTGGCTCATTGGCCAGTCTCGCTGATATACACACTTGGGAGCGTTAGTTCGAAACCACTTGTTTAAAAAAGCTTGATAAAGCATCAGTGCGTTGAAGCCAGCTCATATTTGTGTAAAATAAAAGCCTGGAACATAAGCAGATAGGAATTTGTGCCAGTTTATGCCAGAATTCATTGCTAATCAACGTATCTGTGTTATTCGTATGAATTGTGGTAAGCTTGAACCATTTAATATCTTTTAATGAAAATTGAATGTGAATTGTTGATTTATGCCTGTATATATATGTGTAGTTCAGTGGCAAACGTGAGGTAAAGCCTAAAATGCTCCAGCCTGAACAGAGGGTGTCGGAGAGAAGTAAAACGGCATGGAATGGCCAAACAGTACACTGACACCTGGATGATTGACTAGAAAGAAATAATGCTGGAAGTGCAGAGGCGTAGTAACCATTAAGAAGGGTAATACTGGAATAAAGTATTTCAGATGAAGCTGACTGTTGGCCTAACGCTCTGAACGCAATGTTTGTGCTGTATTGTGATCAGTGTAAAAGAGAATATAAATTAGTTATGAAGTAGAAGGTACATCCTTCTTGATTTCAGGGACAGTGGTCTTGATGGTACTGAGCAGCAGCACCTGGTCAGAGATTTGCTGAATCCAGTGTCGGACAGCATACTCCTTGGTCCTTTTAGCTATCAGTGAGGTATCTCCAGAGCCCAGAAGAGAATTCGAGCAGAGGAGTCCTCTCCTGCCGCCATCACTCAAGATAAGCAGAGTTGGCCAGCTGAGCTCAACATTATGTCCCCTCATCTTGAAATAACTTTATAAAAATACCATTCAGAGGGGAATTTACTTGTCTTAAAATCAGGAACTGTGAACATCTCCAATACTAGTCCCTAAAGACAAACTATTGAAGTCATGATGACAAATACCAACAGAGCTTGAACAAAACAAAACCAGTATTACCTCATTTTACTACTACACAACTGACACACATAGAACATTTGTAATAATATATGTCACTACAATATTCATATTAAATACATTCTGTACATAACTTGTAATTTAAATTGATTGTGATTCCTGGTTCCCTTGTAGTTGAATCAGGACACATATTCATTCATGCCAGTAATGAATACATATTGTTATTTGAAACGTTACTAGTGACTTCTTTAAGATATTCTCATAGAGTGTTATATGTATGTGAGTGTCACAGTGTTGTTAAGAGTAGTGGATTAAATTAAATTGTTTATCTGTCTGTTGTTGTGACTTACACTTCACCATACACATACCCTAGACACATAACGTAGCATCACACTATTCCAGAATAATTCTGACTGAGATATATAGATATGTGGTAGCAAGTAAGGTTATCTATAATACACTACTCTTAATAGATATAGATACCTTCACAGCTGATCTCAGTCAGTACACTAAGTCCCTTATAAATATTTATAACATCCCACTTCACCACATATATTGGGGTCTCGCTCTTGGGATTTTGAATCTTTAACTATTAAAAATATGGGGGTAATTCACTTCAGGGAATATAAGAATTAAAAGGTATCCTTGGGTGGAATTAAATAAGGTTGAGCTCACGGTGCCTGTGTTGTCCATTAGAGATTGAATTGTTGGTTAGACATTGTATAAATTTACATAATAGACAATGGCGGACCTGGCCAAATTTCGATCTGCTGCGGTTCAGACTGCAAAAGAGTTAGGATTAGATGGGCAAGTTATGGTTGCCTATGTCACGACGGAATGTGACAAATTTATTGAACGTGAAGAAAGAAGGTTTGAAGCCGAAAGAAAGTTAGAGGCTGACAAGGAAATTAAGAGGTTGCAGAGCTGAGGCTGAGGACTAAGAAATTGGAGGCAGAAAGCGAAGACAAAAGAGTAGCTGCAGAAAGGGAAGAGAGTAGATAAGCTGCAGAAGAGAAGAAATTAGCTGCAGAAAGGGAAGAGAGGAAATTAGCTGCAGAAAGGGAAGCAGAAGATAAAAGATTACAAAGGGAACATGAGTTACGACTAAGGGAGTTTGAGTTTCAAGGCCATGCTCCTGAAAATGGTGCCAGTCCCTTTGCCTCTGATGCTACGGTTACTCAAGGAGCCTCAATCTCAGCTATGAATTTTCATTTAGATCATTTTGTTGAGAAAGACGATGATATTGAGAGCTATATAAATAGGTACGAACTATTAGCTACCACGTATGGGTTAGAGAGAGAAAGGTGGAGCTTAAAGTTATCTCAGGGACTTCGTGGGGCAGCTTATGAAGTTTTTGCAAAAATGAGCAGAGGTGATCAGGAAAATTATGACATGCTAAAGCAGGCTCTTTTGTTAAGGTATGAAAAGAATGCAGAGTTTTACAGGAAAAAAATTTAGGAATGCTAAACTACTGTCAGGTGAAACCTATCACCAGTTCTCTGCACGCATAGAGACATACTTGGAGAAATGGACTTCTCTGGGGAAAACCCAAGATCTTAAGGAAATGGTCCTTATAGAGCAACTAAGAGAGTCCATGGCTCCAGACCTGAGAAAGTTTCTCATGGAACAAGGTGCAGAGAGGCTGGGTGAGTTGCTAAATGTTGCTGAAAGGTATCAAGCAGCTCAAGCAGAGGTAACAGGTAATAAAAAGAAACAGGTGGATAACTTTAGGGCACCACAGAACTTTAATAAATTTGATCCTAAGGATCAAAATAAAGGTAAGCACCAATTTGATAGGCCACGGTATGACAATAAAAATAAATTCCCACAATTCGATGAAAGGAAATATGATGAAAGAAAATCTTTCAACCAAGGAAAAAGGTGGTGTAAAAATTGTAAGATGAACAATCATGACACTGACCATTGTAGAAGGAAACCTCCTCATTTTGCTGCTATGACATCGGGGAAAAAGGAAAAGAAGGGCAAACCTGAAGAATTACAGGAACCATACCACCCCCCAGTGTGTGAAGATGTCATTTGTAATGGTGTCACTATAAGATGTTTATATGATACCGGTTTAGATTACGATTCCGTTGTGAGTTCTCACCTGGTGCAGGCCGATCAATACACCACAGAAACAGTGGAGATTCAACTGCAACCAAGGATGTAGCTACCATGACACTTCCCGTCGCCCGAATAAAAGTGAAAACGCGATATGTGGAAGGAATCATAAAAGCAGCAGTGATAAATGAGCCAATCTACCCTCTAATATTGGGGTGTAGATATGTCTTCTTGGGGAATCCCAAGAGACCTGTGATATTGGCAACAGTGCAGACCAGATCACAGACAAAGAAGGAGGAGGATAATCCAATAAATACTCACCCAGATGAGATGAGGAAGGCACAGGCTGAGGACAAAACACTCAAGCCATGTTTCAAGAAGTTGCCCAAATCTCATACACCTCCAGGCAAGGGAGAGTTTTATATGAAGAACAAATTGATATATAGGAAGGCTGGATCTGAATCCAATGGTCACGGACAGCTGGTCCTTCCCACTTCATATAGGACTAAAGTGTTGGAACTAGGGCATGCGATTCCCTTCAGTGGTCATATGGGAATCAGCGCAACAGGACAGCGAATAGCTTGTCACTATTTCTGGCCAGGAATAACTGAAGATATCAAACGATATGTAAAATCCTGTCCAGAGTGCCAACGAGTAGCACCTAAACATTGGACTGCACCAGCAACTCTGGGGGAAATGCCCATAGTGGGAACACCCTTTGAGAGAGTTGCCGTGGATCTTGTGGGACCTCTCACCCGAACCAAGAGAAGGAACAGCTACATTCTGACTCTGGTGGACACTTGTTCTATGTGGGGAGAGGCAGTAGCCCTGTCATCGATTGATTCAAAACATGTGGCAGAGGCATTGCTCACAATTTTCACAAGGTTAGGCTTTCCCAATCAAATCTTGACTGATAATGGCTCTCAGTTCAAGGGGAAACTAACTGAAGAAGTTTTCAGGATCTTCCAGGCCAAACACTTCCATTGTAGTGTGTATCATCCCCAAGGGAACGGCCAAGTGGAAAGATTTAACGGCACATTAATGTCGATCCTGAGAAAGTTGGCACACGAAAAACCAGATACATGGGACCAGTACCTGCACGCCGCCCTCTTTGCTTATCGGGAGGTACCCCATAGTTCAACCGGTATGGCCCCGGCAACATTATTGTTTGGAAGGCCAATAAAAGGTCCACTTGAAGCTTTGTTAAGAACGTGGACTGATGAAAAGGCAGAGGAAAACATTACATCTTCATACCAATATGTGAATGAGCTGACCACTCGGTTAAAAACTGGCTGGAAACTTGCCAATGAAAATTTGAAACAAGCCAGGAAGAAACATGCTGCCTATTATAACAGGAAGGCGAAAGACAGAAATTTGGCTGTGGGAGAGAAGGTACTGCTTCTTTTGCCCGGGAGTCAGAATAAGTTACAAATTGGATGGCAGGGTCCATATACAGTTCTAGAGAAGGTGTCTAGAACAAATTATAAGATAGATAAGAAGGGGAAAGAAAAAATCTATCATGTGAATCTCCTGAGAAATATTTGGAAAGAGAACATCAGGAAGAGACACACTTGTTGACCTTGTCCATCGCCATGGAGATGAAAAAGGAACCACTTTCATCATTTGAATATCCATTACACCCCTGTGAGACAGCAGCACAGGTGAAAATCAGTTCACATTTAACGAAAACTCAGAAAGAGAGAGTGCAACAGGTTCTAAATAATCATGCAGAGGTGTTAACAGACCGACCAGGGCATACAAACCTATTGGAATATGATATGAAACTCATAGACTCCACACCTGTCTGTATGAAACCATATTCGATTCCGTTTGCTAAGGAAAAAGCTTTGAAGGAAGAGATAGACTATCTATTGAAGGAAGGAATTATTTCGCACAGTGAGTCTTCGTATAGTTCCGGTGTTGTACTCTTAAGGAAGCCCTCTGGAGAACATAGACTCTGTATAGATTACAGGAGACTGAATGCTATTACAGAAGGACAGGTGGATCCATTGCCGGATACAAATCAGCTGTTTGCCAGACTAAATAAAGCTAAATATTTCTCAAAAGTGGATCTGAGTAAAGGATACTATCAGATTCCAGTAAAGCCTGAGGTTAGACCATACCTAGCTTTTAGTACCTCAGAAGGACACTATGAGTTTAATAGATTGCCATTTGGATTGAAGAATGCGCCTAGTGTCTTCTCTAGAATGATGAGAAAATTATTGGATCCTCTGAATAATCCCTGTATAACAAATTTTATGGATGATATCCTTATAGCAACAGAAACATTTGAGGAACACATTGACTCTCTGAACATGCTGTTTGATCGACTTAGGGAGGCAAATTTAACAGCCCGACCAACCAAATGTTGCGTTGGATGTAAAGAATTGGAATTTTTGGGACACACAGTTTATCAGGGAAACATGACCCCTGACCCAAAGAATTTAGAGAAACTACAGAAAGCCCCGAGACCACAAACCAAGAAGGACGTGAGATCCTTTGTCTCATTATGTGGTTTCTACCAGAAGTATATCAAAAACTTTAATTCCATATGTGCACCTTTAACTGAATTGACACGTAAAGGACTTCCAGATCGCATTACATGGACACCACAATGTGAAATGACTTACCAAGAATTGAAGGAAAAGCTCACAAGTAAACCCATTTTGAAATTACCTGACTTAAGTCAAGAATTCATAGTAAGGACGGATGCAAGTAATATTGGGTTAGGTGCAACTTTACTACAGAAATCAGATGCATTGGATGGGGAATTAAGCCCAGTGGCATATGCTAGCAGAAAGTTGAATAAAGCTGAAATCAACTACTCAACTAGCGAAAAAGAATGTCTTGCAGTAATATGGGCAATAAAGAAATTCAATATTTATCTATATGGGAAGGCATTTAAGTTGCAAACTGACCACAAACCTTTATCGTTTTTAGCACAGGCTAAGCATGAGAACTCTAGGTTACTCCGATGGTCTTTGCTTCTGGCTCCATATAATTTTAGCATTGAATATATATCTGGAAAAACCAATCTGGGAGCGGATTTTTTAAGCCGCCATCCGTGTGATGAGAATCACCGTAAACCCCAGAAATAATAATAAATTTCTCTATGTGTATATAGAATAAAGGACTGACATATAATGTCTGTTTTAAGAGGGGAGGTGTCATGAAATATTCTAATCCACATATATAAATTATTAGGTAAATATGAAGCCTAACAAATAAAATTAATAAAGAGAAGAGCAATGGTAAAATGACAGTGCTGTCACAAAGAATGTACTCGAAATCCCCCTTGTTTTCTGCTTCGTCTGCAAATTGTAACGCTTTCACGTTGATATAAAAGCTTACTGTATTATTACCCGCCTTCTTCAATGAAACGTGTGCTGTATTTCTTGGAAAAAACATTGAGACGTACTGCGTAATGACCTAAATTAATCCTAACATTAATTATACTGCGTTACCAAAACGAACGAACAGATGGACAAAAGGATAAAAAGAGAAGGGAGAGGCAAAAAGCCGAACACTAAACACGCTTCGCGCGATATACAAATGCTGGCATCACGCGTGTAAGTCTACATGCACTAATTTTTTTTCAGACGGACAGTGATAAAATACACTACCCTTTCCCAGAGTTAGGTTTATAAATCATAACAGACTCTTATTAGAAAAGATAACAATAGATGGGTTTACGTTTGAACACATAACAGTACCCAGACAGCACATCTTCCAAACAGGAGGTAGAAGAAATTGCATATTTTGAACGCAGCCACGTAGCTCCTTTAAATTAGTATTTTTGGGTTCCTTAGGGCTTGCTGACAAATAATATGTAAAACGTTACGCAAATAGTCCAGGAATTAATAAATTATACCCAAAATAAAATATTGGGGGTGCCTGACAGCATAAAATCATTTCTGCTCATAAGATTTTTTTTTTAACGTGTTTGAAAAAAATTTACGTTACAGAAATAGCCTACCATGTAAACTCCAAATTGATTGGAGCGCAACAAATGAAAGCCTAACCACGATTGGTCGGGCTATAAATACTATCTTGGTTGTTAGGGGAGACGGGAAAAGATAACATTTTTTCAAACACTTGTCGAAACGTGGCTCATTGGCCAGTCTCGCTGATATACACACTTGGGAGCGTTAGTTCGAAACCACTTGTTTAAAAAAGCTTGATAAAGCATCAGTGCGTTGAAGCCAGCTCATATTTGTGTAAAATAAAAGCCTGGAACATAAGCAGATAGGAATTTGTGCCAGTTTGTGCCAGAATTCATTGCTAATCAACGTATCTGTGTTATTCGTATGAATTGTGGTAAGCTTGAACCATTTAATATCTTTTAATGAAAATTGAATGTGAATTGTTGATTTATGCCTGTATATATATGTGTAGTTCAGTGGCAAACGTGAGGTAAAGCCTAAAATGCTCCAGCCTGAACAGAGGGTGTCGGAGAGAAGTAAAACGGCATGGAATGGCCAAACAGTACACTGACACCTGGATGATTGACTAGAAAGAAATAATGCTGGAAGTGCAGAGGCGTAGTAACCATTAAGAAGGGTAATACTGGAATAAAGTATTTCAGATGAAGCTGACTGTTGGCCTAACGCTCTGAACGCAATGTTTGTGCTGTATTGTGATCAGTGTAAAAGAGAATATAAATTAGTTATGAAGTAGAAGGTACATCCTTCTTGATTTCAGGGACAGTGGTCTTGATGGTAGTGAGCAGCACCTGGTCAGAGATTTGCTGAATCCAGTGTCGGACAGCATACTCCTTGGTCCTTTTAGCTATCAGTGAGGTGTCTCCAGAGCCCAGAAGAGAATTCGAGCAGAGGAGTCCTCTCCTGCCGCCATCACTCAAGATAAGCAGAGTTGGCCAGCTGAGCTCAACATTATGTCCCCTCATCTTGAAATAACTTTATAAAAATACCATTCAGAGGGGAATTTACTTGTCTTAAAATCAGGAACTGTGAACATCTCCAATACTAGTCCCTAAAGACAAACTATTGAAGTCATGATGACAAATACCAACAGAGCTTGAACAAAACAAAACCAGTATTACCTCATTTTACTACTACACAACTGACACACATAGAACATTTGTAATAATATATGTCACTACAATATTCATATTAAATACATTCTGTACATAACTTGTAATTTAAATTGATTGTGATTCCTGGTTCCCTTGTAGTTGAATCAGGACACATATTCATTCATGCCAGTAATGAATACATATTGTTATTTGAAACGTTACTAGTGACTTCTTTAAGATATTCTCATGTGGGAATCGCCAACGATTTTTAAAATATAACAGAAGATCTGAGGGTAAGCGGATATCCGTATCCTGTAAAAAGGATTTTACATTTCAGTACAGGGAAGGATTTTAGGTGTTATAACTGCATATAATGATGGAACGGTAGGAAGTTCGCTCATTTACGGAGATTATCGTACATTTGGGATGATTTTTTCGCGGCTGCCCACAGTTACGCTAACAGCTGGCCAACCCACTTCTGTTCGAAATATTAAAATAACCAAATAACAGTTTGGGAATTTACATGGATACGAAGATAGAGTCTTATCAGATGTCTAAAACTAGATAAGATGGCACAATATGGATATTATATATGCTGAGTTTGAGAAAGGCAAAAATTTCAGTCAGGACGCACAGATCGGCTGAAAGTCACGGTTCGGGAAGGATTTTTTTACAGGTCTAGTTCTTAGGCTTGAAGACGTATCTGCTACTCCGATACGTTCGCGCTGTCGTTATATAAAGCGTTATTCGGTAAAAAACTCTGTAGAGGACACAACGCAAGAGGTATGAGACCAAGATTGACTGAGGGGCAGATAACGCCACGACTCTAAATCCATCTGATGTGTGCTAGCGCTACAATCGCCAGAAAATTTCAGTCTAAGTTTCGGATATGTCTGAGGGTTCCATGAAATAACTCAAACCATACTGTCCCCAGTATCAGAAGCCGGGTGCAGTTTATCCCGAGGCAATCCCACAAAAGTGCAGGACCCCAAAGAGTGAACTTCAACTGGTCATTGGCATCCCTACTGTTGGGCCTACCAAGTCTGATACCATCGAAGGACAGTTTCAGCAGTATCAAGTTGGGAAAGATAAGTGTCCTGTTTGACACTGACCACCTATACATGTGAAACAGCCAATAGTTGAAAACAATAAGTAACCATACAGAAACTCAGTCAACTGATGACAGTTATCCTTAAATTCAAAGGACTAATACAGTGATTTCAGTAACTTTATTATTTAAGATCTTGAAGTCTAAACAGACAATAAATAGTAATTGTTGTGAATATTTTATATATATGTGTATACTCTTTTCCAACTAGTAGAAATAGAATATTAAGTGTAATTATTAAACTATTTTAACTGTACCTGAGGATTTATTCACTTCTTCCATTTGTGGTTTCAGTGAATGTTCATTTTATTATCCCCTAGAAAATAAGTAATCATAAGATAGTCACAGGGAGGAGACACCTTAAATCCTGGTACTACTTCTTACCAACTGGGCCAGGGGTTTTACAGTCTGACTATGTTTATGATACCAATACACTAGTGCTTATTTCTAAGGCTGGTGTATTACTTGTAAGGTCAGAAACTCTTTACTGGCATATACTCTTACATAATAAAATATAATTTGAAATAACCTCCCGCTACAGTGGGGGCTCGTCTGGGGGATATATCTTTGATATTCCTGAGCCATCTTTCTATTTCTGCTGTGTAGAAAATTCGCTTTTTTTGTAAAAATTTTTTTGGAAAGAGTAAACATGCGTAGGAAGAAATATAACAATAAAAAAAAAAAAATTTTTTTGTTTAGGAGTACCATTGAGTACAGATAAAGAAAGCTGTTTCATATATGGTGAAGTCAGTTTAATTAACTTTAATTTTAACTAAGTTAATTATATTGTAGTAAATTAGTTTGAGTAAGATCACTTGCCCTACTAGACTACAGATACATCATGGCTGACTTGGTCAAATTTAGGTCTGCTACACTGCAGGTGGGAAAAGAGCTTGGCATGGATTGTGACGTTCTGATCCGGTATGTCACGACGGAATGTGAAAAGTACACCGAGAGAGAAGCCAAGAAATTAGAAGCAGAGAGAGAAGCCAAGAAATTAGAAGCAGAGAGAGAAGCCAAGAAATTAGAATTAGAAGCAGAAAGAGAAGCCAAGAAATTAGAAGCAGAGAGAGAAGTCAAGAAATTAGAAGCAGAGAGAGAAGCCAAGAAATTAGAATTAGAAGCAGAGAGAGAAGCCAAGAAATTAGAAGCAGAGAGAGAAGCCAAGAAATTAGAATTAGAAGCAGAGAGAGAAGCCAAGCAATTAGAAGCTGAGAGAGAAGAAAGGAGGTTACAAGCAGAGAGAGACCATGAGCTGAAAATGAGACAGCTTGATCTTGAACTTCAGGCTGGACTATCACCCATGGTAATAGCTCACCTACATTCTCAGCGAAATAGCTACTTTTCAGAACACAGTCAAATGGGGCCATGAACTTCCACCTAGATCCATTTGTTGAAAAGGAGGACGCAATTGAGTCGTACCTGGATAGGTATGAAAGGCTAGCCTCTACATATGGACTGGAAAAGGAAAAATGGAGTCTAAAGTTATCCCAGGGATTGAGAGGTATCGCATATGATGTGTTTCTGAAACTCCCCAAAGAAGATCAGGAAAATTATGAAATACTAAAGCAAGCCTTACTGATCCGGTATGAAAAGAACTCTGAGGCATATAGGAAGAAATTTAGAACTTCTAAACCTCTACCTGGAGAAACATATAACCAGTTTCTTTTCAGCTAGGCTAGAAACGTATTTGTTGAAATGGAGTAGTTTAGGTAAGTATCAGAAAACCTACGAGGATCTGAAAGAAATGGTTATGTTAGAGCAAGTCAAAGATTCCATGTCTCAAGAAATGAGGAAATTCCTTATGGAACAAGGAGCAGAGAGGCTGGAAGACATTTTGAAATGTGCAGAGAGATACCAAGCAGCTCAAGCTGAATTGGTAGGAAACAAAAAGGAAGCAGGTAGAAGGATATAAGCCCACCACCGCAGAATAACCCAGTTTTGACCAAAGTGGGATGGATCAACCACACAGAAACAAGCAAAGATTTGATAATAAGGACAAGACATAACCCTCAGACTCAGGTAAAAGAAAACCCTACATAAACAGGAGATCTAAGTGGTGCAAATTTTGTAAGATGAGCAACCACAACACTGATGAATGTTGGGAGGAAAAAACCCCTCGCATTCATCATGCTGCATGTCTACAGGTGAGGACTTCTGTTAGGAAGGAACTGACTGTGAGTCAGAATAGCCTCCATCACCCACCTACCCAGGAGATAGTGACTGTGAATGGCAAACAAGTCACAGGAATGTATGACACAGGTTTGTCCTATGACGCAGTCGTGTGTGCATCTCTGGTGTGCCCTGAACAAATCACCACAGAAACAGTAGAGATTCAAGGGCCACTAAAAGGAACATCACCCCTTACTTTACCCATAGCAAAGATTCATGTCAGCTTTTGTCCGCTATGTGGAAGGGGAGATAAATGCAGCTGTGATAGATGATCCCTTTTACCCCCTAATGTTGGGGCGTAAAATACATGTTTTTCTTCGAGGAGATCCCTGTAAAACCTATGGTTATGGCAGAAACCCAGACCCAGGTCTGACTCCAAGGAACATAGAGAGGGACACCAACTTAAAATTTCATTCGACTGAAATGAAACGGGCTCATCAAGAAGCAGACAGCACAGTTGAAGCCTTGTTTTGGAAAATTGTCTCACCGCAAAAACACATAACCACGCTCCAAGGAAAGGACATTTCTATATGGAACATGGACTCTTGTACAGGAAAGCTGGCAGAGGGACGAAAAGTCATGGTCAAATTGTTGTACCATCCACCTATAGGAATAAGGTTATAGGCTGGGGACACATATCAACTTTGAGTGAACACCTGGGTAATGGTGCCACAAAACAAAGAATAGCCACCCAGTTCCTACTGGCCAGGTAATTACGGAAGACATAAATCAGTATGTAAATTCCTGTCCAGAGTGGCACTATGTAGATTCAGAAAGTCCGACGGAAGAGTCTTCATCAAAAATCTACATGCAAACCAGCAATCATGGGTACTTCCGAGATTTGCACGGGAGGGGAAAGGAAACATCCCACACAGGTTCAAATGCAGGCGGAACGCGATGCGCTGGAAAAAATGAACAAAACACGTAGCGAAGATCAAACACCGACGGATTTGCGAGGGAAAACCACATCCAACTAGCAAAGAGAAGAGGGCGGTAAACATCATGGGGAACCTACCGGCCCCGTTTCACCAGCAGTAAGAGCCTGGATGAAACGCTGAACAGGAAGGAGAGAGATAGTAAGGGATGAAGATATTCTTGGAAAACAGAATGTGGGCGCAGATTTTCTTAGTCGTCAGCCCACAGAGCTTGAGGAGGATAGAAGGAAGGAAAACTAACCTCGGAATGGTCGATTTGCAATTGTCTTGTACCCAATAGTTAAGCTAGATATCATCCAGCTTAAAATATGGGGGAGCTATGGTCGCAAAATTGGTTTCAAGTCATTGCAAACGGGGATTTCAGTTAGATTTTAAAAACCCGTCACTACGATCGAATACGAGTACCGAACCGCTTTTCAAAATGGCGGCGTATAAGTCGCATAATATAAACGTGTAATCGGACAGAGGAATCGCCAACAATAAAAAATAACAGAAGGGAATTCTAATGAAAAGGATTTTACATTTCAGTACAGGGAAGGATGGTGTATAACTGCATATAAGATGGAACGGTAGGAAGTTCTCATTACGGAGATATATGCGTATTTCGGCTGCCCACAGTTACGCTAAAAGCATGTAAACCCACTTCTGTTCTAAATATTAAAATCAACAAATAACAGTTTGGGAATTTACATGGATAGGAAGATAGAGTTTTATCAGCTGTATAAAACTAGATAAGATGGAACAATATGGATATTATATATGCTGAGAATGAGAAAGGCAAAATTTCAGTCGACGACGCACAGATCGGCTGAGAAATATCACGGTTCGGGAAGGATTTTTTTCAGGTCTAGGTCTTAGGCTGTGACGTATCTGCTCTCCCGATACGTTCGCGCTGACGTATATAAAGCGGTCGTTCGGTAAAACCTCTGAGAGGATCAATACACAACGCCAAGACGGGTTGAGATCAAGAACTGAGGGAAGATAACGCCACGACTCTAAATCCATCTGAAGTGTGAGCGGATCGCCAGAAAAAATTTCAGTCTAAGTGTGGGAGTCCCTGAGGAGGTTCCATGAAATAACTCACAAACACCAGACTGTCCCAGTAATCAGAAAGCCGGTATTGCAGTTTACCCCTAGGCAATCCCACAAAAGTGCAGATACCCCAAAAGATTGATGAACGTTCAACTGGTCATTGGGCATCCCTACTGTTTGGGACCTACCAAGTCTGATACCACAAAGGACAGTTTCAGCAGTATCAAGTTGGAAATGATAAGTGTCCCTGTTTGACACTGAACCACCTATACATGTGAAACAGCCAATAGTTGAAAACAATAAGTAACCAAACCGTAAGAATAAAAACTCAGTCAACTGATGCAAATTATAACCTTAAATTCAAAGGACTACAAATACAGTGATTTCAGTAACTTGACTTAATATAAGATCTTGAAGTCTAAACAGACCCCATACCTCAGTACCCCATTAACCGCTACTTGTGAACAAGTAAATTATACCAAGTGCCAGATACCCCCCCCCAGTCTAATTAAGAAACGCTAGTATCCATATTAGTTCACTCGACCCTTAAACTATTGCTTAAAAACTACAACCTGAGTTTGATCGCCATCACATCTTTTGTACCCATTTACAGGTTTTACACAAGTGAATATTTTAAATCCTTACCCCCCTAGACAAATCAGCATCCTATATCATATCAGATCTTTCAACACCACGATTATACAACAACAATTATAAATACATTTAATTAATTTTATACATATATAATTCCTAGTATTCTAACATACAATTCCTATATTTAATATTTGTACATTATATTGATTATTTTTACATACTTAAAAAAACATTTTACAATTATAACATTCATAACCAATGCTTAATATAATCAATTAAATCAAAATACACCATAAACCTTATTCCCATTCATTACTCTGCTAAAAATCCCTCTAAATATTTAACTTCCAGGCCATAAAACATTATCCACTCACATATCATAAAAACCCCTCAAAAAACATCCTAACCAATCCAAAAACATTCACAACAATAACCTTATAACATATAATTAAATAACCTACCCCCTCAATTAACATCTCAATCCCAAACCACAAATAACTTATCTAAAGACTAAAAGAAAAACCACTATACAACTCATAAACCCCAACACCTAACCAAATATCAAATAAACTGCCAAACTATAATTTAAATTATCCATATCCCTCTAACTAAAATAAATTATATTAATTACCTAAACCCCCAAACAACCCACCTTCCCCCTCGCATAAACCTTACCCTACACCTAATGTTCCCTTTAATTTCATACATAATAGTATCCCCCATAAAGAGAAACACATATATGAAAAAACTACAATATAAATTACCATCAATACCCAACCAAACCCAAACAAACCTAACACCATCATCTCCACAAATCCACAACATTCCCCCCCCCCAAACCCACCAAACAACTTTAAACCATTTAAAATCCACACCCCATCTATCACTCCACTACCATATAATCCATTCCCCACTTAAGTAATAAATTACACCCATTCCATATCCCCCCAACATAACCCCACTCCACACCCACAACTCCCAACACCCACACCTCCAATTTCCTACCCAAAAAACTAGTCCAAATAACCTAAACAAAACCACCTATAAACTCCCTACAATAAATCCAACACCCTCCCGCCCTATCACCCTAAAAACACCAACCTAATTACTTACACATCTCACTCAAACCAAAAACCAAAAAACCCACCCAGTTATAATGAAAAAATTCCCCAAACGCTTATAACACAGTCACCCTCTTGAACGCCACCTGTCGTCTACACCATTACGTACCCAACAACACTCTCTGCCTCACATAAACCTTTCTACTCCCTTCCTACGTTCAGTAACCCTTACAAATTCCAACATTCGTGAAACCCAATTTACTCCCAAAAATTCATAGGTAATTGAGTCCACCCACCTTTGTCACACTTATAGTCCAAATCCCATACCTCTCCTTATAAGAAATACTTTTTTGTTAATTAATACCCACTATACAAAATAAAACAAATGACTAACAACAACTTAAATTATAATCAACATTTTTAAATAAAACCCTTTTTACAGTGGTTTCTCTAACTATTTCGAATACGCCAACCTATAAAAACACACAAAACTCACACAACTCCACATAAAAGCAAGTGCTGTATAACAAATTTCATCCTTGTCCTATCTACCTGCTTAATTGAATCACTACAACTCCCCTCACTCAAACACACCAAATCACTCCCACAACCTTTTACCTTATCAAAAAAAAAAACATTAAAACTTCTACAAACCCACAAAACCCCACTCCCGACACACCCACACATGTCCACATAACCCTCCGCCCACTCCACCCAAATATTTACTCCCCAAAATTAAACATCCTCTCCCACTGGAAAAGAATCATTACAAAAACATCGTTCCAGCTTCCTCAAAATCCAACGCCCTACACACAACAAATAATTCCCAAAAAACTCCAAGATCTTAAATTCACAATTATCCTATACTGTGCAAGTACCACCATCATACAACTGGCCTAATGATACGCCCTAAAACACAAATCAAACAAAACATAACCCAACTAAACCACCACAAAAAACACAAAGCTTCCGCTAAACTAACACTTAATCAACCAACACAATTTAATCACAAAATCACACCCTGGGTAATCTCTGACCCTCCACAAACATCCCAAAATAAACCAAAGCATTATAAACCCGCACACAACTAACCACCTATCTAAAGTGTCAAAAATCAAATTTATTATCAAAAAATAAAACAAAACTAACCCTAATACACCCCACCCCCCCATAATAAAACGTCAATACATAAATATACCAAAGGATAACTGTTTAAACCTATGAAAAAATTAATCACTCCAATCAAATACGAAAACCATACCATAAAAACTAATTCCCCCCATTATACACTAAAACCAAACATAACAAAATTCTGTAACTCTTGTAATAGTTAGCACACCTAAAATATTTTAACAACCCAACACACTCAAACCAACATTCTCTCCACATAAACCTGACAACCCAAAATCACACTTGGTTTCATTTTACTCCAACCCCAACCCCACCGATTTTATACTCAATCCAAATACCCCACAATATTTTCTAAAAGAAACCATATCTTTTCAACTTAACAACTCCCAAACTTTTCTAACTCCCAATCTCATAACATAAACACAACAATATTCAAACAAAAAATACAATTTAACAATAAAATTTTCTACCCAAACTATTTTAACTTTAAACACAATCCTTACATCCACAAAACCTCCATCATTACAATTAACTAAAAATCAACTTTGATCTCACAGTTCTGGAAACATACGGTTACCAAGGGTAAACACCCCACACCATCTCCCTAACCTTCAAAAAAAAAAAACCATGCACCCACCAACACCACACACATTCTCCAACCCACAACACCAACCTCTACACCGACTACACACAAGCTTCATCCCCTCATCTCTATCCAACCCCACCCAGTCAAAAACCCACCTACACGTAAACCCACCACACCCACCCACAACACCATCCAACCACTTTCCACACATACACCATAAATTTATACAAACTCCCCCCCACACCAACTCACGCCCACTACCCACAACTGTAGTCCACTCCACCTCATACCACCCCGGCCTAGTCGACAAGGTGAACACAATTGAGGGACACCAAAAAAACAATAAAGAAAGGCACTGCACATATAAAAAGTAGACGAACAACACAACCCACACAATTTGAACCCCACACCACGATTACCCCCCACACCAGTTTTTATAACACCCCACCAATACCTCCCCCCCCCCCACTTCAACCTCGTTCACAACACCCCTACCCCCCCCCTATAATTTTTTTTCCTTCAAACCTATCCCTCTCTATCCCCCCATATGTATCACATAAAACCCATTGAACCCCACATTTACCCAAACCCCCACCCCAATAAAACCTCATCTCAACTCTTACGCCCGTGTCCCACCCCCTATTCCCCCCTTCCGCGACCTACAACCCAAAACCCCACCACACCGAACACCCAACAATCATAAATACCCCAACCCTTACCCCAAATCCCCCAGACCTACCACTGTGCTCAAATATGCCCCCCAAAAAAAACCACACCCACTAGTGTTTCAACACACCACAATCCCCACCCCTTTACCAACCCAAACATACACCCTCCCTTTAACCCCCATTAATTCCTACCCCCACAAACCCTCTCAACACCCTCCCGCTCACCACAGCCTAAACACCGATGTCATTAAATTTTAACCAAATTATTGTACCCATAACAACACACTACTCACATCTTGTATTTGACAACCTGACCTACCCCCCTGAGTGCAACCACACACTTATGTACCACAACCCCGACTCTTTAACCACTAACCGAAAGTCCACACAAAGAAAAAAAAACCTCACTTGAAACTAAATTAGACCCCATCTGCCGTAGATCCTCCCCTCCCCACAAATCCCCGAATGACTCCCCTCAATCACCCCCCCCAAATCCCCCCCCCCCCACTCCTAATGATATTTTTCGTTCCCACCCACTTTTTCCTAACAGGAAAAAAACCAGTACAGTCAAACAACACTGTAACAAAAGTGTAACCTTTTTCTACCAAGCAAAGTATGGAACAGACATGCAATATTAATTTCCTAGTATACATTTTTCCCGTAAGTCCCACACTCACCCATACAGTGATCCACTTATTTTACACAAACAATGTGCCCACGTATCTCCTCTTCTCTAACAATTTTTTTTTACCCAAACAACTTTACCCCTAGGCACCACTAGCCCCAACCCCCTCCTCCTTTACACCCACATACCCCCCCCAACACCAATGGATGGTACCCCAACTCCATCCACTGAATACCCAAACCCCTTACACCAACCCACACTAAAAATGAAAACACAACTAAGAACAACAATCTCTACAACCCACATACAAACAAAATCATTTTGTTCTTACAAACCCGCCAATAACAACCACACAATTTTTACAACAATACAACAACTGTACAAGTCAACAACCACACACGCAACAACACACCCCAATACAAAACTTGTATAGCACAATCAAGTACCTATTCCCTACTTATGTCTACCAAAAAAAATGAACCATTAGCGAAATTAGTTTCATGTACCCCACACTCAAATAGAGTCCTACTCACCTCTTTTAACTATCTATCAAGAATAATTAACCTAGACCAAACCAGAAATTAACACTCACCCACTTTCCGTTTATTCAGTTTCCCATGTATAAACGGTACGTATTCTTTTTTCAACTCCCCTATTATTTTTAGCCGGTAAAGGTTCTTAGAATGACTTTTCCTATTAAGATAGATTTAATAACACGAACAGTTAAAAAATTTTATTTAACAGTCGACTAACAAGTTTATTACCAACAAAAATTTTGCTTTAACTTAACGGTTTTTTTTCATTTTTAGTAAAAACACATACATTTAACAATCCAGAAACAATTTATCACAGACTTAAGTTTACAACAACTAAAGTAAAGTTTTTTCAAACCCCATAACAAACTCAAAAAACCTGCAACCCTCCACTGCACACCCAACAACAACTAACTTAACAGATCTAAAGTATATTTCCCCTTTTTTTTTATTCCTAACAGTACATCCGAAGTAACTCAAATATATCTTTTTGGCAATAAAAAACAACAACCTCATCTGGACTTGAATGGGGTATCGCAATACGATTCTATTAACGCTCTGGCAACCATCCATTTTTACGGCTTCTTTTTTAAACCCTAAGTAAAATTTCAAAACCAAAGAATATTCACCGTCAAATACCCATAATCCCCTAACAGCATATGAGTATAAAACTGCCAAAGTTGGTATATCCCCTTATCTTTTAAAATCCTGCCTCACATACGATTCCCCAGTCAGTTTGTTAATACAGACCAATATCCGTTCAATCATCTATATCAAAACCACTGAAAGAAAGAACAATTTACAATTACCACTGCTTATCAACACTTAACAAGCAAAACAAACTGCTTCCCATTGGAGAGCCAGTCCAAAGTTTTTTATTTTTCAGACCCCAAACTATCCCCCTGTTCCACACAGCTCTCACCCAAAAATGGCAAAGATAAACCTAACCCTGTCGAAACATAAATGGAAAAATGGACCCGTAAATGTAGGAGTGGCCATAAATTATTAGACGACCTTCAAAAAAAGCCATTAGACAAGAATGAACACACTATGATACTAGTTTCCACAAAAAAGAAGAAACCATCAGAATTAGGAAAACTAATCACTGACATCAATTAAATCCAATTCATTGGCAGAGTACCGACAACAGTTTTTTTTTAGTGGTCCACAACAATATTTTTACAACATCAGAAAATTTTTCTCGAAGAAGAGAACAGGATCTCTCCTGGTCAACCAACAAAACAAAAAACAGAACGGATGTAAGTGAGGATTTCAAACGCGCGTATAACCATGACTAAACACAACCAAACGAAACTCCATATAAACCAACATTAGATTCCATATCGAAAACAAAAATAAAACAAATCACAGACATCCATTTTCCTATTTCCACCCTACAACAATAACAGAAACCTTAATACCACAGATTACCTTTCCCCCTCCTCAATTTATCCTATTTTTCATTAAACACC
>JAMPIV010006759.1:0-338140 GCA_024509875.1 Oreohelix idahoensis
GTTACTTGATTCAATTTGCGATAGTCAACGCAAAGACGTATGTTATTGTCTTTTTTTCGAACAATAACCATCGGCGAAGAATATGCAGAGGTGGATGGTTCGATTATTTCAAATCTATCATCTCATCCAACTCTTTCTCGACCTGTGCTTGAAAATGTATAGGTATAGGATAAGGTCTAACCCTAATAGGAGTATGGTCAGTTAGAACAAATGTCATGTTCAATGACATGGAGTTTTGTCCAGGGATGTCAGTAAGTACATCTGAAATGTTTGCAACATAGTTGAAACTTGTCGCTGTTCTCCTAGAGACAAATCAGGAGAGACAGTAACGTTCTTCCATGATTCACTAGAATGAAGTGGGATCATTGGAAGAGGAAGATTTACATCTGAAAAACTTGTTTCCTCATCCTGTATCACGGACAGTGATGAGTAATGACCATGTTGTACTGGAGAATTGTCCGTTGCTTGGAAAATGGGTTGCAAATAATCCGGACGTTCATGGCATTCAGTAAGCATATTGATGTGGAAGGTTTTATGCTTCCCATCAATATCGACAATATAGTCGACATCGGAAATTTTCGATATTATATCGTACGGACCTTTCCAAGAAATAAGTAGTCTGTTTTCCCTACAAGGTAGTAATACAAATGCTTTGTCCCCAGGACAAAGTTGTCGTAAGCATCTCTTCTTATTGGCAAATTGCCTTGCCTTCTGTTTCGCAAATTCAGAAGAAGAAGTTGCTAATTTGCATGCTTCGATAATCTTTTGTCTCAACGCGATGACATATTCGTAGGATGACTTTGTGTCATCGTCAATATTGTCAGCTGTTATGAGATCATGAAGCAACGACATAGGGCCACGCGGACGCGCGCCAAAGACGAGTTCAAAGGGGGAAAATCCTGTATGTTCATTGGGGACCTCTCTGTAAGAGAAGAGGGCCGCAGGTAAAACTCTGTCCCAGTCTTGAGGATGATCCTCAGTTATCTTCCCTAGTAAGTTTTTAAGTGTTCTATTAAGGCGTTCGACCACCCCATTAGACATTGGATGATAGATACTACTTAAAGATCTATCTATCTGCAGAGTAGACATTACTTGAGACATGGTATCTGATATTAGTTGGGTGCCATGGTCTGACAATATCTCTCCGGGGAACCCCAGACGAGAAAATATAAGCCAAAGAGCATCTGCAATATCAGCAGTAGTAATGCTCTTCAGAGGAATAGCCTCTGGCCAACGTGTGCACATATCAACACACGTCAAGATAAACTGATGTCCTCTGGCAGACTTGATCTTAAATGGACCAATAATGTCTATGGCCATTTTTTGAAACGGCTGAATAGGAATGTCCGCCGCCTGAATGGGTGCAGCATGCCGTGGACCTTTGGATTTAACTTCCTGACATACTTTACAAGATCGACAATAAATCCGTATGTCCTTGTTTACCAATGGCCAAAAGAAAGCCGCAAGGACTCTTGACTTAGTACGGGAAAAAACCCATGTGTCCAGCACACTGAGAGTCGTGAGCGTGCTGCAAAATTTTAACTCTCAAATTCTTGGGAACCAGGATTTGAGAATGACTTGACGTAATGGAGTCTTGAACCATACGTACAAGTACGCCATTCTTCTTTGTAATCCACGATTTACGACTTGTGTCTTTATTCGGATCACCTTTAGTTGCAAGAATGAAGAATTTCTTCAGAGTGGGGTCATCTTCTTGCTGTTTTATAAACGAGTCACGAGAAATTACCAAGGGATCATCTTGGTTATGCACTTCATTATCTTCAGTAGATGAAGTTTGAGGCATATTAAGAGCCTGAGCTCTAGTGACTACAGCGTTAGCAATCTGCATGTTTTGCCTTTCCCACGCGGAAATTTGTTGCGGAGTGCATTCTTTGACTCCATGAATGCGACCGATGATGAGGTCAGCGATCGGATTGTGAAGAAGACATGCGTGTACATCTCCTGTAAAGAAAGGAGTAGCAATCCTAATGATAGCAGTAGAGTATTTCTCTAATGTGCCGCCAAATGTTACACATTTGACTACTTGTCCAGTGGCACGGGAAGGATCTACGAGTGACTGCCTAACACCAATTGTGGTGCACCCAGAATCAAATAGCACAGAGACTGGATTGTTATTTACTAAACCCTTATGTAAGACAAGAGAACCTCTTCCATCATGCGCGACTGATGCAGGAAGAGCAAGAAGAGGATGGCCGCAGCTTAAACTTAACCTTGTAAGTAGAAGGTTTACCATTACCACTAGATGCCTGATTAACATTACTCATACTTGTCAATCTCAATTTCTCTAACTCAAATTCATGTTCTCTTATTGCTTTTTTTTCTTCAGCTTCTCTGTCTAATCTTTTTAGTTCAGCTTCCCTCTAATCTTTTTTGTTCAGCTTCACGTCTAATCTTTTTTGTTCAGCAGCAGCTTCTCTTTCTAATTTTTTTTTGTTCAGCTTCAAATCTCCTTTCCTCCACCTGCATCTGCAATTTCTTTAGTTCAGCAGCAGCATCAGCTTCTTTTTCTAATCTTTTCTCTTCAGCCAGAGCTTTTCTCTCTTTTGCAGCAGCTTTTTTCTCTTCAGCAGCAGCAGCAGCTTTTCTCTCTTCAGCAGCAGATTTTCTCTCCTCTGCAGCAGCTTTTCTCTCTTCAGCAGCAGCAGCAGCTTTTTTCTTTTCTGCAGCTAATGCTTTGTCATATTGAGCAACTGCCCATTCTTCTAATTGTTGACCAGTCTTATCAAGGGCTTTCCCTTGTATAATGAAGTATTCTAATGTAGACATGATGTCTAACAATAATACTAATCACCTGAAATAATAATAATACCACAAGTTCTTAATGACTTGATTAATCAGCACACTATCCCAATATCTGTGGGTCACAAGCCTTAATAAGGTCTTGTATAACAGTAATAATAATCAAGTACTGGTTTTTACCATAATCCAAGTGCAGTGCACAGGCAATAGTGTCTTATGAAATATACCTATATAAAACATATGTCAACCAACAGAATACATAAAGTACAAATAAGACTGACAATACGAAAACGTTTGCAGAAATCAAATAAATCTAATAGGGAAATCAATGAAAATAATCACTGAATCTGCAAGGAATAACAACACAAATGACGTCACAGTATATGAATATAAATTGTGAATACAACTAAATAAAAGGAAAGGGGAGACCAACAAATTACAAACAAATCAAAACAAAACTAAAGAACAACGAAATATTACAAAAATAACAATAATTACAGTCTTCACAGCTAACACAAATAGCAACTAGTTGTTGCAAGCGAATTTCCAATTAAGGAAATTGCACCTAAAGAAAACGCCCACAACGGACCCTCTATCACGTGGGATATTCTGTTGTGAGGACACCGCCCAACCTAAACACAACCCGCTGACATATAAACTAACATACTATACAAACAAATAACATGTAAACATAAATATATAAATTATGTATATGATAGTATGTGTTGCAAAATAGGCTCAGTTTTACAGTAATGGCAAAGTTATATATGAAAATAAACAAACTGCCACTTTATTGAATTACAATTTCTGGCCTTAAATATTAAAGTTCATATATAGAAAACAAGAAGATCCATCGATGAAAATAGGACTTCTTAGTTCAATAATACTGTCTTCCTGTTAATATTGACAAGAATTGATCCAACTGTTCTGTGAAACTCTGTAATGTCTAATGTAAAAATGTCAACAACGCTGACCTACATACTGCATTCACTTGACAGGTCACGTGACGAAGTGTTGACAAAGAGCAAACTAATACTGCAAGTGTGTCGTATCAGCCACAGGAAACGGTCTGGTATCGGTAGTCTGTCGACTTCTTAACTTCTGCGAGGTCAAACCCAGAAAGCTGGTCCACCAGTTGATAAAGTCTCTTCTAGTTGATAACTCTATTTTCTTTGCTCATCATCAGTTGATAAATATAAGCTCACTTGAACATCACCAGAGCTACATGCTGTGTTGTTGTGTTGCTTGTGGTTTGAGTATGGAATGTCAACTCGACCTACGCAGTGGTGTGTAGACATAGATTGTGAGTATAATATGCGAATGATAAGAAGAGTTCGTGGTGTTGACAAATGGTCTTTTTCTCACACTCATGTACGGCGGAAGTCATCGACACCAACGACTGTGTACCTTTGCTACAGTTTAATTGGACGTACACACTCGACAGCACAGCTAGTGACAAATCACAGGTTGGCATAATACATCATGGTACAGTGGATAAATGGTCTTGCAATGATACATGGGCACTCATGTAGAATAATAGCATAATGGACTGTCAGTAGACAAGCACTCAGTATTGCCCATATATATATATATCATCTGAGTTTACTGACAAAGCACGTCAGATTATAAACAACATTCAAGATGGCTTCTAGACCTAACCTCGTCTAGCGAAGATTCCTTGAAATAATATTCAGCACATATTTTTCATATAATCATATTGAACCGCTAGTACTGGGTTCTCATGTGTAGCAGTGATCTCTGGACTCATCAAGCGATAATACGGGGTATCCCTTTCTCCTCTTGAAAGTCACAAAATATTGGGATACAAGATGGCTTCTCTCGTGAGCTGTCACTCACGTTTGGATACAGATAATGAATCTGTATTAAAGTTAGTCATTCATTAAATGTTCTCATAGCTCTGTAGATTCTATCATGATACAATTGACTTCATCATACAAGATATAGTGCTGCTAGGAATGAATGTCATCTTCATCTAGTTAAATATATTCTCTCAGACGTACAAATCGTGCCTATCGAAAAACGGTGGCTTCGTAAGAGAGTTCATAAGGAGAATCTTTTGTTACCTTGGTATCAGAAATATGATTCTGCCATTCCTTGGCAATAAGAATAAACACTGGGGTAAAGCATACACGATAGGTCTAGACGACTATCACTTTCCCCATAAATACTGAGATCACTTTTTCCGGCGACAAGCCGCTACACAAAAATCACAGCCCCAGCAGGGCGAAGCCAAATCACACCTCTCTAGCGACACATCCGCCGAACAGCCCTTTGACCTTTCTAACGACAAACGACCATATAGTTCGACTTAGATATGTAAAGATATACAGATATAAGACAGACTCGTCCTACCCAGACAAACAATACACATAAATTCAGGCCATAGATACACTGAAGCAAGAACAACCTATTTCTACCCAAACAAAGAATAAATCGCAGTAAAACTGGATTCATCCGCGGAGTTCGATCGAAGTGACGACACTCCTTTCAAGGGAAGTAACTCAATAATGACTTTTCCTTAAGCACTAAAAAGTATCTATTTTGTTTACAAAATATTTGCGAACATAACAAGCATACAAATGTATTATATTGTAAGATATCAAAGACTGCACGTAACAACAGGTAGACTCGCTAAGGAACAGGGATATAGATACACAAATTGACAGATAGATAAACTGAAAGACATAATACAGAAGTAGGTAGACAAACAAAAAATGTAACGGTCAGATTATATAGATAGACAGACAGGCAAAAAGACATGCACACAAAAAGACAGATGGATAGATGATTGGATAGACGGATAGTTGAATGGATGGAGTTATGGATGGATGGAGTGATGTACAGACGAGTGTGCAGACGAACGAAGAGACAGATAGATAGACAGATAGATAGATAGACAGATAGATATATAGCTAGATAGATAGATAGATAGATAGATAGATAGATAGATAGATAAACAGATAGATAGATAGATAGATAGATAGATAGATAGATAGATAGATAGATAGATAGATAGATAGATAGATAGATAGATAGATAGATAGATAGATAGATAGATAGATGAAAAAAGGAAAGAAAGATGAAAATATAACATTCATAGATCTTTTGACAAGTCATGAGAAAAGAACAATTTAAAAGCATAGCAACACATGATATTCACTGACAGAACAGGAATGTAAAATAATCACACTGGATCGACAAAAAGCTCGAATTTATTGCGAAAACGGGTTGGAGGAAATGGAAATACATCAACGCCAGGGCATCTAGATAGTGTCTTCAGTGGTTGGGACACCGAAATGCCAGTGACATTGAAGATTTAAGAGAGACACCACAGAGTAAAGAGGGGAGGACGAAAGAGCAAATTATATATCGACATTAGAAGCCCAATCGAAACTAACCACAAAAAAAGACAGACCTTTGTCCATTCACCAGTATTGATTTTTCGTCCGAAACTAATTTAATTAATCCGATGTGTGTAATTGAATTTAGCTCGAATAATCTACTTATTTTAATTTACTTTAATCTACTTTGGTCATTGTGTGCATGGAAGCTACATTCAGGGCCAACTGTAGGGTTACCGACTCAGAGCTAACAACATGTTTGGAATGTATTTTTGTGGATATACAGCACGAAATCAAAATAGTTAATGCGAAAAACCATAGCCACATGGATTGAAAGTTCGGTAATCATTTAATCAGTATCATTTAGTTCCACAAGAAGCATAGGACGTCAACAATCACATGCCAAGTCCTCTAGTCGCGTGCTCTCAGTTCAAGGTCTTTTCATATTTTTCTCATTATTGTTGTGTCTGTCTCTAGCTGTCTTCTTCTGTATGGCTCTGCTTCTCTTGCCCTGTGCATTATAGAACAAGAACTGCCCTGTAAAGCTGTAAAGGTATTGTCTTTCCTGCTCTGCAATAGTGGTCCAAATACGACCAAACTTAGAGTATAAGACTGAGTGTCTTCAAAGGTATCAGACTTCGCTCAAGAAGTTCTTGGCAGAGTGTGACGTGTGATGAAAATATAGCCACGAGATCCGACCACGTTTACTTCCTTAATTAGCGTTTACGTTTTGCTAAAGTGAACCACGCAATTCGCTGTTTGTCTGACTCATAATTTGTAGCTACGCCTATTTTTCCCGTCTTTCTGCGCTAACGATTTGGTTACCTACTTTCACAACGACAGGTAACAGAGGGGAGCGAATCACGTTTGCTTACCCGAATTCTCACGCTAGGGATTTGCCAATTATCGGCAATTAGACAGACGCGCGTAGAATATATAACGGTTTGTTCGTTTGAAGAATCAAGGGCGATAATATTATTCCCGTACCTTTGATGTTTACATTTTCAGGGGGACTTAACTAAGTATTTGATCTACGGCAGGCGGAGATAATCTAAGAAAGCCCGTTCGCAAGGGATGTCTTTGATGTCGTTTCGGCATAGCGAGTGAGCGAACAGTAGAATCATTTATCTTAGAAGTTTAGCTCGATGATTCCCCTGATACGTACTAGGTGTGAATTTTCACATCTGTTAGAGATATTGCACTAAATCAGTATATATTTTGCCTTCTCTCCTAGTCAGTTATCAGTGTCCCAGAAATTTTGGATAAATCTAATCACGCCAGACTAGGAATCATTTTATTCGTTTAATGTGTTAAATTGTCCCGTGGGGATTTAAATTTCTGATTGTGGTAATAATTAAGTTGTGCTTAAGTATTAAATGTGTTAAAAGTTTTACCAATTTTATTCACTGCTATTCCCGAGCGTTAAGACTAGTGAAATAGTAAAAGCGCAGTTATTCTCGTACCAGTGGTTTAGTAATGTAAAATCCATCAACCATTTTTTAGCTGACTTAAGTATAATGTTAAGAGTGACGGATAAAGTGATAGAGTAGTACGCGCATTATATTTCTTAGTGTGTAATTTTTTTAAAATGACTAGTGTTTATATCATGTGTTAAAAAAACCGATAGACGACAACAATCAACTAGCTAGTAATGACAGGCGATATTTGTTTAGGACGTAGTCATAATTAAATTATAACTGACATCGTGCGCTGAGTGTTTTATCGGAGGGGGTGGAGACGGCTGCATGCCTAAAACCCAAATCCGTACTTGCTAAGCGAATCGCGATAGTATAAGCTTAAAATACCGTGTGCCTTTTAATTTAATTAGAGGACGGAGAGGATAAGAGATCACACTTTACGTGTGATAGCATAAGATTGTCATTTTGGGTAAATGTTTGTTTTCTTTCCAATATAGGCTTGGTCAAAACCCAGCAGCTAACGGTTTTTCTCTATTGTGTCTTTGACTCAGTTACTGAAGGAATAATAGTTGTCGTTTTCCTTGTCGTTCGTCCCCGTACCGGTGTGAACAGGAATTACCAGGGCGAGACACTAATATTTTTTTAACTGTAAATTTGAGTAAAGGGACATACCAATATACCCAGATTTTATATATATATATATATATATATATATATATATATATATATATATATATATATATATATATATATATATATATATATATATATATATATACTTACTTACTTACTTAGTCATTCCCCTTCTACCGTGAGGTGTAGAGGTTTGGAAGAGAGAGCGCCAGACCATTCTATCAGCTGTCTTCTTCCTGGCCTGGTTCCATTCTAGTCCTCGGTCCTTCAAAGATTGTCTAATGTTGTCCTCCCAGCGGACTCTGGGTCGTCCTGGAGGTCTGGATCTCTGGCTCTTTGTTTCCCATGCTTGTCGTGGTAGCCGATCTTCTCCCATTCTGCAGACATGGCCAAACCATCTTAATTGGGACTGTTCTATTTGGGTCTGCAGCGGATGGGATTTTAGGCCTTGACGGATCGTCTGGTTGCGGACCGTGTCTCTTCTTGTTACTTCAACCACTTTCCTCAGATACCTCATTTCTGAGGTTTGGATCTGGCTTTTGTGGGTTGTAGTCATTGCCCACGACTCGCATCCATATGTCAAGACTGGGACATAGGTGGAGCGGTGTACAGCCATCTTCGTTTTCTTACCAACCTCTTTCTTGCTGAGGAATCCACGATTTATGGCCTGAAAAAGTCTCCCAGCCGCTGCTTTCCGAGTGGCCAACTCTTCTTTGATGCCTCCCTTTCGGTCTATAATAGCTCCGAGATATTTAAAGTGGTCGACCTGCTCCAGGACCTGTTCTCCCAACTTAATCTGAAGTTTTCTTTCTTCTCGTGATATCACCATGGATTTTGTTTTAGAGCTGCTTATGACCATCCCTCTCTTCTCCAGCTCTTCCTTCCAGACTTGCAGGTTGGATTGGAGATGTGCCTCTGATTTAGCAATCAGGGCAACATCATCAGCAAATGCCAGCTCCGAAATATAGACCTGTCTCATCTTCCAGTACCCCACTGAATACTTTCTTGTTCTCTCCTTACATGCCTTGATGACATCGTCCATAAGGAGTATGAAGAGGTAAGGTGATAGGATATCACCTTGTCTTACACCAGTGGTGGTCCTGAACTCTTCTGACTTATGGTTTGCTGTCCTCACATAATTTCTGCAAGACTTGTAGAAGCTCTGTATAGCATGAATCAGAGGTGCTGGAATATTCTTCCTTGCCAAACAGTCCCAAAGTTTGCTCCAGGGGACCCTGTCAAACGCCTTTTCCAGATCTATGAAACAAAGATGGATCTCACTCTTATACTCAAGGGCCTTTTCACTCAGCTGTCTGAGTGTGAAGATTAGGTCTTGAGTACTTCGGTTTGCTCGGAATCCGCACTGGACCTCATCCAATTGTGGCTCAGCTAGGCGTCGGAGTCTCTGCTCTAGGATTCTAGAGTAGATTTTACCAGGGACACTGAGAAGGGATATGCCTCTATGGTTTCCCCATTGTCGATTGTCACCCTTTTTGAAAATTGGTGTTATGATGGCAATCTCCCAATCCTTTGGTATGGTCTTGTTGCACCATGCTGCCTGTAGGACCTTTAAGAGTAATAGGTCGCCTGATGCTCCCATGTACTTAACCATTTCTGGTGTTATACCATCATGCCCTGCTGCTTTGCCCATCTTGATTTTCTCTAGTGCTGCCCTCAGTTCTTCCATCTTTATGTCATCTTCACCATCATTGGTTTCCTCTTCTGTGTCAGTGGTTATCATTTATGATGCTTCATCATGCTCACCATCCAGGAGTTCTGAGAAATATTCTTTCCATCTTTCCATTACTTCCTTCGGGGCAGTAAGCAATTTGCCTTGCTTGTCCTTTATAAATTTGAGAGGGCATTGTTTTTCTTTCCTCATGTTCTTTAGGGTCTTATAGAACAATTTCTGGTTTTCTTGTGCATCTTTTTCTAGCTTTTCTCCAAATTCTTCCCAGGACTTCTGTTTTGCTGCTAGCACTTTGTTCTTTGCTTCTGTTCTGAGTGTCACATATTCTCTATATTTTTCCATTTGTCCTGTTGTGTTTTTAGCTCCTAAGTATTGTTTCCATGCCATTTTCTTCTCTCTTATTTTCTCGTTGACTTTCTCTGTCCACCAAGGTGTCCTCTTTCTCTGGTTCCCAAGTCGGACTTCACCGCATGCTTCTGCAGCAGCTGTCTTTATGATATCCTTGAATTTATTCCAGAGGGTTTCCAAGTCATCAGGTCGTTCTTCTGTGTTGCTCACTGCTGTAGCAATAAGCCCCTGATATCTGGTCTTAATTTCTGGCTCTCTCAGCTTGTAGGTCCTAATGCTCATTTCTCCTGCTCGTTTACTTGGTTTCTTGCGTGATGTTGGGCAGTTCCTAGGCTGAGCAACTCTTTCAGTTGTTCGTTTGATTGTTAGCAGGTAGTGATCACTTCCAATCTCTGGCCCCCTCCAGACTCTTGCATCTCGGACATATCTGAATGAGCTTCTCCGAACAATGGCATAGTCGATCACTGACTTCTCATTCTTGGTTGGTTCACATCTAGTGTATGCATGTATGCGCTTATGGGGGAACTTTGTGTTTGTAATGATCAGATTCTGCTCACTGCAGAATCTAAGGAGTCGCTTTCCATTGTCATTGAGAGTATCTTCTCCATATCTTCCGATAACTCCACCCCATCTAGCATGGTCATTTCCAACTCTGGCATTAAAATCTCCGAGCATAATAACTTCATCTAGGCAGTCATCCACTGTCCTTTGAAGCAGCTCGAAGAATTCCTCCTTGACCTCTGCTCTCTCATCCTCATTTGGCCCATACATTATGACCAGGTTGACTATGGTTTCTCCTTCTTTTAGTTTTACAACCATAATGCGCTCCGAGACAAAGTTCCATCCCTTGATACTATCTTTTTGATTTTGGGCCACAATGCAACCCACGCCCCCTTTAGCTCTTTCAGATATGGGTACACCACTGTAGAGCAACGTGTTGCCATCAAGATCCATGACTCCTTGTCCTTTTTTCTTCGTTTCCGTTATAGCCAGGATTTCTAGTTTTGCTTTCCTCATCTCTTCCACCAGCTCCTCTTCCTTCCCATTTATACTTCTTGTGTTCCAAGTTCCATAAGTCGTAGTCCGTAGTCCGTTCCAGTTCGTCGCCTTTAGAATCAGTCCGGTTTTCTCTCTTGTAGTTCGCGTAATCATAATTTAAAGCAAACAGGTGATTGGCCTGTTGTGCCTTTGCATGATGGAGGGGCTGCCTCCTTACGGCCTCCATGCAGGCCGCCCTCCTCCTTTTTCATCCGGGCTTGGGACCGGCATTAGAGTAACACCTTTCCCTGCCTACACCTAGCGCGTCTCAAACCAGACTCCGTCAAAATCCCGTTCTAACATTCCTCGTTCACGCCTAACATGTGTTTACGCATCTCGACTTTCTCGTGCAATACTTTATTTCTCAACTCACTCAAACCTGTAAGGGACTTAATTCTAAGTTACTTCCCTTAAGACAAAGCCTAATCTTACACATCTTATCTCCCTTCATTAACGACAAATAATCTGCAACCAAACCCATCCATACCATTGTTCTACATTCTTTCTCTCTATCAAAACCAAACCACCGTTCACACATCTCCCCTCCTTAAAAAAAAAATTTCTCTCACAGAGAAAATTTCCCGAAAAATCTCCACTCACTCTCTTCTTTCCCTCTTCTACTAACAATTCCATCCCTCTCTTCCTCAACATCTGTCCCAATGAGACCCACCATTCTCCACTTCTAATCAACCTCACTCATCTTCCTGTCTACAATTTCCATTTCATAGTATACATTTTCCATCATGGAACTGTTTTCATATTATACATTTTAATGAATACAACTCTTTTCATGTTACAACTTGTACATAATGGAACTCATTTCATAGTACACCTTGTCGTTTGCTCCTTTACGACTCTTACTAGACCTTTCTAACTTCATTAGCCATTTACCATCCCTTTTATCTCTACTCCCAAGTTTATTATCCCGCCTACGCGAATTATCTTGAATTTCTGCCTATCTCATTAATCGTTCTACTTAGTTGCATATCTTTCCTACGTTATCTACATTTCATTTCCATCTTCCCTTGTGGTTAAAAGAAACCCGTAACCATATACAATGTGTACTGTTTCCTCAACATAATTATTCTCTCCTCTATTCTCATTTCCTTAGTTTTTCTATCTCTCATTATTCTTCCTTATTATCTCCCTATAACCTCCATTTCTTATAACTTGGAGAAACCTCGCTTCCCACAAAGTCTTCACCAGACTCTGGCAACTGCCGAAAAAAAAATCTGCATCTTCCTCAACTCCGTTGTCAGCTCCCTCTAGATTATCACTTCTATTTATCCAATTTTCTCTATATCTTCGCCATTTCCCTATGGCCCTCATCTACCGCCATATTCTCTATAGTTTCTCCAATACTCCTTTAGTTGTCTCGTAATTCCCTTTCGTCTCCTCTCTGTGACTTCTCCATTCCTCCCATCTACGTCTCTCTCCCTTAATCTATGGCTTCCCTGCCTCTTTCCTCTTCTCTTCCACCACTGCAGTAGTCCATCGCTCGGACCTACTTAGCTTACTTTATGTTCAGTGTAGAACGATTGCATCTAGTTTCCAAACAACTAGACTCCCGCTGCAATTTCTACTTCTCTCCTCCCCCTCATAACCGCTACTCTCGTTCCCTCTCTGGAACTGTGCTGTCCAATTTCTCAACCACAACTCCGTCCATCTCCCAACACCTCTCACCATCACTGCCGTCCTCCTCTACGGCCTCCCAATAACCCCATTGTCATTTATCTCCTTATTCTCAATATCTCTGCCGTCCTCCTCTACGGCTTCAACATCTCAGTCTCAATATTACTCCATAATACTTCATATCTCTCCATCTTTCTGCCGTCCTGCTCCACGGCTTCCCAAAATCTCATTTTCCCTTATTTCTCCATATTTCTCCCAGAAAACCCCATACAACCGCCGTCCTCCTCAACGGTTTCTCAAAATCTCTAAATTTCTATTATTCCTTCCGTCTTCCTCTACGACTGCTCAAAATATATAACTCCATATTTCTCCCATTTTACCATAATATTCCATGTTTCTGCCGTGTTCTGCTCTACGGCTTCTCCAACCTCTATCTTCCTTGTTCCTGCCGTCGTCACCACGGCTTTCTAACTATAGTCTGCAATTCTCTTATGACCTCTACTTCTTACCTCTCCTTTTCTCGTTTCCTCTACTGCAGTACCCTATTGGTCAGGTGTGCTCAGTTTACTTCTTAAGTGCGGTATGGACCAATCATACTTGTCCTTTTTAAGACTAGCAACCGCCGCCATCTTGGTTATATATCTTAATATGCTATGTCTCCTCCCATAGCCTCCTCTCTCCCTATTTCCTCACTACTTCATCTCCAAAAATTTCATGATCATGGCCTCTCTCGCCTTAAACTTCTCTGTAACATTTGCTATGCCTTTCCTCTCATAGCCTCCTACGTCTCTCCTTTTCTCACTTACTCATAAATTCGAAAAACCTCATAGCTATGGCCTCCTTACTCTTGAGCGCCTCTAATGCTATATGTTTATCTATCTCTTGCGTCTCCTCCACCGTTCTGACTTCAACTCTTTGATTTCTCTCTACCTCTCCATCTCGTATATCTCCCGAGTTTCTCTCAACCTCCTTACTTCTTACTTCGTCAACCGTTTGCCTCGGTTTCCCTCTATCTTCTATTTCTTCCCTTCTCGTACTCCCTGTATTCTTTAATTTGTCGCTACCTCGACTTGTACTCCTAGTATCTCTCATACTACTACTCCTATTTCTATCTCCCTTTCTAGCCTCTCGGCTCTTGGATCCGTACTCCCTTCGATCCGTATTTCTATTTCTCTGTGTATCTAATCCCTCTGGACCCTTGGATAGGTATTCCCGTCGACCCGTATCTCTTCTATCTTCTCTTCTATTTCTCAGCCTATCTCGGCTATTGGATCGGAAATCCCTTCGATCCGTATCCCTTCTTATTTCTCTACTATTATCTCTCCTATTCTCCTCGCTCTCTCTAGTCCTGTATCGGTATTCTCCTCGACTCGTATCTCTCCTATTACTAGCCTCTCTGCTCTTGGATCGGTATTCTCTTCGACCCGTATCCCTACTTGCCTCCTCAGTATGTCTACTCTTAGATCGGTATTCTCGTCGATCTGCACTTCTACTACTTTCATGTTTCTGAACTTCTTCCTCTTTCTGCTTCGCCTTCTCTGTGGCTTTCTTTATATCATTACCTGCCCCAGGTGCTGTGACATCTTCCTTTTTCTCTGATGCATCTCTATTCATTTCCTGTCTCTTTTCTAACTCTTCCAACTTCTTCTCTAAATCTGCGCAAAGTGCAGTTAACTGTTCTATTTTTGTTCTATCTTTATTTCCTTCTTCCTCTTTGTTTTTCTTCGACCTTTCCTGGTCGACACTGTCTATTTCCCATTGACCCGTTCCCTTGGTCTTTCTATCTTGTTCCTTTTGCACTTCTCTATGACTATATTTCTCCTTTTCCAATTCTTCAAATTTCCTGTCCATATATTGAACAATTGCCCGTATGTCCTTCATCTCCGCTACACTACTATTTCTTACTTTATTCTTCCTCTTTAGTCTAACCTCTTCTACATGTCTCAACTTTGCTAGACGTCTTCTGTAATCCTCTGAATCGTCTGACGATGACGACCGCTGTCTCTTCATCCCTCTTATATTTTCTTCTTCCATCTCTTCCTGCGTATCTGAATCTTTAGCTGATGTGTCCTCTATGTTCTGAGTTTGACTTGTACCACTTTGTTGTCTAGTCTCTATCTGTTGTTCCATTTGTTCCAATAGCTGCTGCTCCTGTGCTCTGTTTCTTTGTTCTGCAGCTCTCGTATGTTTGTACGGTGCATCTATTTCTGTTTCAACATTATTCCATTGTTTCCTTATTCCCGTCGTATCTTCTAGAATCTCATTGTACTGTTTACTCTCTGTATCCTGCCATACTTGTATCCTGTCTTCTTCTGGCCTATATGTGCCCATCTCCTCTTGTTCGCTGTGTAAGATTTCTGGCCTATATGTGCCCATCTCCTCTTGTTCGCTGTGTAAGATTTGGGGGTTTGGGGTTAACCGATCAGATGTTGTTCCCGGTTCTGCATGGACTTGTGTTCTTCCTGCCATTGTGCGACTCTGACTACCTGTTGATGTTTCTCCATAGTCATCTTCCCATCCTACTCTCCAGTTGTATCCTATCCTGTTAGACTCCTTCCAGTCACTATCCTTTTGTGTTGCTTCAATTCTACGTGTTCCTATCCTATCATGTGTATTGTTATGTTGTTTATGTCCTTCCGTGTAGTGTGGTGTGTTATTGGGAATCCGTGTACCTCTTTCTTGAACACTGCCTCTTGTACTATACATACTATGACTCCTTATATAGTCTCTTGCATCCATCGGTCTATCGTCCTCTATTTCGTCTACGACAAGCTTGTAGATTTCTTCCTTTCTTTGTGATAAGTCTATATCAAACTTTTCTTCCAGAATTTTCTGCACCTTCTTTAGTACCACGATGTCTGGTTTAGTTCTTCCAAGGATGGCTTTTATTTCTTTCCTCAACGGCTCTATACTTGGTTGAGGTATTTTGATCCTTTCCATCTTTTCTGTTACACCGTTAACTCTCTGTATTCCATTCTCTTTTGTGTGCTTTTTCTCTCCTAACACTGCATTGAGTCTGAATGGTGTGCATACATCTTCCTTGATTCCTATCTTGTCCTGCTTCCTTGTTTCCACTTTCTTCTGCTCTCTGTATATCTTGTTGTTAACTCTATGTTGTGGTACCACCACTGTTTGTGGTTTCCGATTTTGTCTCTGACGCGCGTTGTTATTGTTCAAAGTTTCTTGTATTATGCGCTTTTCTTGGTGTTCCATATTTCCTTCCTGACCTTCCATCAGTTGTACCCTTCCTAATACAAATCCTCTTGGTATTCTAACTGTTTTTCCCGTGGTGTTTATAATCATCGTTGGAAATTGTTGTCTTTTTTCAATTTGTACTATTCCTTCTACCATTTCTAGTCCGGGTTCATCTAGTATATCTCCATCTTCCCAGTCGAGTGTTAAGACCGTTTGTCCTTGGTTGAAATATGGGGATCTTTTCAACTTGCCTTGTACAATACCGACTTCATTCGGTCGCAGCGTAACTGTTGTTCTATTTCGGATTATGGACGCTATGTATACGTCGTCCTGTAACCTGATACATTCGCCATGTATCTTCAGTTGGTGAGTATCAAAATTTACTTGAGCCTTATGTTTTAGCAGAAAATCACGTCCTAGTATGATATTTCTCGTCATCCCCTTCACAATGGTGAACGTGTGTTCCACGATCATATTTCCAATTCTCATTTGTACCATAGCTGTTCCCATCACTTTCAGGTTTTCTCCTGAAACCGAGGTAAGTGTATTTTGTGACTTTCTGTATTGAGCTACGCCTCGTATCTGCTTGTAAAGCCCAAATCTGATAAGGCTTACAGTAGCCCCTGAGTCTACCAATGCTCTATATCGCCTTCCGTGTATTTCGACAATACATGAGCAAGGGTCTGGTTTATGAGCTAGCTCGATTGCTGTTGCTACTTGTCTTCTTTTAGGGATACGTTGTTTTCTTTCTTGTTTTTCAATTTCATTTATTTGTATTTTCTTGTCTTTGACTCCTCTCCTGATGTCTCCAACAAAATTCCTCAAATCTATTCTAGTTCTTCTCCTATTCACGCTGTCCTAATGTCCTGATCCATAGTTGCTGTTGAAAGTCGGGAGTGTCCTGTCCCTGTTATTCCATGTTCTATTATGTCCCTGTTTATATTGATATTGGTTACATTTCCATTTCCCAATTTCGCGATCTGTACATATGTTTCTCCTTTCATATTTGTTCTTGTTTATAACTGAACCATCCCAATTCATCTTCCTATTCCTGTATTCTTGACATGTTTGTTTTTGACGTCCTCCCTTGTCAAACCAATTCCTATGATGATGTACTCTGGCCCATTGTCTATGGTATGGTTGTTGGTTATACCTAACATGTGCCCTTCCTATCATGTTCACTTGTGGTTGCCTTCCACTTATTGTATCAATATATCCTTTCTCCGTCTTGTCATGTGGTTGTACTATCTCTCTGATGAGTCTCCCTCTCTTGGTGTTTACTTCATTCCCTTGTCTATTCTTTTCGGACTGGTTGTAATATTGTTGTCTATTGTGTTGTCTACTATGTCTCGATATAAAGGTCTCAACTCTCCTTACTGAGTGTTGTGGCTCTAGTGGCCTATAATTACACTCAAATTGTTTATGTCCCAGCCTATTGCAAGCATAACACACGCTTTGCCTGCGGCCCACCTGCCTTGACCTATAAAACGTTTCCATTCCTCTCCCTCGTCTTTCTATCCTTCTTTGTTGACAATGTCCTATCTCCATAGGTTCTTCTTGTGTTTCTTCGCATGGAACTACCCTACCAAGCCTGAGGTCCAATCTTCTTCTAAGGTTCTCTTCGGCTGTAGCAAGTGCAATGGCCTGTGACAAGTTTTGTGGGTCCTTCCTAAGGAGATGTAATTTAATTGGTATACCATTCAACCTATCGACGAATATGCCCACTAATTGTTTTTCCACCTCTTGCTGGTTAATTTGTTGCCCCAAGAAAACTTCTTCCGCTAGGTTTAACAACCTGTCGCTGAACATTTGAATAGGTTCTCCTACTTGTTGTTGTATGCTCCTCAGCATCGTCCACGCGTAAGATGCATCCGTAATTTGTGCATACCTTCTTATTAGTTCTTTCTTAAAATCTTCCCATGTCTCATCTGGGACAGTGTCAAACCTCCGTCTTATAAAATCTACTACTAACCCGCATGACGAAAGATATGCAACTTGTTTGTACTCACCTTGGTCCATATTGACCGAAGTGCAATATCTTTGTATCTCGAGCAACCATTTTCTACATAAAGTAGGATTCCCTGCATATGGTGTTATACTGTTCCGGATATTCTGGAACTTACTTTCATTTCTAATGGCAGCCATAGCCTTGGCTACCTGCTCAAGAGCAGCCACATTGGGATCTAAACCCACCGTAAGCATATTTTGACGCACATAGTACAAAAATCGATATGGCTATTTAATATGAAAAAAATATAGACATTCATTCATTTGTGTATGAAAATGCTGTCTATGGTAAAAGCGAGAGAATCCATGTTTGATTCACACTTTTGATTATAGGAGTAATCGTTCTTGATATTGATCCGGCGCATGGATTGCTCTTACGTTTGTACTTATTTTTTAGGGCCAGAAAATATATTAATTTGCTTATTATGTTTATGGCCTGAATTCATATGTATTACATATTATTAGTACAAGTAGAATCAGTCCTATATTGTATATTTTGGATGGGTAGGCGGGACTAGATTCTTATTATTCCGGTCTAGCGGAAGTATGAGTTGTCTTGACAAGTCGTGATGAGTTCCGATGTACCGTGTTAATGGCGGGTACGCATTTTTCAAAGGGCTGGTAGATTCTTAAGGAAATACGATTCATGGAGTGGTTTTCTTCTAAAGGAGATGGTATCTCTACTATAGTTTATGTTAGAGACTCTCCTAAGGTACGGTACAATGTATAATTCGGACTCCATGTATTGCCAGACCCTATTTTGATGATCTCATGTCGATTCGACCTAGATGGAACATTGTGCTTCGTATCGCTAGGGTCGTGTTTTGTATCGACAAAGATGACAGACTTTCCTACAGCGGTTATGGCTACGTGAATTAACCTGATCATCGTAGAGCTGTATGGGAACATTTATGAAATCATTTATATACCCATTATAAATTAACTCTGGCTTATATTCTCCTTCCTATGAATGAGTGAACGACAACTCAGGGAGGCAGCCATGTTAGATTTCGGTCATCATATGTTTTGATCACTGCCAAGAGAACAGATTATTTATCCTATTATCGGACAGTGACAGGGAGATCTCAATCTTGCTAGAAACCCCCTCTTTCGTGGTTTCATAATATATGCTACAAACTATGGACGTCAAGTAACTTTAGTTATTTACCGATCTGCCTTCACTGACGCGTTTAGTCAGATAGGGGAATGCGGCCATAATGTATCATGACAATTGAACTTTTGATGTACTGCCCATCATTTCTGAATGTGTCATGACTTCAGATCTGCTATGTATACCTACAAATTGATATGTCAACATACCATGATGTACTCGTATGTCCCAGTGTGTACGTCTGAATAAATTGAGTAAACAAAGATTCCAGCAGTCTGCATTGGTGCCTCGTAGACACAAGTGTATGAGTGGTTATATTGGTCAGCACACGAACAGTACACCATTCGCGGTAATCACACTCTACACTTCTACTTCATACATACACCATCCTGCGTCGGTTGGAGTGACCAAGTTTAGGGCCTGCTTCCCCTGGAGCCTTTGCCTTCCCTAACTCAGGACTAGGGTGAGTTACCCATTTACAGCTGGGTAGACTGGGGCATGCCTGATCTCAACAACACACCACTCTTCCTTACAGAGCATACAGACTGACACTTTACAGAGTGGAAAGAAGAAAAGAAACTTTACAGTGGCGAGCCAGATTCCTGGGTCCAGCTTACGCAGTGTTTTTTGAGAATCACAGTTTACAGCTGAAAGAACATTTGTTTGAACACATCAACACCAGTAGGACAGCTATACAGTCGATGTCAGCTTGACCTGTATTACCGATAGGATGCTGTATCTAGGTCAGCGCTTGTTGACAGTTTTTTGCTGTACAGACAGTATTACACAGGACAGTGGTATCAAGTGTAGAAAATATCTGGAGCAGTATTGTTGACATTTCTCAACGTACAGAAGAATCACAGTGTTGTTGAACATAGAGTGCATAGTTCATCGTTGGATCTTCATATGCTCAACAGAGAAAAATTGACAGTGTAATAGTTTAAAATTAAATCTATTACTGAATAAAGTGGCAAGTTATTAGTATTAAAATAAACTGTGCCTGCTTTACAACACTATACCTGCAACACATTCCATTCATGACATAAATTATATTGTATGCTATATGCTATTTATGCTTACATGTTATTTGTTATGTATTAAATTAGTTTATGTTCTGTGTGACTAGTACAAGGTATGCCGAGTGACATTGGTCTGGACTAGTATTCTATAGGTACACATTTTCTTAATTGGAAATTTGTTAGCAACAATTTGCTGCTATTTCTGTTAGTTGTGATGAGGTGTTCTTTTCTTCGTTGTTTTTGGTAATAATTTTGTGTTCCTTAGTTTTGTTTGATTTGTTTGTATAATTGTAGGTCTCATCTTTTCTATTTTTGATTTCTTTACACCCTTATGTTTATACACTGTGGCGTTATTTGTCTTGTCATTTTATTATTGCAGTTATCATCACGGTTTCTGTGATCATTTTTTTTTCATTTCTCCTATTTAATTTAATTTGATCTCTGCAAATGTGTTCATATTGTCTTTTCTTGTTTGCCCTTTGTAATGTCTTTAGTTGACATATGACGTATAGTGGTATACACTGATAGTATAGTACAGATCAGTACTTTATGATTGTTATTGTTATAAAACAAAATGTACAAGACCTTTGTAAGGCTTGTCTCCCAAAGTGATTGGTAAAGGGAAATATTTTTTCCACAGGTACTCAAGTGATCTTTGATTACATTGAGGTATACAAGACCTTTGTAAGGCTTGTCTCCCACAGTATTTGAGATACAGTTATTGTGTCCATAGGTACTCAAGTTATCATTGGTTATTATAAACCATACAAGTTTGGACTAAGACTAAGTCTATGGTATAGACTTGTCTCTCATTAACGTGAAAGAGGGTAATTTATTTACTTTTTCAGGTTTCTGATTTAAGAAGACAATATGTCTACATTAGATTATTTCATTGCACAAGGAAAATCTCTTGATAAGACTGGAAAAGACTTAGAACAATGGGATGTTGCTCAATATGACAAAGCATTAGCTGCAGAAGAGAAAAAAATTGCTGCTGCTGTTGAAGAAAGAAAAGCTGCTGCTGAGGAAAAAAAAGCTGCGGCTGAGGAGAGAAAACTTCAAATAGAAGAAAAAAAAGCTGCTGCAGAAGAAAGGAAAGCTCTAGCTGAAGAAAAAAGATTAGAAAAAGAAGCTGATACTGCTGCTGAACTTAAGAAATTGCAGATGCAAGTGGAGGAAAGGAGATTTGAGGCAGAACAGAAGAAATTAGAAGCTGATGCAGAGCAGAAAAAATTAGAAGTTGCTGCAGAACAGAAAAAATTAGAAGTTGCTGCAGAACAGAAAAAATTAGAAGTTGCTGCTGCTGCAGAACAGAAAAAATTAGAAGTTGCTGCTGCTGCAGAACAGAAAAAATTAGAAGTTGCTGCTGCTGCAGAACAGAAAAAATTAGAAGCTGCTGCTGCTGCAGAACAGAAAAGATTAGATAGAGAAGCTGAAGAGAGAAAAGCAATAAGAGAACATGAGTTTGAATTAGAGAAATTAAAATTGACATGTATGAGTAATGTTAATCAGGCATCTGGTGGTAATGGTAAACCCTTTGTGTACAAGGTCAAGGTACCAGCGTTTGACCCTACCAGTGATGACATAACATTTTGGCTTTCTAGATTTGAACGGGCTTGTCGATCTCATAATGTTGACAAATCACAGTATGTGAATCAGTTGTCTGAAAATCTATATTTTGTTGAAGAGGCCGACAAAGATAATTATGATGCTGTTAGGGCAGCTTTGATAAAGAGATATCAGCTGTCTGAGGAAGGTTACCGTCTTTTGTTTAAAACAATGAGACCTGAGGTAGGTGTAGAATTCTCAGATTTCATCTCAAAAGCACGCATTACACTTTCACGATGGATTGAATTATCCAAAACAGAGAAAACATTTGATGGTCTTACGGATTTATTGCTAAGAGACAAGGTCATGTCTTCTGTAAATAAATCATTCCTAGAGTTCTTACATGAGCGTAAACCTGGTACAATAAAGCAAATGGAAGAATATTGTGACCAGTATGCCACGGCACACCCTGACATGATTCTTAGTAACTCTAACATTAAAGAGAGTATGCCAGTTGCTTCGGCAACAGAATATAATCAGAATTACTCACACAAATTCCAAGGAGCTAAAAATAAATTTGATAAAAAGGTTAATTGGAATAAGTATCAAAAACCAAGATAACCGCTCAAATCAGGGTTCTTCTTCGAAGAACTGGAATCGAGCTGATAGTCCTCGACACGCGAGGGGTACCCATAATGTTAGAAATTCTCGGAAAGGGAGTAGCTATAGGAACTACCCAAGTGCTTCATGGAGACAAAAAAACCAATATTACAGGGATACTCAATATAACGAGCATGATGATTATGATCATGAATATTATGATTCAAACCCAAATAGGGGTTATAACAGAGGCAATAATAATTATAGAGACAATTATAACCGAGGTAGATCACAACACAAAAGACATGGTAAATCGTATTACCAGGCTAACTCTGCACAACAGGAGTTCCACGACACCGATAATCAGAATAATGATAAAAAAGACTCCAACAGTGTAGCAAATTCCGCTTTCGATTTTGCTAGAGCATCTGAGTGTTCGCAATGCAAAACATTATTCGATCCAACCACAGTGTCTACTTTAAGCTGCGGTCACCCGCTTCCCGCTCTCCATGCGTCAATTGCGCATAATGGAAGGGGTGCTCTTGTCTTTAATAGGGGCCTAATAGATGGTACTCCGGTATCAATTCTTTTCGATTCGGGGTGCACTACCATTGGAGTGAGGCAATCACTCGTAAATCCTTCTCGAGCTACAGGCAATATAGTCAAATGTGTAACATTTGGTGGCACATTGGAGAAGTACTCCACTGCCATTATCAATATTGCTACGCCTTTCTTTACAGGAGAGGTGCAAGCATGTCTCTTGCCGAATCCGATCGCTGATCTTATCATCGGTCGCATTCATGGAGTGAAAGAATGCACTCCACAGCAAATTTCTAATTGGGAAAATGTTAATATGCAATCTGCTAATGCAGTAATCACTAGGGCTCAAGCTCTTAATATGCCACAATCTTCACATTCTGAAGATAATGATGCGCAGATCCAAGATGATCCCTTGGAGATTTCCCACGATTCCTTTATCAAACAGCAGGAAGATGATCCTACTCTAAAGAAATTCTTTACTCTGGCAACAAAAGGTGATCCGAATAAGGATACTAATCGTAAATCTTGGATTACGATGAAGAATGGCGTACTTGTACGTATGGTACAAGACTCCGCTAAGTCCATTCATTCTCAAATCCTTGTGCCTAAAAATATGAGAGTTAAAATCCTACAGCACGCTCATGATTCGCAGTGTGCTGGACATATGGGTTTTTCCCGTACTAAAGCTAGAGTTCTTCAATCTTTCTTTTGGCCTGCTGTGAATAAGGACATACGAATCTATTGTCGATCTTGTAAAGTATGTCAAGGGATTAAATCCAGAGGTCCACGCCATGATGCACCTATTCAGGCTGCAGACATTCCCATTCGGCCATTTCAAAAAATGGCGATAGACATCATTGGTCCATTTAAGATAAAGTCTGCTAGAGGACACCAATTTATTTTGACGTGTGTTGATATGTGCACACGTTGGCCGGAGGCTGTTCCTCTAAAGAGCATAACTACTGCTGATGTCGCAGATGCTCTTTGGTTAATATTTTCTCGTCTGGGGTTTCCAGCAGAAATATTATCCGACCATGGTACCCAACTCATATCGGATACCATGTCTCAAGTAATGTCGACTCTGAAGATAGAGAGATCGCTGAGTAGTATTTATCATCCTATGTCCAATGGGATGGTGGAACGTTTGAATAGGACTCTGAAAAACCTACTAGGTAAGATAACGGAAGATCATCCTCAGGATTGGGATAGGGTTTTACCCGCGGCTCTCTTTGCATATAGAGAGGTCGCCAACGAACATACAGGATTTTCTCCCTTTGAACTTGTCTTTGGCGCGAAACCGCGAGGTCCTATGTCCTTACTTCATGATCTTATAACTGCTGATAATATTGTCGATGACACAAAATCCTCTTATGAATATGTCATCGCACTTAGACACAAGATTATTGAAGCATGCAAATTGGCAACTGCTTCTTCTGAATTTGCGAAACAGAAGGCAAGGGAATTTGCCAATAAAAAGAGATGTTTGCGTCAACTTTGTCCAGGTGACAAAGCATTTGTCTTGCTACCTTGTAGGGAAAATAGACTTCTCATTTCTTGGAAAGGTCCGTACGATATAATATCAAAAGTTTCCGATGTTGACTATTGTTACGTGCAGTCTTTGATATCTTACAATATTATACATTGGTATACTTGTTATGTTCGCAAATATTTTGTAAACAAAATAGTGCTTAAGGAAAAGTCATTATTGAGTTACTTCCCTTGAAAGTTGTGTCGGCTCTTTCGATCGAACTCCGCGGATAAATCCAGTTTTCTGCGATTTATTCTTTGTTTGGGTAGTAATAGATTGTTCTTGCTTCAGAATATCTATGGCCTGAATTTATGTGTATTGTTTGTCTGAGTAGGACGAGTCTGTCTTATATCTGTATATCTTTACATATCTAAGTCGAACTATATGTTCTGTTGTCTCTAGAGAGGTCAAAGGATATTCGGCGGATGTGTCGCTAGAGTGTGGTGTGATTTGGCTTCGTCCTGATAGGGACTGTGTCTTCTATGTCGGCTTGTCGCCGGGGAAAAAGTGATCTCAGTATTTGTGGGGAAAGTGATAGTCGTCTAGACCTATCGTGTATGCTTTACCCCAGTGTTTATTCGTATTGCCAAGGAATGGCAGAATCATATTTCTGATACCAAGGTAATAATAGACACTCTTATGAACTCTCGTACGAAGCCACCATTTTCGATAGGTACGATTTGAATGTCTAAGAGGATATATTTGACTCGATGAAAACGACTTCGATTCCTAGCAGCACTATACCCTGTAGAATGCAGTCAATTGTTCATGATCAAATCTACAGAGCAATGAAATGTTTTATGAATGACTAACTTTAGGACAGATTCATTATCTGTATCCAAACGTGAGTGACAGCTCACGAGTGAAGCCATCTTGGAACCAAACATGTAGTGACTTTCAAGAAGAGAAAAGGGATGCCCGTATTATCGCTTGTTTAGTCCAGAGATCACTGCTACACAGGAGAACCCGTTATTAGCGGTTCAATATTATTATATGGAAAAATATGTGCTGAACATTATGTTGGAGAATCGTCGCTAAACGAGATTAGGTTTAGAAGCCATCTGAAATATTGTTTATAAGCTGACGTGCTCAGTCAGTGAAGTCAGATGATATATATGTATGGGCGATACTGGGTGCTTGGCTACTGACAGTCCATTATAATATTATTCTACATGAGTGCCCATGTAACATACCATTGCAAGACCAGTTATCCACTGTACCATGATGTATTATGCCAACCTGTGATTTGTCACTATCTGTGCTGTCGAGTGTGTACGTCCAATTAAACTTTAGTAAAGGTACACAGTCGTTGGTGTCGATGACTTCCAGCCATACATGAGTGTAAGAAAAGAACATTTGTCAACACCACGAACCCTTCCTATCATTCGCACATTATACACTCCATCTATGTCTACACACCACTGCGTAGGTCAAGTTGACATTCCATACACTACAGTGGAGCAAACAACACCATAGAGATCTTATCAACTGATGATGATGATGTCTGCTTCCATCCCCTTATATTTATCCTTTTGGTGGATATCATTAACTGGGAATAAAATAACAACTTTATCAACTGGTGGACCAGCTTTCTGGGTTTGACCTCGCAGAAGTTCAGAAGTCAACAGAGTACCGATACCAGACCGTTTCCTGTGGCTGATACGACACACTTGCAGTATTGGTTTGCTATTTGTCAACACTTCGTCACGTGACCTGTCAAGTGAATGCAGTATGTAGGTCAGCGTTGTTGACATTTTTACATTAGACATTACAGAGTTTCACGGAACAGTTGGATCAATTCTGGTAATATTAACAGGAAGACAGTATTAGTGAACTAAGAAGTCCTATTTTCATCGATGGATCTTCTTGTTTTCTGTATATGAACTTTAATATTTAAGGCCAGAATGTTTAATTGAATAAAGTGGCAGTTTGTTTATTTTCATAAAAATAACTTTGCCATTACTGTAAAACTGAGCCTATTTTGCAACACATACTATCATACACATAATTGATATATATTTATGTTTACATGTTATTTGTTTGTATAGTATGTTAGTTTCTATGTCAGCGGGTTGTGTTTAAGGTTGGGCGGCGTCCTCACAACAGAATATCCCACGTCATAGAGGGTCCGTTGTGGGCGTTTTCTATAGGTGCAATTTTCTTGATTGAAAATTTGCTGCGACAACTGTTGCTTTTGTGTTAGCTGTGAAGTCTGTAATTATTGTTATTTTTGTAATATTTCTTTGTTCTTTAGTTTTGTTTTGATTTGTTTGTAATTTGTTGGTCTAACCTTTTCTATCTTTCAGTTCTATTCACAATTTATATTCATATATTGTGACGTCATTTGTGTTGTTATTCTTTGCAGATTCAGTGATTATTTTCATTGATTTCCCTATTTGATTTATTTTGATTTCTGCAAACGTTCTTGTATTGTCAGTCCTATTTGTACTTTATGTATTCTGTTGGTTGACATATGTTTTATATAGGTATATTTCATAAGACACAATTGCCTGTGCACTGCACTTGGATTATGGTATAAACCAGTACCTGATTATTATTACTATTATACAAGACCTTATTAAAGGCTTGGGACCCACAGATATTGGGATAGTATACTGATTAATCAAGTCATTAAGAACTTGTGGTATTATTATTATTTCAGGTGATTAGTATTATTGTTAGACACCATGTCTACATTAGAATACTTCATTATACAAGGGAAAGCCCTTGATAAGACTGGTCAACAATTAGAACAATGGGCTGTTGCTCAATATGACAAAGCATTAGCTGCAGAAGAAAGAAAAGCTATGGCGGAAGAGAAAAGATTAGAAAGAGAAGCTGAGGCTGCGGCTGAACAAAAGAAATTGCAGATGCAGGTGGAGGAAAGGAGATTTGAAGCTGAACAAAAAAAAATTAGAAAGAGAAGCTGCTGCGGAACAAAAAAGATTAGACAGTGAAGCTGAACAAAAAAGATTAGACAGTGAAGCTGAACAAAAAAGATTAGACAGGGAAGCTGAACAAAAAAGATTAGACAGTGAAGCTGAACAAAAAAGATTAGACAGGGAAGCTGAACAAAAAAGATTAGACAGGGAAGCTGAACAAAAAAGATTAGACAGGGATGCTGAACAAAAAAGATTAGATGCTGAAGAGAAAAAAGCAATAAGAGAACATGAATTTGAGTTAGAGAAATTGAGATTGACAAGTATGAGTAATGTTAATCAGGCATCTAGTGGTAATGGTAAACCTTCTACTTACAAGGTTAAGGTTCCACCGTTCAATCAGTCCAGTGACGATATTACATTCTGGCTGGATAGATTTGAACGTTCTTGTCGTACACATAATGTGGATAAATCACAATACGCTAATCAATTATCAGAAAACTTGAAAGGTGAATCTTTGACTAGATTATGCCTTGTAGGAGAAGCAGATAAGGATAATTATGATGTCATTAGGGCGGCTTTGATAAAAAAATATCAGCTAAGTGAGGAAGGCTATCGCCTTTTATTTAAAACGATGGTGCCTGAGACGGGTGTAGAATTCTCAGAATTCACTGCAAAGGCACGTCTCACAGTTGATCGTTGGATTGAGCTTTCCAAAACAGAAAAAACGTATGAAGGACTTATGGATTTGTTGCTCAGAGATAAGATTATGTCATGTGTGAACAAACCTTTCCTTGAATTTATACATGAGCGTAAACCCAAATCTCTAAAAGAAATGGAAGAATATTGTTCCCAATATGTCACTGCACACCCCGACGTGACTTTTGGCAACACTAAGATTAAGGAGAGTATGCCAGTTGCTTCAGCAACACCATACAATCCCAATTATTCACACAGATTTCAGGGACCTCAAATCAGATTTGATAAAAAAGGTAACCATAATAGTTATCAAAACCAAGGTAACCAATCATTTCAGGGTTCTTCTTCAAAGAACTGGAGACGAGCTGATAGCTCTCGACACAGGGGTGGTCATAATTATAGGAATTTCCGTAGAGGAAGTAATTATAGAAACTATCAGGGTTATCCGTCTTGGAGTCAACAAGATCATAATTACAGAGATACTCATTATAATGAATATGATAATGGTAACCAAGGGAACTATGACTCAAACCCAAATAGGGGTTACAATAGAGGTAACAATAACTACAGAGGTGATAATAACCGAGGTAGATCTCAAAACAAAAGACATAAACCACATTTTCAGGCAAACTCTGTACAACAAGAGTCCCATGAAGCCTATAAACAGAGTAAAGATAATAATGATGCTAGTAATATGGCATGTGCCGCTTTTGATTTTGGGAGAGCATCTCAGTGCCCCCAATGCAAAACGTTATTTGAGCCAACCACAGTGTCTACTTTAAGCTGTGGCCATCCTCTTCCTGCTCTTCCGGCATCAGTCGCGCATGATGGAAGAGGTTCTCTTGTCTTACATAAGGGTTTAGTGAATAACAATCCAGTCTCTGTGCTATTTGATTCTGGATGCACCACAATTGGTGTTAGGCAGTCACTCGTAGATCCTTCCCGTGCGACTGGACAAGTAGTCAAATGTGTAACATTTGGCGGCACATTAGAGAAATACTCTACTGCTATCATTAGGATTGCTACTCCTTTCTTTACAGGAGATGTACACGCATGTCTTCTTCCGAATCCGATCGCTGACCTCATCATCGGTCGCATTCATGGAGTCAAGGAATGCACTCCGCAACAAATTTCCACGTGGGAAAGGCAAAACATGCAGATTGCTAACGCTGTAGTCACTAGAGCTCAGGCTCTTAATATGCCTCAAACTTCATCTACTGAAGATAATGAAGTGCATAACCAAGATAATCCCTTGGTAATTTCTCGTGACTCGTTTATAAAACAGCAAGAAGATGATCCCACTCTGAAGAAATTCTTCATTCTTGCAACTAAAGGTGATCCGAATAAAGACACAAGTCGTAAATCGTGGATTACAAAGAAGAATGGCGTACTTGTACGTATGGTTCAAGACTCCATTACGTCAAGTCATTCTCAAATCCTGGTTCCCAAGAATTTGAGAGTTAAAATTTTGCAGCACGCTCACGACTCTCAGTGTGCTGGACACATGGGTTTTTCCCGTACTAAGTCAAGAGTCCTTGCGGCTTTCTTTTGGCCATTGGTAAACAAGGACATACGGATTTATTGTCGATCTTGTAAAGTATGTCAGGAAGTTAAATCCAAAGGTCCACGGCATGCTGCACCCATTCAGGCGGCGGACATTCCTATTCGGCCGTTTCAAAAAATGGCCATAGACATTATTGGTCCATTTAAGATCAAGTCTGCCAGAGGACATCAGTTTATCTTGACGTGTGTTGATATGTGCACACGTTGGCCAGAGGCTATTCCTCTGAAGAGCATTACTACTGCTGATATTGCAGATGCTCTTTGGCTTATATTTTCTCGTCTGGGGTTCCCCGGAGAGATATTGTCAGACCGTGGCACCCAACTAATATCAGATACCATGTCTCAAGTAATGTCTACTCTGCAGATAGATAGATCTTTAAGTAGTATCTACCATCCAATGTCTAATGGTATGGTCGAACGCCTTAATAGAACACTTAAAAACTTACTGGGGAAGATAACTGAGGATCATCCTCAAGACTGGGACAGAGTTTTACCTGCGGCCCTCTTCGCTTACAGAGAGGTACCCAATGAACATACAGGATTTTCTCCCTTTGAACTCGTCTTTGGCGCGCGTCCGCGTGGCCCTATGTCGTTGCTTCACGATCTCATTACATCTGACAATATTGACGATGACACAAAGTCATCCTACGAATATGTCATCGCGTTGAGACAAAAAAATTATCGAAGCATGCAAATTAGCAACTTCTTCTTCTGAATTTGCGAAACAGAAGGCAAGGCAATTTGCCAATAAGAAGAGATGCTTACGACAACTTTGTCCTGGTGACAAAGCATTTGTATTACTACCTTGTAGGGAAAACAGATTACTTATTTCTTGGAAAGGTCCGTACGATATAATATCGAAAATTTCCGATGTCGACTATATTGTCGATATTGATGGGAAGCATAACACCTTCCACATCAATATGCTTACTGAATTCCATGAACGTCCGGATTATTTGCAACCCATTTTCCAAGCAACGGACAATTCTCCAGTACAACATGGTCATTACTCATCACTGTCCGTGATACAGGATGAGGAAACAAGTTTTTCAGATGTAAATCTTCCTCTTCCAATGATCCCACTTCATTCCAGTGAATCATGGAAGAACGTTACTGTCTCTCCTGATTTGTCTCTAGGAGAACAGCGACAAGTTTCAACTATGTTGCAAACATTTCAGGATGTACTCACTGACATCCCTGGACAAAGGCATGTCATTGAACATGACATTGTTCTAACTGACCATACTCCTATTAGGGTTAGACCTTATCCTATACCTATACATTTTCAAGCACAGGTCGAGAAAGAGTTGGATGAGATGATAGATTTGAAAATAATCGAACCATCCACCTCTGCATATTCTTCGCCGATGGTTATTGTGCGTAAAAAAGACAATAACATACGTCTTTGCGTTGACTATCGAAAATTGAATCAAGTAACGAAGTTCGATGCCGAACCTATGCCTTTACTGGAAGAGCTACTTACTCGACTCTCCAAATCTCATTTTTTCACTAAACTTGATTTGTCTAAAGGATATTGGCAAGTTCCTTTATCTGAACGCGCCAAACCTCTCACGGCTTTTTCAACACCTAGAGGTTTGTTCCAATGGAATTTTATGCCTTTCGGTCTTATGAACGCTCCAGCTACATTCGTACGCATGATGCGCCGAATCCTATCTTATCGGTCAGATGTCATTGCATATCTAGACGACATCTGTCTTTTCAGCGATACTTGGGAAGATCACTATTCAGGGTTAGATGAATTGCTGTCTACTTTGCGTGAGCACAACCTGACAGCGAAACCCTCTAAAGCCTATATTGGTTTTAGCGAAATTTCTTTCCTAGGCCACCGAGTTGGTCATGGTTTCCTAAAGACAGAGGACCATAATACTAGTAAGATACTTAACATCTCAATCCCTAAGACTAAAAAACAGGTGAGAAGTCTGTTAGGTCTTATTCAATTTTATGGCAGATTCATTCAGAATCTATCCTCTATTATGGCACCTCTCTCAACACTTCTAAAGAAAGGTTCGCCTAATGTGGTCCACTGGTCTCAGGAATGCCAATGCTCTCTGGATAAGATTAAAACACTGTTTTCAACACCACCTATTTTAGTGCTACCCACTAAAGATAAGACATTCGTTCTTCGTAGTGACGCTTCATCCACTGGGATTGGAGCGGCACTAATGCAAGAGTACTCTGGAACTCTGCATCCTGTAATGTATATTTCCAGAAAACTTAACGCGGCAGAAAGGAATTATTCGGTTTTAGACCGTGAGCTATTAGCTATGGTTTGGTCGATCCTCAAACTACAGAGATTCCTTCTAGGCGCACATTTCATAGTAGAAACCGACCAAAAAGCTCTTACTGCTATACAGAGTAAGAATTTGAAGAGCTCGAGGTCTACTCGATATGCAATTGCTCTTCAACCTTTTCATTTCTCTGTGCGAGCTATTCGTGGATCAGATAATGTGATGGCAGACATTCTGTCAAGATGCCCACATGATTCCACATAACTATTAGGGCTTAGACTTCTTGATATGTCTAGTTCTATAGTAGTTCCTTTTCTATATCATGATAGATACACATTTGTAATTTAATAATATAATGATTGTATAACTACATAGCGGTTCATTGATGTTTATTCACCGCTGTGCTTTGATGATTGTTTCTTCATAAATCATAAATTTAAGATATCTAATACGAAATGATGATATGAATTTTTTAGGCATTGTGTAATTGCCAGAATTGTATTATACTTTGATGACACCTTCCTGGAAAAATATACTTGTAGAGAAATAATTTCTCTCAGTTTATGAGACACATTCTCACCAGTCGCTCCATAAGTCGACTTAGCCTCATATTAGGCGTTATAGGTATTCCTGATATTTTCATCTGCGCATTATTCATGCGTTGTGAGCCTATTGTACGTTGCTCCTAGATGTATTTCAAAAAAAAAAAAATGTTCCTTTTTTTTTTCCCGGGAGGTGTGGTAAGACTGTTACGTGCAGTCTTTGATATCTTACAATATTATACATTGGTATACTTGTTATGTTCGCAAATATTTTGTAAACAAAATAGTGCTTAAGGAAAAGTCATTATTGAGTTACTTCCCTTGAAAGTTGTGTCGGCTCTTTCGATCGAACTCCGCGGATAAATCCAGTTTTCTGCGATTTATTCTTTGTTTGGGTAGTAATAGATTGTTCTTGCTTCAGAATATCTATGGCCTGAATTTATGTGTATTGTTTGTCTGAGTAGGACGAGTCTGTCTTATATCTGTATATCTTTACATATCTAAGTCGAACTATATGTTCTGTTGTCTCTAGAGAGGTCAAAGGCTATTCGGCGGATGTGTCGCTAGAGTGTGGTGTGATTTGGCTTCGTCCTGATAGAGACTGTGTCTTCTATGTCGGCTTGTCGCCGGGGAAAAAGTGATCTCAGTATTTGTGGGGAAAGTGATAGTCGTCTAGACCTATCGTGTATGCTTTACCCAGTGTTTATTCGTATTGCCAAGGAATGGCAGAATCATATTTCTGATACCAAGGTAATAATAGACACTCTTATGAACTCTCGTACGAAGCCACCATTTTCGATAGGTACGATTTGAATGTCTAAGAGGATATATTTGACTCGAAGAAAACGACTTCGATTCCTAGCAGCACTATACCCTGTAGAATGCAGTCAATTGTTCATGATCAAATCTACAGAGCAATGAAATGTTTTATGAATGACTAACTTTAGGACAGATTCATTATCTGTATCCAAACGTGAGTGACAGCTCACGAGTGAAGCCATCTTGGAACCAAACATGTAGTGACTTTCAAGAAGAGAAAAGGGATGCCCGTATTATCGCTTGTTTAGTCCAGAGATCACTGCTACACATGAGAACCCGTTATTAGCGGTTCAATATTATTATATGGAAAAATATGTGCTGAACATTATGTTGGAGAATCGTCGCTAAACGAGATTAGGTTTAGAAGCCATCTGAAATATTGTTTATAAGCTGACGTGCTCAGTCAGTGAAGTCAGATGATATATATGTATGGGCGATACTGGGTGCTTGGCTACTGACAGTCCATTATAATATTATTCTACATGAGTGCCCATGTAACATAACATTGCAAGACCAGTTATCCACTGTACCATGATGTATTATGCCAACCTGTGATTTGTCACTATCTGTGCTGTCGAGTGTGTACGTCCAATTAAACTTTAGTAAAGGTACACAGTCGTTGGTGTCGATGACTTCCAGCCATACATGAGTGTAAGAAAAGAACATTTGTCAACACCACGAACCCTTCCTATCATTCGCACATTATACACTCCATCTATGTCTACACACCACTGCGTAGGTCAAGTTGACATTCCATACACTACAGTGGAGCAAACAACACCATAGAGATCTTATCAACTGATGATGATGATGTCTGCTTCCATCCCCTTATATTTATCCTTTTGGTGGATATCATTAACTGGGAATAAAATAACAACTTTATCAACTATATCGTCGATATTGACGGGAAGCGTAAAACCTTCCACATCAACATGCTCACGGAATTCCATGAACGTCCTGATTATTTACAACCTGTTTTCCAGGCAATGGACGATTTTCCAGTCCAACATGGACAGTACTCATCTCTGTCAGTAATACAGGATGAGGAAACGAGTTTCTCGGATGTAAATTTACCTTTTCCAATGATTCCTCTTCACTCTAATGAATCATGGAAAGATGTTGCAATTTCTCCAGAATTATCTCCAGGAGAGCAGAAACAAGTTTCTACTATGTTAGGACAATTTCAGGATGTCCTTACTGACATTCCTGGTCAAACTGATGTCATTCAACATGACATTATTCTTACTGACCATAGTCCTATAAGAGTCAGACCGTATCCTATCCCGATACATTTTCAAGCACAGGTAGAGAAAGAGTTAGATGAGATGATAGAGTTAAAAATTATTGAACCATCCACATCAGCATATTCTTCGCCGATGGTTATAGTACGGAAAAAAGACAATAACATACGTCTTTGCGTGGATTATCGCAAATTGAATCAAGTGACTAAATTCGATGCTGAACCTATGCCTTTACTAGAAGAGCTACTTACGAGACTATCGAATTCTCACTTCTTTACTAAACTCGATTTGTCTAAGGGATATTGGCAAGTTCCACTATCCGAACACGCCAAACCGTTTACTGCTTTTTTCGACGCCTAGGGGTCTATTCCAATGGAATTTCATGCCTTTCGGTCTTATGAACGCCCCTGCAACATTTGTACGCATGATGCGTCGAATCCTATCTCATCGCTCAGATGTCATTGCGTATCTTGATGACATCTGTCTTTTCAGTGATACTTGGAACGATCACTATAATGGTATAAATGAACTATTGTCTATCTTACGCGAGCATAACCTGACAGCGAAACCATCGAAAGCATGTATTGGTTTTAGCGAAATATCTTTCTTAGGACACCGTGTTGGTCATGGGTTCCTAAAAACAGAAGACCATAATACAAGTAAGACACTTAACATTTCTATTCCTAAGACTAAAAAGCAATTACGAAGTCTCTTAGGTCTAATACAATTTTATGGACGATTCATCCCGAATCTGTCCTCCATTATGTCACCTCTTTCTTCCTTGCTAAATAAAGGGTCTCCTAATGTAGTCCATTGGACTCAAGAATGTCAATCCTCTTTGGATAAGGTTAAAACTATGTTTTCTACTTCACCTATCCTAGTATTGCCTTCTAAGGATAAGACATTTATTCTTCGTAGTGACGCTTCATCCACTGGGATTGGAGCGGCACTAATGCAAGAGTACTCTGGAACTCTGCATCCTGTGATGTATATTTCTCGGAAATTAAATGCCGCAGAGAAGAATTACTCGGTCCTAGACCGTGAATTATTGGCTATGGTTTGGTCAATCCTTAAACTGCAAAGATTTCTTCTGGGCGCGCATTTCATTGTGGAAACTGACCAGAAAGCTCTTACGGCTATTCAGAGTAAAAATCTGAAGAGCGCGAGATCAACGCGACACGCGATTGCTCTACAGCCATTTCATTTTTCGGTGCGAGCTATCCGTGGGTCAGAAAATGTGATGGCAGATATTTTGTCTAGATGCCCACATGATTCATAACTGTTATGCAACTTTGATACAGTTGTTTCTATGTTGAAATGTGTACACATATGTAATATATCATATATTGATTGTAACACTACTTAGCGGTTCATTGATATTTATTCACCGCTGATCTTTCAATGTTTTTCGTCTTTGATGATCATGATGTTAAGATATCTTAGATGAAATTTATGTATAAAACTAATGTGGAAATTGTGTCATTGCTAATATTGTAGTATGCGTTGGTGACACCTCTCTGGAAATATTTATACTTAGAGAAGTACTTTCTCTAAGGTCATAAAACTTATGCTTATCATCTGCGCATTGTATTGGTGCGTTGTGAGCCTATTGTATGTTGCTCCTAGATGGATTTCAAAAAAAAAAAAAGTACCATTTTTTTTCCCGAGGGGTGTGGTAATCTGTTGCGTGCATATTTTGACGCACATAGTACAAAAATCGATATGGCTATTTAATATGAAAAAAATATAGACATTCATTCATTTGTGTATGAAAATGCTGTCTATGGTAAAAGCGAGAGAATCCATGTTTGATTCACACTTTTGATTATAGGAGTAATCGTTCTTGATATTGATCAGGCGCATGGATTGCTCTTACGTTTGTACTTATTTTTTAGGGCCAGAAAATATATTAATTTGCTTATTATGTTTATGGCCTGAATTCATATGTATTACATATTATTAGTACAAGTAGAATCAGTCCTATATTGTATATTTTGGATGGGTAGGCGGGACTAGATTCTTATTATTCCGGTCTAGCGGAAGTATGAGTTGTCTTGACAAGTCGTGATGAGTTCCGATGTACCGTGTTAATGGCGGGTACGCATTTTTCAAAGGGCTGGTAGATTCTTAAGGAAATACGATTCATGGAGTGGTTTTCTTCTAAAGGAGATGGTATCTCTACTATAGTTTATGTTAGAGACTCTCCTAAGGTACGGTACAATGTATAATTCGGACTCCATGTATTGCCAGACCCTATTTTGATGATCTCATGTCGATTCGACCTAGATGGAACATTGTGCTTCGTATCGCTAGGGTCGTGTTTTGTATCGACAAAGATGACAGACTTTCCTACAGCGGTTATGGCTACGTGAATTAACCTGATCATCGTAGAGCTGTATGGGAACATTTATGAAATCATTTATATACCCATTATAAATTAACTCTGGCTTATATTCTCCTTCCTATGAATGAGTGAACGACAACTCAGGGAGGCAGCCATGTTAGATTTCGGTCATCATATGTTTTGATCACTGCCAAGAGAACAGATTATTTATCCTATTATCGGACAGTGACAGGGAGATCTCAATCTTGCTAGAAACCCCCTCTTTCGTGGTTTCATAATATATGCTACAAACTATGGACGTCAAGTAACTTTAGTTATTTACCGATCTGCCTTCACTGACGCGTTTAGTCAGATAGGGGAATGCGGCCATAATGTATCATGACAATTGAACTTTTGATGTACTGCCCATCATTTCTGAATGTGTCATGACTTCAGATCTGCTATGTATACCTACAAATTGATATGTCAACATACCATGATGTACTCGTATGTCCCAGTGTGTACGTCTGAATAAATTGAGTAAACAAAGATTCCAGCAGTCTGCATTGGTGCCTCGTAGACACAAGTGTATGAGTGGTTATATTGGTCAGCACACGAACAGTACACCATTCGCGGTAATCACACTCTACACTTCTACTTCATACATACACCATCCTGCGTCGGTTGGAGTGACCAAGTTTAGGGCCTGCTTCCCCTGGAGCCTTTGCCTTTCCTAACTCAGGACTAGGGTGAGTTACCCATTTACAGCTGGGTAGACTGGGGGCATGCCTGATCTCAACAACACACCACTCTTCCTTACAGAGCATACAGACTGACACTTTACAGAGTGGAAAGAAGAAAAGAAACTTTACAATGGTGTTATACTGTTCCGGATATTCTGGAACTTACTTTCATTTCTAATGGCAGCCATAGCCTTGGCTACCTGCTCAAGAGCAGCCACATTGGGATCTAAACCCACCGTAAGTTGTTGTTGTTGTTGCATCTTGTCTTGACCTGTAAGTGTTAGTGTTAATAGAAACACCTGTAAAAAAAATTTAATATAAATCTCTTGGTTGACCTGTAAGAGAATTATTAACCAATATCTGTGTACAATACTTATAATTCTTATGAGTTACAAAACAATTATCAATCTAATTATCATAATTTAACTGACTACACTAATAATTAACTTAATTCGTTTCTAAATGTTTATGTGTTACTGTTGCGTGCAGATTTTGACGCACATATTACAAAAATCGATATGGCTATTTAATATGGGAAAAATATAGACATTCATTCATTTGTGTATGAAAATGCTGTCTATGGTAAAAGCGAGAGAATCCATGTTTGATTCACACTTTTGATTATAGGAGTAATCGTTCTGGATATTGATCCGGCGCAAGGATATTGCGCTTACGTTTGTACTTATTTTTTAGGGCCAGAAAATATATTAATTTGCTTATTGTGTTTATGGCCTGAATTCATATGTATTACATATTATTAGTACAAGTAGAATCAGTCCTATATTGTATATTTTGTATGGGTAGGAGGGACTAGATTCTTGTTATTCCGGTCTAGCGGAAGTATGAGTTGTCTTGACAAGTCGTGATGAATTCCGATGTACCGTGATAATGGCGGGTACGCACTTTTCAAAGGGCTGGTAGATTCTTAAGGAAATATAATTCATGAAGTGGTTTTCTTCTAAAGGAGATGGTATCTCTACTATAGTTTATGTTAGAGACTCTCCTAAGGTACGGTACAATGTATAATTCGGACTCCATGTATTGCCAGACCCTATTTTGATGATCTCATGTCGATTCGACCTAGATGGAACATTGTGCTTCGTATCGCTAGGGTCGTGTTTTGTATCGACGAAGATGACAGACTTTCCTGCAGCGGTTATGGCTACGTGAATTAACCTGATCACCGTAGAGCTGTATGGAAACATTTATGAAATCAGTTATATACCCATTATAAATTAACTCTGGCTTATATTCTCCTTCCTATGAATGAGTGAACGACAACTCAGGGAGGCAGCCATGTTAGATTTCGGTCATCATATGTTTTGATCACTGCCAAGAGAACAGATTATTTATCCTATTATCGGACAGTGACAGGGAGATCTCAATCTTGCTAGAAACCCCCCCCCCCCCCCCCCTCTTCGTGGTTTCATAATATATACTACAAACTATGGACGTCAAGTAACTTTAGTTATTTACCGATCTGCCTTCACTGACGCGTTTAGTCAGATAGGGGGATGCGGCCATAATATATCATGACATTGAACTTTTGATGTACTGCCCATTATTTCTGAATGTGTCATGACTTCAGATCTGCTATGTATACCTACAAATTGATATGTCAACATACCATGATGTACTCGTATGTCCCAGTGTGTACGTCTGAATAAATTGAGTAAACAAAGATTCCAGCAGTCTGCATTGGTGCCTTGTAGACACAAGTGTATGAGTGGTTATATTGGTCAGCACACGAACAGTACACCATTCGCGGTAATCACACTCTACACTTCTACTTCATACATACACCATCCTGCGTCGGTTGGAGTGACCAAGTTTAGGGCCTGCTTCCCCTGGAGCCTTTGCCTTCCCTAACTCAGGACTAGGGTGAGTTACCCATTTACAGCTGGGTAGACTGGAGCATGCCTGATCTCAACAACACACCACTCTTCCTTACAGAGCATACCGACTGACACTTTACAGAGTGGAAAGAAGAAAAGAAACTTTACAGTTACATAATCTGTTTTCCTTGATTGGGATACACACTTGCTCCTCCAGTATTTCAGAATTAATCAACACAATTTTTGTCTTATACAGCTGTATATTATTATTTTTGCTCGTTGGGCCTGTTGATCATTCAGATTGTTATCTCATGCATGTACCTGTATTCTGACGGTTGTCGGTTGATGTAGACTGTTTTGTTCTTTATTTTCTTCTTAGTGCACTTGTCCTTCGTGATGTCTTGACTTCTGTGTTGTCTTGCTTTGTTTCTTCAGCTCGCAGGATTCCTTCGATTTGTATCTTCTTAATGAACTTGACCTTCGTGATGCTTTGGATAGACTTCGTTGTTTTTGGTGTCGCTTCACTTTACTTGACTTCTGTTTTGTCTTGATTTGTTTTTTCGCTCGCAGGATTCTTTCTTTCTGTGTGATCTCTTCTTAGTGAACTTGACCTTTCTGTCTGTAGTCTTTTAAATCTCTATCTTGTATAGGGCTGGTCAGGTGCATCAAAATACTCTGTGACCATTGTAGTGCTAGATACGAAAATATTTGACGGAACCGTACCTAATATGTGATGCCGAAACTGACATCTGAGTGTAGTCTGTCTTTCTTTGTAAGAGTTTCTTGAACTATCAGAGAGTTATAAAAGTTTCTTGAGCTATTCTAGTGTAGGGCTGGTCACTGGCACCATTTCAGTCCTGTAGCCGTGAGTCGTATTGCAAGATTCGGACCACTGCCCTTTCAGTAGATAGTGTGTTGTAAAGTAAATACTAGAAACTTCCTTCACTCTCAGACTGACTCTACTTTTTCTTCATACCCACTGTTGATCAATCGATACCACTCAAAACAGCAGTGAAAATATCAATGGTAGAACTTTATTAACATACGTTGATAACTGAGTAAAAATGGTATGCCCAACCTTTCTCTTCAAGGTTGGCAGTCTTGCAAAATAGAATCTTCAGTTTCAAACAATCTCAGTATCCATTTTTCACATACATTTGCTTGTCTTCTTACTATTACTTGTCCCAGCTATAGAACCTGTCATATATTTATTCAGACAGAACTTCCTGTCGTTCTTCTGTTTATGTTTCTTTTCCCATGTTTCTTGTTATATCTCTATACGAGAAACTGGCCTTAACCGCCAGGGCTGTCACTTTTACCAAGATTTCATCTGTTTACTGTCCTCTGCTCAGACCTGGTCTGCTGAGCCACATACGCTAGTTATAAATCAAAATGTCAAAACGTACCTGTTTTGTTTCTTCATTTGAAATACACTTTTTCTTACACACACACTTTGGTGCTCCGAATATATCTTATACAACAATATAAAATCTTACGCTGCACGTTCAATATCTAACTACACACTTGAGAGTAACACCTTTCCCTGCCTACACCTAGCGCGTCTCAAACCAGACTCCGTCAAAACCCCGTTCTAACATTCCTCGTTCACGCCTAACATGTGTTTACGCATCTCGACTTTCTCGTGCAATACTTTATTTCTCAACTCACTCAAACCTGTAAGGGACTTAATTCTAAGTTACTTCCCTTAAGACAAAGCCTAATCTTACACATCTTATCTCCCTTCATTAACGACAAATAATCTGCAACCAAACCCATCCATACCATTTTTCTACATTCTTTCTCTCTATCAAAACCAAACCACCGTTCACACCAATTATAAATAGTTTTTTACGTTGGTGTGTCTTGTTGTCCCATAACTCTGTGTGTGTGTGTGTGTGTAGATAACTTATAATTAACATTATAGGGAAGTGTGACAGATCGTCTTCTTCTAAAGATAGTCGTATAGATATGCTGGTCTAAAGAAACCACTCATTCCAGAGACGTATATTCACCTTAATCTATTTTACTCGTGGAATCTATTCTAACACCTTTCTTTCTCATATACCCCACCATTCTGCTCTACTCAGACGGGATCAAATAAATCCCTATACCTATCTTGTAAAATTTACGACACAGAGAAATAAACAGAAGAATGATGCTTCTACTTCAGGGAGCCTCATAGGATTTTAAAGAAAAGCAAGCATAATAACTTGGATTATCTAAGCTGTTATCAACTTATTAGTCTCCCGCCCCTTCTGTGAGGAAATATTGACTCGTATTTTCTTAGCCAACAGGTGAAAATGATTCAGCAACTATTAATTTAATAGCTCTATATGGCTTTGTATTTAAAACAATATGAGTCATACGAATGCAGAGATAGAATTCGTTCAATGGATTTAAAGCAACTATTGATTTAAAATACAGATAAACACGTTTAATAATCACTTATCTGGTAATAATGTAAAATAAATAAAGTTCTTTATAAAAAACTAAGCAGTAATATTTTCCTCAATAGACGATCTAAACTGTAGGTGGATATTTTTTACAAAAACCAAAATTAAAAGTGTTCATTGGCTACATTGTTATGGTACTTAGCTGCCGGCGTGGGGTCTGTTGGCGTCTACTTCAGTCGCTGCTGCTTCCCACGACTGCTTTGACTGATCTTTCTCTTCAGCAGTCAAATCTGGTGGCTGTAGCACGTCCCATTCAGCTAGTAAGGCTGGGATAACTACTAAGGTCAAGCGTCTTCAAGACCCGTCTGACGTTCGTGTCTAACGTTGACTGCTGGCAACTTGTACTTCAAACTAAGAGGAAACAAATGCCTCTTTTTAAGTATTGGGTCTGATATGAACATCAGGCAACCTCCGTTTCTGTAGCGTGATTGTTTCTCCTGCTCCGTTGTAGCAAACATAGAGTATAATGACGAGAGTCATCAAAAGTTTGAACCTTCGCTCAAGATTACTCCTTGCAGAGATTAAAAATAGAAGAATGATGCTTCTGTTTTAAGAAACCTCACAGGATTTTAAAGAAAAGCAAGCATAACAGTGATATCATCTAAGCTGTCATGAACTAATTATTCTCCTGCCTTTCTGTGAGGTAATGTATTTTCGCTCGTATTTATGAGCCCCCAGCTAAAGGTGATCCAGCAATTATTACTGTTATAGCTCTTTATGTTTGTGTATTTAAGACAGTATGATTCATACGGGGGCAGACATACTATTCACTCAAGAGTGATTAATCCAAATATAGCTTTAAAGTTACAGATAAACAGGTTTATTAATCACTTATTGTTTAACAAGGTAAAATAGATAAAGTTGTTTATATAAAAGAAGCGATGATATTTATCATCACTGGACGATATAAATTGTGATGGAACTTATGAAAATTTTGGAAATGTTCATTGGTTGCACTGTTATGCTTCTTAGCTTCCAGAATGGGGTCGGTTGGCGTCTGCTCAGCCGCTTATGATTCCCACAGGTGCATTGGACTGTACGTATCTACTATAGTCAAGTCTGGTGGCTTTTTCCTACTCACTCATGTTGCTACATAGAGAAGTTCAATCAGGAACAGTCTATCTTAGCATCTCAAATGGCAAACTAATTGCAAATAAGTGTCTGATTTTGTAAGGGGTCTATTTCTCCACTACCCTCCTGTAGAACATTACTTTATTACAGCATAATATATTGCCCTTTACGTTTAATTTTTAAACTCCATAACCAAATAAGGTCTTATTACTTTTGTGAGTATTTGTCATGCCTACAAACTCACTACTTCGCAGATTTATCACTGATAACCTCCTCCAAGATGTTATTTTCTTTTAATAGTTTATCACACAAAGTCCATCTGCCGGAAGTATTGTGTTGTTGTTGTTGTTTTGAAAAGGTGACGGGTGGAGAGCGGGCACTTAACAGCTGACCATTATTGCCTCTCCTCGTTCCATTTTGGTCTACCCTGTTCAACCTGAAAATTGGTTATAATTGGGATATTTAGTGTCATTTAATTTACTAATTTTGTGTTAAATTTAACTAACTTGACTTTTGCAGTTGTTGGTTTTAATCTATATTATTTGTCATTTATTTTTAGTTTCGTATTGTTTATAGATAACTATTGTCCTTTACACTTGGTTTTAATTTGTATTAGTATTTGTTCTTTTGGAGTTGGTATTGTTGTTTTTTTTTAAAACCTTGTTGCCTTTTGTGGTGGGTTTTGATGTTATGAAATGATGTTGATATTTTTCCTTAATGTACTGAATGAGGCCAGCTGTGAAGGTCCCTGATTCTAACAAATTTAGGGTTGAGTTATCAGGGTACCTTTCTGCTACCACCTTATGGCCTCAAGCAGACTTATTCTTGACTAGTATGAATGATAGCTACGTCTAACGTCTAGGTATATGCAAGTGTGGTGTGATGGAACTTTAACAATAATACTCAGCTATACAAACAAGTATTAAAGGCTATGATTAAAGGAAATAACACCTGGGATAAATTTGTACAATTAATAATTTTATGTATGATTTATTGGTCCTGAACCTAGTATTCTTCTGGTCAGGACTTTAAAAATGAAAAGAATTAAAGATATATACAAAATGTAAATTTTAGACCCACAGGGACAAGTGTCCAAACAATTACTGTTAAATTATACTAATATTGTTACTAAAATCTGTCTATAACTGGTTTCTAACACTGGATAGCTGTTTGGGATTCTTTAATCACTCCCAGTCTCTTTAAAATACACTGTCACTGTTAATTTCACTAGGGAAATATTTTATTTCTTGAATACAGGGGTATGCTGCTCTTATAGCTGATGTACTGTTAGGGTACGAGATATTTCACTTATCTGGCCCACTGGAACTGTCTGAATTCTTTCTGCCGAATGACCACTGCTCCAAAATTAATAGGGGGGAAACTGGCGACCCCTATCACTACTGGACTCCCAAACTTCTCAACTGCTTTCCCATAGAAATCTGGCACCGGACTAGTGCCAGATAAAACCCTGTAATAATGAAACAATGTCTCCTGGTTGATATCTTATTTAGACTGTGTTTTATATACAAAAGAGCATACATAAGAAATAAAGAGCTGGGTTATATCCAATGGACCAATCCAGCACATCCATTCCACAGTGTACCAGTGTTGTTAACATGTCTCTCCTACAAAGGTGGCACTGCATCTGCAATAATATTATTAATCTTTCTTTTCTACCATACAATGGGATAGATGAGCTGTGTCCCTCTGGTCACCTAAGAAAACATTTTATTTCACAAAACATGTGCATTTACAAAACTGGCAATGTGTTATATCCTAATTCTCCTTCAAGCCCTGCATAAATCTGCTTGGGACCTGATTATTTAGTCGTGATGGCAGCATCTCTCACTCACATTTTTAAACAAAATATATATGAATAATGTCGGTCTTACCAGAATTCAATGAAAAAAACACAGGTACGTTGAATAATAGCAGACTCCAGATGTACTGCTGGCTGAACTGTGTTGCGTTTTACTTTAATATATATATATTTGCTTTATTAAGGCTAATCACTTTTCCACCGAAATATACAACGTCCTGCTCTCGGGACTATCTTCTACAAATGGCGTCAAGCCTTAGAATTTTCTCAATAATATGAAAGGCTTTGGCCAATGAACGAACGACAATTTTGAAATTTGAAATTAAAAGCAAAAACAGACTTGATTTTCGGACACTACCAAGTTTTTTCCTCTCTCACTCTTAGATTTCTACTGCTAAATATATTTTGTGTTAAGCCATCCCATAATTTTTCTCCCCCTTTTCTGCCCCTTTCTACAACAGACTACATGTAACCTTTTCCTGCCTTTTTCAAGGACGCGTATAAAAAGTCACCGTTAGTGCAAGTCCAAACGAGCATGTTTTGGTCTGTCTGTACGAACAAATACCGTCTTTTGTCTATAACTTTATTTCTATCTGTCGGATTTTTTGTTCGAAAGCATATTACCCATCACGACAAGACCAGCTCTTAGACTAGCTAACTTTTATGATCCTAAACCTATTAATAAAGAATTCAATATATTTTCCATTTTGGTGTTCGTTGTTTTCTAAGTTTCAACTACTTGAATATTATAAAAATCGCCTCAGATCTTCCTTTTTCCCGATAGGAAGTAATTATGCGTGTGTGTATATATATTTTTCCACAGTGTCTGTGGTTAGAAATGTATTGGACTAGCGGGGTATTTTTAAATTTTCAAACTTGCGACATCGTTTTCGACACAAGCTAACGGCATCGTCTCGCACTGTTGGCCTGAGTAGCTAATTCAAACCTCTAACACTTGACAAGCCGGCAGCAGGTGTCAGCTCTCTCAGTCTTATGCGTTCGTGTGTTTTATTCTTTCTATCTTTCCTGCAACCACTACGCTAGTAGAATTTTCAAATTTTTATCGTTAACCCTTAACGTGCGCGTTTTAAAGGCCAATACAACCAACGTTGCGATAAGATTTCTCACTATGTTCTGTCCTGCCTAAATCAATGCGTTTTCTGGTGCGGGGAAGAAGACGCGTTACAACTTTACTAATTATGACTTTATTACATATAATTTATGATTTTATCGCTGTATCACTGTACTTTACCACACCTTTCCTTGTTCTATGTGTAGTTAATAAGTTTGCTATTTTTCTGTTTTTTTTTAAAATTGATTTGTTAGTTTTTGTTGCTTAATTTCTATTTGGTTGAATGTCTTTTCTGAAGTATTATTTTTGTTATTGTTGTTAACATTGTCATTGTTACTAACCTTATATGTTTTCCTTTGTTTTATGTATATATCGTTTAAGTATTGATTGGGCTTCCCCTGGGACATCTATACTTAAAACCTTACCCCTGTCATGTCTATATTGTGATTTCTATAGTAGGTTTTAATGGAAGTATTACATCCCTGTGCGTGTCTTAATGTGCAACAAGATTGTTATCCTTATTTAAACACTGAGCCAACATGGTTAGTGACAATTATCTGCAACCCATATCCTCGTACCAAACGTTTATTCAATACTTTTGACGACATAACATCTGGACTTTCACCCTATGCCATATTGTGCAAAGGTAACCCAGCTTATCTTTTAACCATCCTTGTCTACTGCGAACCTGGCTTGCGATATGGCAAACTTAACCAGTCTCGTTACTTCAAACACCTTTCTGTTAGGCCGGAAGATGTTACAGAACGTAAACAAACAACTTCGCTCTGCCCAAACAGAAGTCAATGTTGTTTCAAAGCAGATCAAGCGGTCAAGTAAGTGTAAGGGAGTGGCAAAAGATGATAAGAACACTTTGAACGATAAAAGTGTAAACAACGAATACCTGCTGAATTAGCACTAAAAGGAGTGGTAGATAATGCTGCCGGAGAGGAGTAAAGACTAAAAAAAAAAAAAAGAAAACGAACTTATTTCGTGAGAGCATCAATACATTACTTCATTCGTCCTCAGAATTTTAACTCTCCCTGAGCATTAATTTTAGAACCTGCGAGTCGGATGAAAGTGCTTTTGGTCAGCAGAAAGCGACAATTTATTATTATATACTCGTATATATATATATAATAAAAATAAGTGATGGAAGGCATGGTCCCTGGAAAAAGGGGAAGGGGTCGACCTAGACGACGGTGGACCCAGGACATCACAGAGAGTCTGAACTTGTCTTTGGCTGATGCAGGTCGACTTGCCCAGAATCGTGATGCGTTCAGAGCAGCTGTAATGGAGACAACGTTCTGGAAAGAATACGTCACATGATGATGATATATATATAATAATAAGACCAAAGCTGCGGTATATAACGCATGCGTCACCAGCACACTTCTATATGGTAGCGAGACATGGACAACATATGCTAAGCAAGAAAGAAAGCTCAATACCTTCCATCTACGGTGTCTACGCCACATCCTCGGCATTTCGTAGAAAGATAAAATGACAAATGTCGAGGTGTTGTCACGTGCTGGCCTTCAAACCATGTATACACTGCTTAGACAACGCAGACTGAGCTGGCTTGGCCATGTCCGCCGCATGAAAGATGGTCGCGTTCCAAAAGATATCTTCTACTGACAACTGGCAGATGGCAAAAGAACAGTTGGGCGACCGCAGCTGAGATTCAAAGATGTGTACAAGAGAGACATGAGGGCTGGATGATGTCATCAAGGCATGTAAGCAGAGAACAAGAAAGTATTCAGTGGGGTACTGGAAGATGAGACATTTCTGTATTTCAGAGCTGGTACTTGCTGGTGATGTTGCCCTGATTGCTAAATCAGAGGCACATCTCCAATCCAACCTGCAAGTCTGGAAGGAAGAGCTGGAGAAGAGAGGGGTGGTCATTAGCAGCTCTAAAACAAAATCCATGGTGATATCACGAGAAGAAAGAAGACATCAGATTAAGCTGGGAAAACAGGTCCTGGAGCAGGTCGACCACTTTAAATAACTCGGAGCTACTATAGACCGAAAGGGAAGGAATCAAAGAAGAGTTGGCCACTCGAAAAGCAACAGCTGGGAGACTTTTTCAGGCCATAAATCGAGGATTCCTCAGCAAGAGAGAGGTTGGTAAGAAAACGAAGATGGCTGTATACCGCTCCACCTATGTCCCAGTCTTGACATATGGATGCGAGTCATGGGCAATGACTACAACCCACAAAAGCCAGATCCAAACCTCAGAAATAAGGTATCTGAGGAAGGTGGTTTAAGTAACAAGAAGAAACATATTCCGCAACCAGAAGATACGTCAAGGCCTAAAATCCCATCCCTTGCAGACCCAAGTAGAACAGTTCCAACTAAGATGGTTTGGTCATGTCTGCAGAATGGGAGAAGATCGGCTACCACGACAAGCATGGGAAACAAAGAGCCAGGGATCCAGACCCCCAGGACGACCCAGAGTCCACTGGGAGGACAACATTAGACAATCTTTGAAGGACCGAGGACTATAATGGAACCAGGCCAGGAGGAAGACAGCCGATAGGATAGTTTGGCGCTCTCTCTTCCAAACCTCTACACCTCACGGTGGAAGGGGAACGACTAAGTAAGTAAAGAGACATGAAGGCACTGAACATAAATCCAACAACCTGATAGGATGAAGCTGCTGATCGCACCAAGTGGCGATATTATCTGCGGGGCCACCTCAGTTTGGGCGAAAAGAAGCTCACACAACAAGCAGAGGAGAGGAGAAAACGTCGAAAGGAACATCCGGAAAATAAGCAGCAGAGGGCTGTCATCTCGGGGGGGGGTGGTGGGGGCGGGGCGGGGGGGGGGGGGGCGGCGGGGGGGGGGGGGAAGGGGGGCATTCCCATAGTCAGTTATGACTGAAGGTGCTATTGTTATTATTATTATCATGATATAAATATATAAATATATAAATATATATAAATATATATAAAAATATATAAAAATATATAAATATAAAAATATATAAATATAAATATATATATATAGTACTTTGCAAAAACATGGCAGTCATATTTTCGCAACGCAGCACACTCATAGAAGCAAATAATAATAAAAACTGTTTGTCCAGAGGAAGATTGGTATCTCCCTTATCTATTAACAGTGGTTTCAGTACAATATAATGTTGCCTTCTCCAGCACGGCAAGCCTGGATGCGGTGAGGCATACTTCCCACAAGTGTTTGTAGGTAATTGTGAGTCAGACTGTCCCAGTATTTTTCAGCTACCTTTTTCAAATGTTCAACGTCTCTGAGTCCACTCTTTTTTAAATGATTCTTGAGTAGTGCCCAAACGTTTTCAATTGGGTTTAGGTCGGGACTGTTGCTGGGCCACTTCAGCACTATCACATTCTTCTCTTGCAGCCATGCTTTGGTGGTATGAGCTGTATGCTTTGGGTCATTGTCATGTTGAAATGTGCACCCATCGGGGTACATGACCTGTATAAATGGCAGAAGGTGTCCCTCTAGTATGTCGATGTACCTTTCTTTCGTGAGAATTCCTGTGAAAACACACAGTGGGGCGGCACCTCTTGCTGACACCCCTCCCCAAAGATGGAATTTCTGGGTATGTTTCGGTCGCTGGTACACAGGCGTTACAGAGTCTTTCGTCCAAAAATTTATTTGGGCAGGATAAGACCAAACAGAACATTCATCTGAAAAAATCACATTGTCCCATGACAAATTTTGGTGTTCGTGGCACCAGTTCAAGCGCATCTGTTTGTGAGTCTCTGTGAGCAATGGTGACGAAATTACCCGCTTTTTTTTGTGTAATTCATCCTGTGTAGCTCCCGGTTGACAGTAGCATTAGATACCTCTGGGCTTCCCAACTCGATCATGCGCTGCCGTATGTTTTCTACACTCTTCATTGGCCCAGCCCGAACGATTTGGGCGAGACGCCGATGGTCCTTTGTGTCCAAAATTCTTGGCCTCCCACTACCTTCTTTTCGCTCGATTCCATTACCTGCTTTTAATTTACACACAACTCTGTAGACAGTCCGCTCAGGAATGTTCAATGTTTTAGAAATGTTGGAACATGTTTGATTTCCTTCATTCCAAAGCTGTGAAATTAACATACACTTTGACTTTGTATCCATGTTCTCACTAGCATTAGAAATTGTCGTCTGCTCTATTATCAAGGGACTTTACTCTCCGCTAATTTTCTTTTACTTTTGGTAGTATTTGCTCACTTAAGTGGAGTGCAAATTTGGGGCAGATCATGCATATTTAATTAGATTTCAGCATATTTAGCTGCCATTTATTTTGCAAAGTACTGTATATATATATATATATATATATATATATATATATATATATATATATATATATATATATATATATATATATTATATATATATATATATATATATATATATATATATATATATATATATATATATATATATACACACCTTGAAATATAGAGACCTTGATGTCATGTTAACTACCTGCTCTTATGGAGACTGGGGCCACCTTTGCTGTTGGTTCCTTGTAAGGAAACCCGCACGAAGCAGTCACCTGCTCTTTCAGTGGTGGCTCATGAGTTAAGTTTTTTGAATTGATAAGGTTGCCAGCTTCATATGCAACTGTACATCCAAAAACAAATTATACATGTCAGAATGCAAATATAAAATGTACATATTACAATAACCCCGATATCGTGTGAATACAGAATTTTTGCGTAGGAAACACGTCCGAATATTGTCGTGCAACTGTTTAAGATGCCGTAATTTCCAGGTCTGTTTGGTGTCTAATTGGGTGCACTTGAAGTAGGATCCTAGACCTTAAGGCACAACGTGATCCCTCTGGAGTTACTGCCTTCTAATCTTATAATTCACTTCTGGTCCTATGGCCTGTCCTATACTGGGGTCCTAATATACCCTGTTCCTGGCTGTCTATGATTTCAACCTGACGAAATTGGAAGTCAGTGGAGCAGTCTTACAAATCTGTATGTTATAAGCGAAAATGTGGCCCCACACACATGTTGCTTGGCTGAGGAGAGATCCAATCAGGAGCAGTCAATCTTAGCATTTTCATGTCAAACCAACCATCATCAAGGTGTCTCATATTGGTAAGGGTTTATCCCCGGCCCTCTCATGTAGAACATTACTACATTACAACATAAGATGTTGCCCGATACATGGTATTTTCAAACTCCATGACCATTTAAGGTCTTGCCACTTCCGTTGTTACTTGTCATGTTTGACAACTCACTATATCACTGATTTATTACTGTTAATCTCTTCCAAGATGTTACTTTCTCGTAGTTGATTACCACCACAAACCTACTCCGCCGGAAATGTTATATCATTTCCCGTGCCTTAATCTTTAACAAGGTGGTTATCTTCCGACATCTGCCGTGTATCTGGGCACGTCATGTTTGCGACTAACACCCATCTCCAAATACCATCTGTTATCCATATTGGAAAACTCGAACAACATGGCTTCGTTGCAATTTCTTCCATCCATGCTCACGAATAAAACGACTGTTATGTACCTTCCCCGACAAAAAATCAGAGTTAGCAATAAGAATGTCGCTGAATGTAAACTCCGAATCAATCTTGTTAGCGACTAATCACACAAACACGTAGAGCGGTCAGGCAGATGTAAGGAGTGACAAAGGTATGGTAAGACAACCTTAGCCGATGAAAGCGAGAAAATGCGATAAGAAGCGGGTGAGAAAAAAGAACAGGAAGGACACAGGAGAGAGTTGAAGGAGGTCACAGGGATTTGTAACGATCGAAGATTTGATTTATCACAAATGCTATCAAAAGGTTTCCTCAATGTGTGTCCTATCGTCAGCGTCTTCTTCTCATCTCTTGTGCCACTGATATTTGTCTGCTTCTTGCCATCAGTTCCTGTATTAGTGACGTCATACCATTTCAACCCTTCTATTCTACGCAAGTACCGATTCATGAAAGTATGTAACTTCTTTGTTGTATGCAGCTGTTCTCCATGTTTCAGAGCCATACTATAGGACCGACTTGAGATTTAATTTGAAGATTCTGGTTTTTATTGTTTTAAGTTTAGTTCGGTAATGATTAATAAGTGTAAATTTACGTTTCATGTCGCGTGGAGATTGTCATTGTTTGCGTTATCTCGTGCAATGGGACGAGACGAGAATTCTCACTTAAAGTAGTTGATTGATGAGATGAGGACGACCTTGTCGGGCAGATTTCCGTAGGAAGTTTGATGCAAACATAAATATACAGACAATGGTAGAGAAAGGGAGAGGGAGAAAGAAAAAAACAATTTAATCCACAGAGCTGTAATGCACGAAAAGAACGTACAGACGAAAGAGAGAGAGAGAGAGAGAGAGAGAGAGAGAGAATGAGAGAGAGAGAGAATGAGAGAGAGTATGAGAGAGAGAAAGGCAGTTGGGAAAACAAATAGATCAATAGATAGAAAGACAGATATATATATATATATATGTGTGTAGATAGATGACAGATAGATAGATAGATAGATAGATAGATAGATAGATAGATAGATAGATAGATAGATAGATAGATAGATAGATAGATAGATAGATAGATAGATAGATAGATATATAGATATATAGATAGATAGATAGATAGATAGATAGATTGGTAAATAGATAGATAGAACGAACGAACGAACTTTATTTTCAAAGAGTTAAGAATTGCACACGGAGGCCCGTCAAACATTATGTCCTTCCTCTCTCTCTCATCATGTATACTGTATCCTTTCATCTTCACATTTACTTTAAGCATTATTTAAGTAATTTATCATTATAAAAGTAATATAACATCATACATTTGCAATAATCATCATAATTAATGTATGTTTTTAAAATAAATAATAAAAAAAAAAATAAAGAATAAAAAAATAATTTAATTAAAAAAACAAAACAAAAACAAAACAAACAAACAACAAGACTGATAAAAATCGAATTCCGCACAGTAAATTAGATAGTGATTTGAGACATAATCAGATGGTGTGTTATAAGAACTCGTGAAATATTCTAACGGTCTGCTACTGAATGACTAGGGACTCGGTGTGTAATCCAGTGGATGCGAAAGACTTTACGAGAGGTGAGCAGCTTTGAGTCTCATAGCAGATACTGCTGCACTGAGTGCAATGATACTGGGTTCATCATCATGAGATGGGGTAAACAGTTCCTTTCCTCGCTGTCTTTGCCGTCCCAAACTCAAGACCAGAATCAGGCTAGGTAGATAGTTAGATAGACATATACGAAAGCAATTAATTTGCCAAGGGTTGAAAATCGGACACAGTCCCCTCTTGCATTCTTCCTTCCTCTTGCTCATCTTTTGTTACTGTTACTCAAACATTCTCCAGCGTACTGAAAGTATTAATTTAAGGGCAATGCAACATTACAAGGTAGTATAACAGCATACATTAACAGATAGATAGATAGATAGATAGATAGATAGACAGAAAGATAGATAGATAGATAGATAGATAGATAGATAGATAGATAGATAGATAGATAGATAGATAGATAGATATGTAGGTAGGTAGATAGATAGATAAGATAGATAGATAGATAGATAGATAGATAGATAGATAGATAGATAGATAGATAGATAGATAGATAGATAGATAGATAGATAGATAGATAGATAGATAGATAGATAGATAGATAGATAGATAGATAGATAGATAGATAGATAGATAGATAGATAGATATCTTAGGGTGGAACGTTCCTTTCAACTTAGAATTTTAAGTTCCCTGGTTATATCAGAGTGCAATCTGCCATAAAAAAAAAATATTTGAACTTTGTTAACTAGAGTACATCGTTAGATGCTAAGTCCTTAAAAGGACTAATAGTATCTATCTCGTTAGCACGAGGAAGCCCCGAAAAGGACATGTCCTAAAAAGGATTGCCAGCTACGCCAAAGCTGCCCGTACTTCATTAGTGATTAGAGATTACTGGCTGAAGTTAAAAAAAAAAAAGAACTTCCAGTCGTTAATACACTCACGTCATACGATATTCCGTGATCAACTGGCTTCGATTATTTTTCATATTGAAGTCCCAGGCATACTAGATTACTCATCTTACCGTATCTGATGTTCTGAAACTTTCGCATGGATTATTTTGAGAAAAAAGGTTTAGTTATGCTTTTTTCGGCCCCTTTCCACGTGTTAATAAAAGTGTTAACAAATTTTTCTCCTTTGTTAACATATTTCTCTCCTTTTTCCTTTTTTTTCTCACTTTCCCTTTCTCCAGCACGAGAGGTACATTTTGAGATGCCATATGTCAAGAATGAATTGTTGGAATGTTTTAAAACTTTGTAGAGTGTTTTTAACATCTTAAACCTTGTCCTGAGCCTAGTTTTATTTTGCCCTCTCAATTTATTTTATTGTTACAGATGTTTTGCATATTGCTGAGGTTCGATACATTTACAATTGTAGTTTTTTCATAAATAGTCAAACATTAGCCATGCTATGTTTCTTGATATCCCAAATGTTTTAGAGTGAGGACATAGTGCATTCATTTGTGGACTTGCAGGTACAATTTCAACTCTTATATGTTGAGAAATACTTATGTTATGGGGGTTTAAAGTAACCCTGTTTTTTTAATACTGCGGCGGCCATTTTGAATAGCTAATTAGCATACTTATGCAATCATCCATATGGTTAGAATTATCTCTTACCAAAGAACAATTTGACATATAGAGACAAAAGGTAAAGTTATATATAGGAAAAATTTACATTTCTACCCTACAACTACCTTAAGCCATTTGTTACGGGCGAAAACGACATCTAATAATAAATGAAGCTTAGAAGTCACGAATATGGATTGAACATTAACATTGAAAAAACGAAACCTATCATAATTAGCAATCTAGGCGATAAGCCAACATTAAAGATAAGCATAAATGGGAACCAAAAGTTTCTCACACTTTTGTCATATAATAACATTTACTAGCAATAGATTGGGTTATGAAAACATCGACATCAAACAACAGAAATGTAATCCAGTGGAATCTGACTGTAACATAATGGAAACATACGCTTAGTTAGATTTTAGTACGTAAACACACTGCATCGCCCAAGGGTTAATCGCCACAGTACTAGCAGACGCATGCGCAGTCTTAACCTCACCGGGGAAGGACAGCAAAGGCATCACCGTCATAATGGCGAAGCAATTTGTGCATGGGGATGGATGGAATTTCTTAAAGGACGACTTGGGGCAGTGTTGTTTTACAATAATAATAACCGAGTTCGCTAGTGGGAATGTTCATACATGGAAATCTAAAAGGAAATTCGTAAGGAGGATGTACCTACTGAAATATCGATACGTTTGTGAGATGGCCACTTTCGAACGTAAGCCTAGTGTTAATCTTTAAAAAATTATTTATACTGCATGCCCACATGGAAAGCTAATATCTAGGAATGGATTTTAAGCTTGTCGCAGGGGATTTTGAAGGATATTGACCAGACGGTAATAACCCAGGCAATTTAAGAGATACAAGCCTTAATAAGTTGCAAGGTTACACACAATGAGCCCATAGACGGCATTTTTTATAATTATTTCTGGCCAATCGGAAACGACTCCCTCGAACGTACGCACCAGTGTTGCCACAGCTGGGTATTTTTTACTAGATCTGGGTTTTTTGGCTTCCGTCTGAGTATCTGGGTATTTTGTTTTCAAATCTGCATTAATCTGGGTATATTTGACAATTTGCATTTACAATGTATGTATATTCTGTGCACTGAGCATTATACATTAATATTTATATTATAATTAAATGTAAAAAATTATGTGCTTTATATTTTTTATTTCACTTAAATTTAATTCTTGTTTTTAACTATATCAATGACGTTGTTTTTTTTGACTCGTTTACATCAGCTATCTATTTCCTATTATTCTGTTAATGGCTGTCATCTACAATACTCAGTCCTTTTAGCGATATGTTTTAAAGTATTCTTTTTAAATTTTAGACTTAAGCGATGATGAAGGTACGCTAGGTAGTTGTAGCAGCATGACGACACACACGTCACAGCTTAAAAAAATGAAACCATGGTATAAGCAGGCTACTTGTGAGGAATGGCTAACAGCAGCGAACTGAAGGATTGGATAAAGCTGGACTCTGGCAACCGTATGCTGCGATTTGTACGGTCTGTTCCTGTACGTTAACTAATGCTAACAAAACAGCTTTATTGACACATAAAAGCACACAGAAGCACATGAAAAACTTCGAAGCCAAAAGCAAAACTCTGAACAAGCGGAGATACTGTTGTCGGCTTTCATGGCAGAACATAATACTCCGTTTTTGCAAGCTGATCATTTGATTGAATGTTGCAAGCAGATGTTTCCAGACAGCACAATTGCTCAAAAAATGTCACTGAAGCGCACCAAGGCTGCCTATGTGATGCAGTACGGCATTGCTCATTTTGAGCGGCTTGAGGTTATAAACATTTGCAGAAATCAGAAATTTTCTATAATCGTTGATGAGAGTACTGATGTCTCTAAGAATCAGATGTTGGCAGTCGTTGTGCGATTCTGTGACAAAAAAACAAGATAAGTAGTTGATTCACTGTTAGACTTCATTGAGGTGGAGGATGGGACTGGTCTTGGCATGTTTACAGCTGTTAAGAAATTGTTGAGCACGCATGCAATCTCGCTTAGTAAAGTCATTGGTTTTGTTGCAGGCAACTGTGCCACTATGATGGGGACTGCAAATGGTTTACAGGCACAGCTAAAAAAGAGATTCCACATGCCTTTGTTCTCGGCTGTGTTTGTCATTCATTTGCACCTTGTGTAAATGCTGCCAGCAACCACCTACCATCTTGGCTTGAAATGTTCATAAGGAATGTCTGCTTCTATTTTTCGCGTAGTAGTAAAAGAAATCTCCAGTTCCAGTTAATACAAGATGTAGTTCAGGCCCAGAAACATAAAGTGTTGAAGCTGTGTGAAACACGCTGGCTGTCCCGTGGAGCAGTGATTGGGAGGATCCTTGAGCAATGGGATGCTCTGCACTTGTATTTCCAATCCGAAGCTTCAGTGGACAACGTCGACGGTGCGGGGTAAATCCTGCAGACGATGAACACTGTTGGCACAAAACATGCTTTTATTTGTCGGCTACATACTGGGTAAAGTTAACGTCATGAACATCGAATTCCAGTCCGAGAACTTCCGTCTTCACAAAGTGTACACGGGTGTAACAAGAGAGTATCGTTTTCTTCTCAGTATGTTTATTAGGCAGGAAGTATTGCAGCATGAGCATCACACTCTTGCCGACATTGATCCTTCGGATGTACAGGTGCACAAGAAACTGAATTACATTGAGCTGGGTGAACGATGCGAAGCGCAGTTAATCTGACAACTTTTAGGAGATAAAGAAGTCCAGTTTCGCAAGAATGTATTGGCATACCTGATTGAACTTTGTACTCAAATACGACGCAGGTTCCCACTTGGACAAAACAGTGTTCTGTCGCAAATGTAGCTGTTGGATCCAAAGCAAGCTCTTGAGATCAACAAACATTCTGTCATTCCATTAACAGCGCAGCTCCCAACAGTTGGGTCAGAAGAAAGCCTTGATCGTCTGTCAGATCAATAGCGAGAACTGGCATCGTACCGAAAAGATCTTGGACATCTGGTGGATGACGATCCGCCCACATTCTGGCTGGGACTGCAACAAGAAACAGATGCTAATAACCAAAAGAAATTTGATGTTTTGGCTGACCTCATGTGCACGCTCATGGCACTACCTCACTCCTCAGCATGCGTCGAAAGAGTGTTTTCGAAGGTTAACTTAGTTAAAACTAAACAAACCAACAAGCTTTTGCTAGTAAAAGCGTGGTTGAAGATGTGCGTGAAGGACGTTGTCGGAAGAGATATGCAAAGATTTTGGAAATCCACAATCAAGATTCCACGTTGTCAATTCATGCATATGATCTTGACGAAGGAGAAGTTGTCGACATGGATGCCGAGTCGCTGACAAGTGACAATTTTCAACAGTAACAAGTTACACTAACATTTTATATTTGATTTGAGGAACATTTTGTTAATGTAACTACTGTAAGTATGTTACTGTTAAAATATCTCATTTTTAGGAGTTCATAATATTGGGGTGTTAATAAAATCATTTTTTATATAATTGTGAATTTTTGGTAATAAAAAATAAAATAAAAATGAAGAAAGAAATAAAAATTGGTGGCACACAGCTTATTTGTGCTAAAGTTGCACTAAAAGATTGTGTAAGCATCGTCTGTCCCGTGTATTAGAGGCATAAAATAATCTGGGTATTTCTGGGTTTTTTTGGGGAAGAAAATCTTGGTTTATCTCTAGAACTTGAGTGGCAACCTTGGTACGCACCACTGATATATAAGGGTGGCAGTTTCGAAATTCGTTTATCTTATATCCTGCTGTATGTGAAGCCCAGAGATAGAAGGAGCCTATTACTGTCATTCCCCTTACTGTTTGGGAGTTTGCAGAACAAACTATCAGTGTGTTATTAAAGTGAAACTGTCTTGGACCTGAGATAAGTTTCATGAATCTAGTAACCAGTGTGAGACAAGATACTACTGTCAACAGAATGTTTTAAATGATGAACTTGAGCTGTAAAGATAGGAGAGACAGATAAACTTTAATTTTTCTCTATTAAAATAAATACAGAAGCACGGTGAACATTCCTGGTGGACAAGATAGAGTGTAAAGGAACTTGTTATTTAATAAGATCCAAAGTGGATCCTTTTTTTTAGTATACACTTACAAATAGATTGGAATGTACATACTCGACCATAATCACCATTGCCTCAACATTCACCCATCATCACAATAGTACATAGTGTAGATAATAAATTAATTGAATTGTAACCACTTGAGTTATTTATTACTTTTATTTAAAGTTGAGTTACAGTTCTATTTTAACAGTTAAATAAGTACATCAGTGGGGATCAAAAGGTGAGAGGGCACCAGTATAATCTGCTTGTCTATATCTAATCCTTGCCACAGATTACTCACAGCCTTGATCTTCTTGTGAGGGTGAGGCCAGTGAACCCTAGACACTGGGACTTCAATATTTTTCAGGAGAGAACCCTACTCTTGTCAATACTATCACTACATCTATATAAACCTCTCGCTACACTGGGGGCCGGTCCGGGATTATTCCTGTGTACCCAGAGCCATATCCTATCTACACTATCTATCTTTAGTCTGTCTAGAGCCACAAGTAGTGTGTAAAGTAATTTTTTTGAAATTGAATTATAAATTGAATTTTCATTAGGAAGTACCATTGAGTACTAGAAAGACAGTAGAAGCTCACATAGGTTACTTGGATTGTATTGTGGTTAATTAATTAAGTAATTTAATTAATTAATACACATTGAAAAAACCTGTTGACAGCATTACAAGACAATCCTTGTTCTGGAATCCACAGGAAAAGAGAGGCAGAGGTAGACAAAAAAACACATGGAGAAGAGAACTGGATACAGAGGTGACAATGATGAGGAAAACATGGAAAGAACTTGAGCGGATGGCACAGGACAGGAAGACTTGATATGTGTTTGTTGAAGGCCTATGCTTCTCGGGGAGCTAAAGGGTATTGATTGAATAACAGAAGAGGGCAAAGGTGAAACATAAATCAAGAAAGGAATAGGAATGGTCAGTTACCTTCAACAACATAAGACAGATACTAACATCTAAACAACTAACTCACACATTCTAACTGAGAATCATTAAATGCTGTATATATTCTTGTCACTGGTTGCCTCCCCTTAGATATGCAGTAGTGGTCCAACAGTGGCCAAAACTCAAGAGTAACTGATGTGGGTCTTCAATGGTGTTTACCTTCGCACAAGATTACTCTTGGCAGAGTTGTAAATAGAAGGATAATGATGCTTCTACCTCTAGGGACTTTCACAAGATATTCAGAAAAGCGAGAACAATGCTGCATTGGCTGAGCACGTAAACTCTAGGATCTGCTTTCAGCTTTTGTGAAGGATAGGGTTATCTTATAATTCGTTACCTCATTCAAGACCCCCAGCTGAGTTAATTCAGCGAATTTCCTCTTATTATTATTTAGTAGCTCTGATTGAGTGTATTTAAGAAATTGTCTGAGACATCTGGATACAACACATTCAAAGTGATTAAATCAAATTTTAATTTGGATAGATATAAATAACAAATTTAAAAATCACTTAGGTTTTAACATTTATTAAAAATTGAATACTCTTTAACAAAAATTGATCATCATCATATGATGTTAATGGGGAATTATATAAGGGGAAGTTTCGTTTGGCAGCTTTGTCACATAACGGATTGAGGCGACCCCGTCTTCCCGATCTCTCTTTCACTATGGCAGTACTCAGTTCATTTGTTGTACTGATTTTATTGAGTACTTTTCAATAGTAGCACAATTTCTTTCTACTTTGTAGCAGGTATTTGCTCATTTTTAAATTTTCTCACACTCCTCTCAGCGATAGTCGTCATGTCTGTGTGTTTACCTGTCTATCCCTGCGGATAGAGTAGACGGTGATGTAAGGTTGACCGACAGAAATCCTATTGTACCACAAGGGTGCGACTGTTTACGTATATGTCCAAGCGAGTTTACTTAGCGCTGATATGGCTCGTGTGACCGACTAATTATTGTCGTGATAAGACACAGCACAGATGCTCAAATAGGAGTTTGTGTTTGCACAAGGAGTGCCGGTCAAGTATCGACCTGGTGGGATGACAGACACACCTGAGCGGAAATGTTGTAATATTTCCGGGTAGATGTAAGAAGTTATATGTAATCATTGACGAGAATATTTGAATGTCACGATTGCCATATACGGAAGACTTGACCTCTACATTATGTTCAAAATTTTTCCATGTCAGGAATATTTTGAAATCGCCCCCTCCCCCAACCCAACCTTTTGGTTTGAAACGATTGGCGCTTTCTTAGCTTCGTTACAAACAGATGCGGGGGCAGGACAGTGAATATAACCTGACGCTTCAGTCAGTCAAATCTACTGTGAAGATCGCTTGCCAAGACACCAGACTTGCAAGAAGTTAAAATTCAGAATTCCATTTTATCAACCCGGATACCTTTTATTGGAGAATCTTGACGGACTTACAAAAAACAGCCCAGGAAATCTCTATCATTTTAATAAGGAAAGCCGCTGTCTGAGGAAACTGTACACACGAAGTCAGAGAGGGAATTAAAGTTAGAATTAACGACCCGAAGTACACGTGTAAAAAGGCATCGGCAGTGCCTTTAACTTCATTCATGTGAGCAAAAAGTATGTAAGCCATGATTGGCTTATTGGTGGTACCAGCAGAAAGTACTATCTCTGGAAAAAGAAGGAACAAGTGGCCTACGCTTTAAGACGAGGGACCAACTTTCGTAGACTCTCCTGCCATTTCTGGGAAACGAACTACACCCGACAACCTTGACCAGCGACGAGCGCGAGCAGTGTGAAAAGAGCCAACCCATCAGAAGGAGCAGAACCGTCGTTGGCAGCTAAGTTCAACATATATGCTGCCACTTGAACTTGTTGTAAAAATGTACATCCCATCACGACCGTGATGATAACTTCTTCTTGGTCCATAACTATTCAAATTATTTTCAAACTGTTAAAAATATTATTAAATTTGATTATTGAATTTTGTTATTTGTAATTTTACAAATTTAACTTCGATTTAATCGTTTTAAATGTACTGCATGTTTGTCTCAGTCAATTTACTACACATACTCTAAACAGAGCTATACCAGAATAATAAGAATTCTACTGAGTAAATCAGAGCAGGGGGCATAACGAGCTGAAATTAATCATTGCTTAATTCTTCACAAAAGTTATCGGCAGATTCTAGAATTAACGTGCTCAGCCAAAGCATCACTGTTTTCGCTTATCCGAATATCTTGTGAACGCTCACTTGTGATAGAAGTGTAATTACCCTTCTATCTACATCTCTGCCAAAAGTAATCTTGTGCGAAGGTAGACACATTTGAAGGCCTATATTAGGTACTCTTGAGTTTTGGCCACTGTTGGACCATTACTTCTGTGATAAACGAGCGCAAAGGCCTTATTGCTCTATCTTTTCCTACATCTTTCGTATTGTATTTTCTCCGACATTTGCTCTTTCATCTCATATGTGCGACCCACATTTGCTATTTCATCGTTGTGATTACTCGCGACCGGTATCTAGAGAACCGCATTTGTTCTTTCATCGGGGGAAATAAAAGTCCTTTGATTGAGTCGCCATGCCCGACATTATCGTTTGAAGCCCACATTGCATCGTGATAAATCTGGTAAAAACACATCTGGGCATGCTGTAATTTCTGTGACACCACATTGGACGCCCAGATTGGCCAGAGGAAAACGTCTCATGCTGTAATGGTGTTATCTTGGGTCGGCCGCGGTTCAGACAAGCGTTGGTTTACCACATTGGACGCCCAGCTTGGCCAGGTGACTTCCAGAAATATATAATACCGCATAATCTACTAGAGTGAAGCAGTCCAGTTTTTTACCTTGTGAGGAAGAGATTAAACCCAAAAACGCATAGCCTAATACACGTGTTTATTCAGAGTGGATGATAATTCAGTTCTGTGATTAATTGTGTTCTTAAAGGATTTTGCGAAGGGAAAAGAAGGTTAGTAGATCTTATACTTATTAATACATTTTCTTAGTTTTGTTTATTTTAACCTCACAGCTAAAATGTGCGAAAGATAAAGTTTCAAATAATTCTTGGCATAACTGATTAATAAAATCAGAAGATTTTCCTAGAAGATGATAGGAGGTAATTATGTATTGTGTACACCCGGCGGCGGAAGTCGCTTTCTGTTCAGCCACGCGCTCTTCAACAAGACAGCGAATTTCGGTTCTTGCCTTCAGGGAAGTACCCAGTTTTTATTTTATTATTTTATTAAGTTTTTTATGTGTCCTATCTAGACTTCACTTCCTTTCCTTTCCTGACGAAGGCCTTGTGGCCGTAACGTAGACTATTTTCTTTGTCTTTTGTCCTCGTAAGACGAATCACCTTTTTTCGATTTTTTTTCAAACCCACCCATAGGAGGTAATTAATAGTTCATATTTCACCTTTATCATCATCACAGTTTCCCATGCGCACACACTCTCATGCACAAGATATTTAACATCATTAGAATTGAACTCAGAGAGAGAGATGATTAATGAGCAGTAGTTTAAATGCAAGTCAACCAGTGATGTTAAATGTGAAAAACTTACGAAGACTTTTGTGTGTCTTCAGTTCATCAGAAGTCTGAGTCTACACGCAACGTGTCTGACGTCTAACCAGAAATAAGTTATTAAAAACGGACATTTGGCTAGCAGAATTCGCCATAGGACATCTTTCATTCCTTAATTAAAAAGGAATATTGTCTCACCCACAAGTCAGAAGGTGGACGCAGCATTTTTCGTCACCATATACTGCTTGCTCACAAGTTCAATACAGAGTTATCACAAGTTCAATACATCGTTATCACAAGTTCAATACAGAGTCATCATAAATTCAAATCACTCGAAAGATCATTATTATCTGAAGTCAAGCAAAAGAGCTCAAAAGAGGAATCGCATATTTATACCACGTGCAAAACCCTTTTAAGCGCATTTTATGAAGCAGACTCGAAAGTATATGAATCACGACTACATACGCAAGATTAGGAGTCTACATATCACTAACATTTCGTGAAGATATCCAGTCTGACCAGTACCATCGGGAGATTAGACAACAGACCTTTTGTTCATATGACAGCTATTAACTGTTGATCAACACTACAGAGATATACTCAAACAGTGAAGGAATATACATAGATATCTCGTCAGCGTTCTCCGTACGACAACAGTATTCATCAGAACGTCCTCAGCTTAGAGATACCCCATTCGACATAACGTATAACAACTTGGGACTTTTTATGCATACATGTGAATCCTCATATCTAGGAGAAGCATTTAGAGACACATGGACTGTGTAGAGTACTCACCATTTTGGTAACACGTATCATATCACATCATCATTTCACTTTACACCAGTTCACTCTTAATTAGCTATTACTTAATTAACTGTAATTTTATTATCTCATCTGTGTGTTTTGTGTGAATCGTCTTTCACCATCATCACGTTCTAACCATTACTAACCCTATATGTGTGGATATTTCATTAATAAACCCAACGATCGGTTGATCATTATCAAGAGTTTGTTAATGTATCACTCGTGCTGTCGGTGTTACATATTCACCTATAGGAATCTTTCTCTACTCAGATGAGGTTGGGGGCTTTTTCTTTACGGGATCTAAGGGCAGAAGCTAAGGTCGTGGGGAAACAGAACTCTTTCCATAATTAATTAGAAAACACTGTCTAGTGGAAAGCATTCGCATTCCTGTCTTCTTGTCCCTATCTCGAATAGGTCTTTATTATTTCTTAACGAACCAATTTCTAGAGACCTTATATCTAATATCTCATAGACTATTCCTGGCAAAAACTACTGTAGTAGTTGCCCCAGTGACTCACCACACGACAATTGGGGGCTCGTCCGGGATTAGTGAACCCGGACTTAGAAGTGTGATAAATCACATTTTCATCCCTGCTATACAGTTGCGATAATTGCAAAATTTGTTGGCATTTTGAGGGATTACCTTCTAGACTGACTCTTACTATAATTTGTCTATTTCATAGGGTGGATAATTTATATCTCTAAAGCACGAGTGATACTTTTTAAATTGAGTATCAAACGGACAGATTAAGCACTTTTTGAGTACAGAGGATACTGTAGGGAACTGAAAAATTTTTTTTTTCAGTAACTGCTGGAGAAATTTTTATCATAAATATTTAGCAAATTTTTCATAGAAACTTCGAGATAATCTGTTATATAATTTTTCAGAATACGCTGAGCGAGTTATTTTTAAGAACTATTTGAACTTGATTACTAATTTAAACCTAGCTGGTTTTAAAGAGATAATTACTTTTGCGAGTCTAAACAATTTGTTTGGAGGTCACTGCCAATTTTTCCCTTCGCGAACCCGTACTGCATATCATGGCAGATGCTGCAAAAATTAGAACTAGTTTAATGGAGGCAGGGCGTGAATACGGGTTAAGTGGAAAAGATCTGATGAAATTTGTGAGTGAGGAGACTGATAAACTCCATGCAAGAGAGATGGAAGTGCAGAAACTTGCAATGGAGAAGGAGAAAGCCGCAGCAGAAACAGCGGAGCGGAAAGCCGCAGCAGAAGCAGCGGAGCGGAAAGCCGCAGCAGAAGCAGCGGAGCGGAAAGAAGCAGCAGAAGCAGCGGAGCGTAAAGAGAAAGCCGCAGCAGAGCATTCACTTAACATGAAGCAACTGGAAATCCAGGGACAGACCAATCAGATAGAGCTGGCAAAAAGTGCAGCGGCTTCCAACTTTAATGGAGGGCACTCACCCCGCTCAGATGGTGTGCCTACTTCGCAACCTGCACCACCCAATGCTATGAACTTTCCGCTGGAACCTTTTTCAGAAAGGAACGATACCATGGACGCCTTTTTAGACCGCTTCGAACGCTTTGCAACAGGGTTTGGACTTGAAGAACGGAAGTGGAACTTGAAACTTTCCCAGGGCCTAAGAGGAGCCGCCTACGAAGTTTTTAATAAACTTCCGGCTGGAGAGCAAGATGACTATCAGGCATTGAAAAAAGCTCTCTTGGTGAGGTACAAGCTTCATTCAGAGGCGTACCGGAAAAAATTTCGAGGTTCTAGGAAGGAATCCGGAGAGACTTTCTCACAGTTCGCAGCCCGTATTGAAGACTACCTAGTGAAGTGGTGTACTCTGGGAAACTTTACCGAGAACTATGACGGGTTGAAAGAGCTGATTGTGATAGAGCAACTAAAAGAGTCTATGTCGGTGGAAATGCGTAGATTTCTCACTGAAAACGGCGCTGACCGGTTAGAAAATATTCTTACACTGGCAGAGCGATTCCAAAATGCTCTCATGGAGTCTCAAGGAGCCAGAAAGAAGTTTTCGGATCAGGCGCCAAAGCAACCTGCTCGCTCCCAACAGCATAAACAGCACGCAAAACAAGATAACTACAAAGAGCAAAACAAGAAAAATGCTGCGCCACATAAACAGCACGCAAAACAAGATAACTACAAAGAGCAAAACAAGAAAAATGCTGCGCCACACCAGAGACAGGGAGATAAATGGTGCAAGTACTGTCGCTTGAACAATCACAACACTAATGAGTGCAAGCGCAGACCTCTTCCCCAACATGCTGCCTGTCTGCAGACAAAATCGTCACCCCGGAAGGAGCAGAGGACCGGAAACGTTTCTCATCCTCCTGTCATCGAATCAGTCCTCGTAAACGGACAATCTGTGGAGTGCCTTTATGACACTGGACTTGCTTTCGATGCGGTGGTCAGGGCATCTCTTGTCACCCCTGACCAGATAACAGAAGAGAGTGTCGACATAAAAGGTCCGACGAAGGATGTTGCACCCATGACACTGCCAGTTGCACTTATCAGAGTGGAATCTCGTTATGTGACAGGAGAGATTCGTGCAGCTATCATGGAAGAACCAATCTACTCTTTAATCTTGGGATGTAGATATGTGTTCCTTGGAGAACCTACTCAACCACTAGTCATGGCGGCCGTACAGACTAGAGGACAGTCAAGAAAAGACGCAGAGCAGGAACCTCCTACCAATATCCTCCCCGAGGAATTGAAGAGGGCCCAAATGGAAGATTCCTCACTGGCGCCCTGTTTTAAAAAATTACCTAGGACACACAACCCACCTACCAAGGGAGACTTCTTTATGAAAAATGGATTGATGTATCGCCGAGCTGGAAATGAAGGACAGGAACACAACCAATTAGTAGTTCCTGCAACCTATAGGAACCAGGTGCTTGAGATGGGCCACTCTATCCCATTTAGTGGACACATGGGAATGAGCGCCACGACTCAAAGGATCGCCTGCCACTATTATTGGCCAGGGATCACCGGCGACATTGAACGTTTCGTCAAGTCTTGTCCTCAGTGCCAGAAAGTTGCACCAAAACACTGGACGGCACCCGCGACCCTTGGGGAGATGCCAATCTTGGGCACCCCATTTGAAAGAGTGGCCGTGGATATAATTGGACCTCTGCTGAGAACTAAGAAGAGGAACTCCCATATCCTTACCTTAGTGGACACCTGTTCCATGTGGGGCGAAGGCGTAGCCATGCCAGCATGCGACTCAGTGCATTTAGCTGACGCTTTACTGAATATCTTTACTAGATTGGGCTTCCCGCATGAAATTCTCACAGACAACGGGTCACAATTTAGAGGCAAGTTGACAGAGGAGGTGCTTAGAATATTCAAGACTAGGCATATCCATACTTCGCCCTATCACCCCAAAGTAACGGGCAAGCAGAGCGGTTTAACGGGACGCTCACCTCTATTCTTCGGAAGTTGGCACAGGAGAAGCCAGAAACTTGGGATCAGTATCTTCCTGCCGCATTATTTGCTTATAGGGAAGTACCGCATGCGTCAACTGGAGTTCCTCCGGCCACATTACTCTTCGGAAGACCTATTAAAGGTCCATTAGAAGCATTACTAAGAACATGGACAGATGCCAAGGCAGACGACACTGTCACATCAGCCTTCCAGTACGTCACAGACTTGAAACAACGCCTGAAGACTGGCTGGGAATTAGCCACAGCGAAAGTACGGGAGGCTAGGCGGAAACATGCCAAATATTACAATCGCAATGCGAAGGACCGAGAACTAGCAGTAGGAGAGAAGGTGCTACTTCTTCTGCCAAGTAGCAGTAATAAATTGCAGATTTGCTGGAGGGGACCCTACAAAGTGGTGGAAAAGATTTCTCGCACCAACTATAAAATCGCCGTGAACGGAAAGCAGAAAATTTATCACTTAAGTCTGCTTAAGAAGTTTTACGAGCGAGCCCCTGCCGAACCAGCGCACCTCATGACTATGGCCATTGCTATGCAAATGGAAGAAGAGCCATTATCATCCGTAGAGTACCCGCTGATACAGGAGGAATCACATTTAGATGTGAAAATAAGCTCCACCTCAACGGAAGCCCAGCAAGAAAAAGTAAGGAGATTGATGGAAAACCACGCCGACTCTCTGACAGACAAACCGGGCCGGACAAACCTGATGGAGTTTGACATAAATAACACATAAGGAAGGGAAACCCGAGGCCTGTAAACAGTAAATTAATATTAGTAAATTAATATTAGACAAACATAAAGGTATGTTTTCAGGCACTCGTAAGAAATAAAGAAGTAGAACACTTGGACGGGTCAGTGTGATTCGCTTGATAGCTAGGCGGAGTTGTCGTACGGAAGGTACGGGGTTCGAACCCTGGGTAAGCCACTCACGTCTGTTGTTTTTCTGTTGTCCAAGTGTTCTACTTCTTTATTTCTTACGAGTGCCTGAAAACATACCTTTATGTTTGTCTAATATTAATTTACTAATATTAATTTGGAGTTTGACATGGAAGTCACTGATCCTACGCCCGTCCGAATGAGAACCTATCCGATTCCGTATGCCAAGGCGACGGCATTAAAGCAAGAAATTGATTACTTACTTAAGGAAGGCATAATTTCGAAGTCGGAGTCCCCTTACAGTGCGGGAGTGGTGCTGTTACGCAAACCCAGTGGAGAACACCGCCTGTGCATCGACTACCGACAGCTGAATGCGTTAACACAGTTCCAACCAGAACCGTTACCGGACCAGAACCAGCTATTTACTAAGTTGAGCAGGGCTCGCTATTTTTCAAAGATCGACCTCAGTAAAGGGTACTATCAAATACCGGTAAAAGCTGAGGTGAGGAACCTGTTAGCCTTCAGTACTCCAGATGGACACTTCGAGTTTAATGTGATGCCATTTGGACTGAACAATGCTCCTAGTGTCTTCACAAGGATGATGCGAAAGTTATTGGATCCTTTGAATCATCCCGCCATCAGCAATTTTATGGATGATATCTTAGTAGCTACTGAATCGTTTGAAGAACATATATCAGCGCTATCCTTGCTGTTTAACAGACTCAGAGAAGCGGGACTAACCGCCCGCCCAACCAAATGTCAAATTGGGTGTGAACAGCTAGAGTTCCTAGGACATACTATATCCCATGGGACCATGTTCCCCGAGACTCAAAACGTTGAGAAGCTGAGAAATGCACCGAGACCGTCCACAAAAAGGGATGTCCGGTCATTTGTATCTCTCTGTGGATTCTACCAGAGATATATAAAGGATTTTAATAGCCTCTGTGCGCCGCTTACATCGCTAACCAAGAAAGGAAACCCAGATAAAGTGACATGGTCAGCAGAATGTGAACATGCATATGCACTCTTAAAAGAGAAACTCATCACAAAACCTATTTTACGGCTTCCGGATTTAACTAGAAAATTCATCTTGCGCACAGATGCCAGTAACATTGGAATCGGGGCTACATTACTACAGCCAGATGACAGAAGCCCACCAAATCTATTTCCGGTCGCATACGCGAGTCGGAAATTAAACCGAGCAGAACAAAACTATTCCACAATCGAAAAGGAATGTTTGTCCCTCGTCTGGGGAATACAAAAATTTCAAGCATACCTGTACGGAAGGAAATTTACAATCCAGAGTGATCACCAACCTCTGACCTTCCTCGCCAATTCAAAGATGTTGAATGCTAGACTGATGAGGTTTTCGCTTGTTCTACAACCTTACACGTTCCAAGTGGACTATATCCAAGGAAAACATAACATAGGAGCGGATTTTTAAAGCCGTCATCCTATGAGGCAGGACGGAGAGCACAGACAAGTAGAGGAAAGGGTGGAAACCGGAGAGAAAAACGAAGATGAGGAAAAGGATTAAAGAATCCCGAGCAAGAAGGCTAAGCTCTCCTGAGTACGATTGACATCACACTTGAGGAGGGGCTATTGTGATAAACGAGCGCAAAGACCTTATTGCTCTATCTTTTCCTACATCTTTCGTATTGTATTTTCTCCGACATTTGCTCTTTCATCTCATATGTGCGACCCACATTTGCTATTTCATCGTTGTGATTACTCGCGACCGGTATCTAGAGAATCGCATTTGTTCTTTCATCGGGGGAAATAAAAGTCCTTTGATTGAGTCGCCATGCCCGTCATTATCGTTTGAAGCCCACATTGCATCGTGATAAATCTGGTAAAAACACATCTGGGCATGCTGTAATTTCTGTGACACCACATTGGACGCCCAGATTGGCCAGGGGAAAACGTCTCATGCTGTAATGGTGTTATCTTGGGTCGGCCGCGGTTCAGACAAGCGTTGGTTTACCACATTGGACGCCCAGCTTGGCCAGGTGACTTCCAGAAATATATAATACCGCATAATCTACTAGAGTGAAGCAGTCCAGGTTTTTACCTTGTGAGGAAGAGATTAAACCCAAAAACGCATAGCCTAATACACGTGTTTATTCAGAGTGGATGATAATTCAGTTCTGTGATTAATTGTGTTCTTAAAGGATTTTGCGAAGGGAAAAGAAGGTTAGTAGATCTTATACTTATTAATACATTTTCTTAGTTTTGTTTATTTTAACCTCACAGCTAAAATGTGCGAAAGATAAAGTTTCAAATAATTCTTGGCATAACTGATTAATAAAATCAGAAGATTTTCCTAGAAGATGATAGGAGGTAATTAATAGTTCATATTTCACCTTTATCATCATCACAGTCTCCCATGCGCACACACTCTCATGCACAAGATATTTAACATCATTAGAATTGAACTCAGAGAGAGAGAGATGATTAATGAGCAGTAGTTTAAATGCAAGTCAACCAGTGATGTTAAATGTGAAAAACTTACGAAGACTTTTGTGTGTCTTCAGTTCATCAGAAGTCTGAGTCTACACGCAACGTGTCTGACGTCTAACCAGAAATAAGTTATTAAAAACGGACATTTGGCTAGCAGAATTCGCCATAGGACATCTTTCATTCCTTAATTAAAAAGGAATATTGTCTCACCCACAAGTCAGAAGGTGGATGCAGCATTTTTCGTCACCATATACTGCTTGCTCACAAGTTCAATACAGAGTTATCACAAGTTCAATACATCGTTATCACAAGTTCAATACAGAGTCATCATAAATTCAAATCACTCGAAAGATCATTATTATCTGAAGTCAAGCAAAAGAGCTCAAAAGAGGAATCGCATATTTATACCACGTGCAAAACCCTTTTAAGCGCATTTTATGAAGCAGACTCGAAAGTATATGAATCACGACTACATACGCAAGATTAGGAGTCTACATATCACTAACATTTCGTGAAGATATCCAGTCTGACCAGTACCATCGGGAGATTAGACAACAGACCTTTTGTTCATATGACAGCTATTAACTGTTGATCAACACTACAGAGATATACTCAAACAGTGAAGGAATATACATAGATATCTCGTCAGCGTTCTCCGTACGACAACAGTATTCATCAGAACGTCCTCAGCTTAGAGATACCCCATTCGACATAACGTATAACAACTTGGGACATTTTATGCATACATGTGAATCCTCATATCTAGGAGAAGCATTTAGAGACACATGGACTGTGTAGAGTACTCACCATTTTGGTAACACGTATCATATCACATCATCATTTCACTTTACACCAGTTCACTCTTAATTAGCTATTACTTAATTAACTGTAATTTTATTATCTCATCTGTGTGTTTTGTGTGAATCGTCTTTCACCATCATCACGTTCTAACCATTACTAACCCTATATGAGTGGATATTTCATTAATAAACCCAACGATCGGTTGATCATTATCAAGAGTTTGACACGACAACTTCAAAGCAGGGTAGGCAATACCGTCACAAGCTTTTATTTGACTACTTAGCTGCCAATGAGGTTTCTGCTCCCGCTGGTGTTTCGGTTCTTCGCAGACAGGTGACTGGATTGCTCACGTTCCTGGTCAAGATTAAGAGTTGCAGCACGTTCCAAGTAAAATCAGAGAGTAACTGCAAAGCTGGTCTCGCGTCACTAAGACCCGTCTGATGATAGTGTCTATCGTCGACTTCAGGCCACTTATACCCTCACTTGTTCCGGAAATAGTACCCTCAACTGGTACCACCAATTAGTATGGCACAAGAAGAGAAACTAATACCCTCTGAGTATTGAGTTTCCCGACACATACTTATGTGTCCCCATCTTTCTATTCCACCATCCCATCTATCTTCATAATTTTTACCCTCTCTGAGAATTAATCTTAATCCAAGTGGGCGAAAAAACTATCTTTACATTGAAAATGAATAGTTGTACATTTAACTTTACATGAAAATGTTAACGCTATAGTCTGAACATGTTTACATTTACATCGGTTGAAAAGGTTGTAAACTTTCATTACATTTAGAGTGAATTTGTTTCACTTTTACACTGGTTGAAAAGGCTGAAACTTTCATTACATTTAGAGTGAATATGTTTTACATTTCATTTCTTTCATCATCCCCTCCCTCCTCCATATGGAACTTGGGACTACCTCTGCTTTTGGTTCTTTTTAAGAAACTCGCAATAAAGCAGTAATCGGCACTGGCAGTGGTAGTTCATGAAAAATCATCATTCTATATGCTGAGGTTGTCAGCCTCAAATGACTTGGACATTCGCTATCAATTTTCACATATTAGTCTTCACATGTCAAAATATACGTATTAGTTCACTTGTTAATAATGAAAAAATGTAGAATTCAAAATGTACAACTTACACCAATCTTTAGGCTCACAGACTGCTGGCTCAGAGAAATAAGGCACTTGTAGAGGCCTCTTATACTTGGTCTGGGATGTTGTTACTTTGACAATAAGTTCCCACTTTGACTTGTGTTTCAGTTTCCTCAGATTCTGGTGTTCCTCGTTAATAATGTTAATGTTTTCCTGGGCTCTTAAGTCCTCAAGAATTTCAAACAAGTCCGGTCCGATAAATAAAAGCTGATCTTAGTCTTAACTGTGGCAAGATCTGGTTGTCTTCTTGGCGCGAGGTAGATTTTCACAGTGTTCTACTCTGGCTGATGTGTCAGGTTATATTGCCTGTCTTTCCCCGCATTTGTTTGTTACGATGTTAAGCAGGGCTCCAATCGGAAGGGGTTTTGTGCCTTCATTCCGTGTATCTGCCAATCGTTTCAAACATGCGTGTTTTGTGGGGTAATTCAAATTATTTCCTCATGGAAATTTCTGCGCGTTACTGCAAAGGTCATGTCTCCCAAATATGGAATGAAAACTTCCGATCCTCTCTTGGCAATGTTTTCTCAAATACAACATCTTACTTTCATTAAAAGTAATGTCTTTGTAACAAGGTGTACCAGAAACGATTATGTCATTCTTTTCTGTCCAGAAATGTGTCGCGCAGGCGAGTAATCTAACTACCCATCATTGCGCAAACAAAATTCAAATTCTTCGTTTACCCATCCGGTCAAGGAAGGCCCATCAGCCTTATCAGCGATTAAAAAAATTCGCTAGGCGATTTTAGTGCTAATTCGTAGCCTGATGTCGGGCACACCCGAAATTTTCCAACATGAGTGTCGGTTAATATTATCTCATCCGTCTCCTTTTCCAGCACGGATGAACGGGTAAACAAACAAACATGGCGACTTATCACTATGCGGATTGTAAGATGATTTGAAAGTACAAAATATCTGCTTGATGGAATGAAAAGAAAAGGGTCCACCACGGAAATGCCACTAATTTAGTACACACACAAAAAAGTAACTAAATACTACCGTAGAGGAAAAGAGATCCATTTATTATGTGACTATTCAAAATTACTGTATGGTGTAGAAAAATGGACAATGAACAAGCAATTAGAGGAAAGAATTGAGACCCGTGTGATGTGGATACATGAAAGAATGGGGCACATCTCATGGAAAGATAAGAAAAAAAATAAAGAGTTCCTAGAAAACCTAGGAATGAAAAGAGAATTAATGAAATAGATCACAATTAGACAACTAAAATATTTCGGCTATGTAAAAAGACATAACACCTTACAGAAGACCATAATAGAAGGCAGAATTGAAGGCCAATGTGCAAGAGGAAGACATCGCTATATGTGGGAAGATTACATCAAGAGATGGACAGGAAAGAGTCTATCAGAGTGCATCACCAAGACAAGAGACAGAAAACGCTGGAAATACATTGCAGCCAACCTTCTTTGCGGAGATGGCAGCTGATGATGATGACAGCAGCCCACAAAAATAACCATTGTCAGGGCGGTGTTGAGTTCTGTTAACTCTTAAAAGGCAACAGGCCAGTATTCAGGGCCGATTTTCCGAGGCGCTCGTGACGGGAGGTCAGTTTTGGGGGCGGCATATTTGAAATAAGCGTCCGATTGACAGAGTGGTTAGAGCGCTAGTCTCTCGCGACAAAGGTGCCTGGTTCGATTCACGGTATCATCACGCTTCGGTCTACCCAGCTGTAAATGGGTACCCGACTTTGCTCTTGAGTTAGGAAGGAAAAGGTAGCGAGGAAGGGAACTAGTCACCCCACCTCTCGATGTTGGACCTAGTATGGTGAAGTCTCTAACACTTCATTCCCCTACGTCAGCATCTGCTATGGGACTACCTTGACCTTTTTATATTTGGAACATGTTTCCGTTTCATTCAGTCCCAATTTTATATTATTAATTCTCATTCAATTTCCTTCACAGCTTTGAATAACACTAGCATATTAAAAATTAAAAAAAACTGGGAAAGAACATTTGTATTAAATAAATTTTGGTCTGTCTGGTTTTGCCGAAGCGCGCACCGTTTAACCTTGACACACGGTCCATTGGTTATATTAAGGTGCTTGTCCAAATATAAGCAATCTTGTGGTTGGAAAGAACCGACCCTTAAACACTGTTTGAAAACTCAAGGCAAACATAAAATCCCTTGTTTCAAATCACTCCGTCAATTGAAGTGTTAAGTGTCTTTTCCTTTGAAAATTAAGTCCGTTCGTTTGCTTTCATTTTATTGCATCATTTTAAAAGAGTAGAGGCCAAGGCATTATGTTGTTACCATTGAGCCGTTGTGCTTGATTTATAAATTGCCCATTGCAAGTTAGAAACACCTGGCAAATGAGACTCTCTGATAATTTTAGAAAGACCAGACACGGGCAATACTCGAAGCAAGCTGGGCATCTTCTTCTTCTTCATAGTCCGCTCTCATATAACTACATTTATTTCTCTCATTAGTCTCTGACGGTCATTCTAAGACATTTCTCATCGCTCTCATTTAACTACATCTATTTCTCTCACAAGTTTGGCATTATTTCTCAGGCTTATCTAATGGTCTCATGTAACAACATCTATTCCTCTGATATGGTCGGCGGTCTTTCTCAGGATTCTCTCACCTCTCTCATATAACCACATCGATTTATCTCATAAGGTTGGCGGTCTTTCTCAGGTTTAGTCTCATATAACTAAATCTACGTATCTCGTAAGATTGGCGGTCTTTCTTAGGTTCCCTTACCTCTCTCATATAACCACATATATTTATCTCATAAGGTTGGCGGTCTTTCACAGGCTCTTCTCACCTCTCTCATATAACTATATCTATTTATCTCATAAGGTTGACTGTCTTTCTTAATTAGTACTTCAGTCTAACTCAGTGTTCTGCGGTTATTTAGGGTAGCTGTGACTGGTAGGGAATCTGTGATGAACACTATCTAAGCTGTAACACTCTACATGTTTTCCCACAATGTTTATTACAAATGGTTTAGAGCTTTTTACCAGCTTTGAATTTGTCTGAAAATCTTTCAGTAACCAGTGAGATGTAATTTAATGTTCATTTTTTTACACAATGCATTTATGACCCCTCTTCCATTTTTTATCTAGCTCTTTCTGAGGATCGCTATAAATAAATAAATAAATAAATAAATAAATAAATAAATAAATAAATAAATAAATAAATAAATATATATATAAAATAATATATATATATATATATATATATATATATATATATATATATATATATATATATATATATATATATATATATATATATATATATATATATATATATATATATATATATATATATATATATATATATATATATATATATATATATCAGCACGTCTTTGCTCCCACCTGGCTCCCATCTTGCTTCCTTATTAGTATGCACGTTTTTGTTAAACGCAGAACCCATGTACTTCTATATCTGTCAAACTCATAATTGTAGCCACGCATATTTTTTCTTTTTCTATTGTCTTACAGGCAATAGGAAGGTTTACAAACAGACTTATTAACTAGTCCACGACGGGACAGGTAAACAACTAGCGAGTAAGAGCCGTTAACTGGATTATCACGCGAGCGATTGGGCAGTCGTTGAAATAGTGACAGCTCAGACTATGATGCGCGTAGAAAGAAAATCAAGGGTTCGATAACCACAGTTACCGACCTCAGCCGTCTGTTCGTGAGTCCCAGAGAATGTAATTAGCTACGGAACGAGCGGAGATTAAAAGACTGTTTGCTCGTTGCCAAAGCCTATGCGGTCGGCAGAAGTGAGAAATAAAGCTGTCATTCAGAAATCGACCGCAGATTTCCCCAAAAATACGGGCAAGGCGTGATATCTCGCAAGAACTAGCGAATTAAGACCTATTTCATATATATACCTCATCCTTTAAAATCAGTTATCTAGTCTCTTCAGAATTTTCAGAACATCTAGCTTCGAATCCTAGACCATTGTTAAAGTGGAATTACTTAGTATTTTCGTTGGAGATAGTTTCAATTTCTGTGTTGCGGTAAATATTATACTAGCATTTTTGAGTGATTTAATTATTAAAGTTCGTCATTATATTTCACTAGGATTTTTTGGTGTTAATTGACTAGCGAATTAAAATAATTTATAGCTAATTCTCCGGCTGTAGCGTTAATTTAATTACTCGCCATCATCCAGAAAAGAGATATTTTAATTGACTAGTAAATGCACTAGGCAATGTAGTACTGACGAAATATATATTTATCTCTAATCCATTATGTGTAATTTTTGTAAATGACTAGAATTTATTTCACGGGTTAATAAGAACGATAAGATAAGCTATACACTTGTGTTTTCTAATCAAATCTAATAACCGAGTGGATAATAAATTATACCGTTACGCGGGTTTGGATAGAATACTATATTGCAGTTAAATGTTTTGTATTTTCTTCCTAAAATCCAGTACGAATGAAAAACTAAAACCTACCAGCGGCCTGACCTGAATATGAGAAAACGGGTCTAAGTCCAACAGTACAAAAAAACATTCCTATATAAATATTGGGTCTTCGAGGTTGACCTGTTTGGCCCTCTTGTTTCTATGCCGGTCCCAAGCCCGGATGAAAAAGGAGGAGGGCGGCCTGCATGGAGGCCGTAAGGAGGCAGCCCCTCCACCATGCAAAGGCACAACAGGCCAATCACCTGTTTGCTTTAAATCATTATTACGCGAACTACAAGAGAGAAAACCGGACGATCACCTTACCTCTTCATACTCCTTATGGACGATGTCATCAAGGCATGTAAGGAGAGAACAAGAAAGTATTCAGTGGGGTACTGGAAGATGAGACAGGTCTATATTTCGGAGCTGGCATTTGCTGATGATGTTGCCCTGATTGCTAAATCAGAGGCACATCTCCAATCCAACCTGCAAGTCTGGAAGGAAGAGCTGGAGAAGAGAGGGATGGTTATAAGCAGCTCTAAAACAAAATCCATGGTGGTATCACGAGAAGAAAGAAAACATCAGATTAAGTTGGGAGAACAGGTCCTGGAGCAGGTCGACCACTTTAAATATCTCGGAGCTATTATAGACCGAAAGGGAGGCATCAAAGAAGAGTTGGCCACTCGAAAAGCAGCGGCTGGGAGACTTTTTCAGGCCATAAATCGTGGATTCCTCAGCAAGAAAGAGGTTGGTAAGAAAACGAAGATGGCTGTATACCGCTCCACCTATGTCCCAGTCTTGACATATGGATGCGAGTCGTGGGCAATGACTACAACCCACAAAAGCCAGATCCAAACCTCAGAAATGAGGTATCTGAGGAAAGTGGTTGAAGTAACAAGAAGAGACATGGTCCGCAACCAGACGATCCGTCAAGGCCTAAAATCCCATCCGCTGCAGACCCAATAGAACAGTCCCAACTAAGATGGTTTGGCCATGTCAGTAAAATGGGAGAAGATCGGCTACCACGACAAGCATGGGAAACAAAGAGCCAGGGATCCAGACCTCCAGGACGACCCAGAGTCCGCTGGGAGGACAACATTAGACAATCTTTGAAGGACCGAGGACTAGAATGGAACCAGGCCAGGAAGAAGACAGCTGATAGAATGGTCTGGCGCTCTCTCTTCCAAACCTCTACACCTCACGGTAGAAGGGGAACGACTAAGTAAGTAAGTAAGTTTCACACAGAAAGAGAGAGAGAGAGTACCAACAAAAGACTATAAGAATTAATTTAACTGGACATATAGCTAACCAGCTTTCTTTTCCATTTTTTTCATTTACATTCAGCCCGCTGTGGCGAAGTTATCAAACTTAACAATACCCGACTACCGACCACTGTGTTGCGGCGAAGATTTATCCAGAGAGATTTACATACCTGACATTCTCTTTAACCATCGGAGTTACAAGCTACTGTACACTGTGAACATTAGATCTCTTAAGTATTTTCCTACCTGGACTAATTAATGTGACATAAACAGAATCCTATTAACAGTAACAAAGTAAGCGTTCCCCAATAAGAGGATTAATCAGTCTTGGAGGAACTGCGGCTTATTTTGCCAAAACCCAACCCTGGATTTGCTGTGTGTACCACGGAGATATGTTCCAGATGTTGTAATCAACGATTAGGTAAGCGAGACTGAAATGTGGCCACAGGGTGTCTGAAGCAAGAGAAAGAAGGAGTGAATAATTCTTCTATTGTATAATCATTGTACTCACTTTGTTTTTTGTTTTTCTCCCTTATGTTTGCTAATACTGTTCATTTCAGGATAGATTAATTAGAAACTCTGTTCTTTACAGTATAGTCAAATTCTATACCAAAGTGCTAATCTTTTGACCTATTGGGGGTTAATATCTTCTTCTAACGGGATCTTGTCTCAACAGAGGGAATTGCACTTATGTGTCTATTTCTTATTATTTCTGTAACCTATGATTTTATATTTGATATTTGATACTGGATGTTGTGACGTTTTTCTTTATGATAAATAAACTTAACATAAAACTTAATTACCTGTGTTGGTCAGCTCGGCCCAATATTCCTACTCCATTACTATAGTTTCACGTGTGTGCGTCAAGTGTCGTCACTTATCTGTGTGTGTGTATGTGAGTAGTTATAGCGTATATGTTAATATATACAGAAAGGTAAACTGTCTGATAAACAAATTTCAGTCGTAGCGATAAGCTGGACTAAGAGTATCTTCTCAATCCAGGGACAGACTCTACCTTTTCACCATTTCACTCGTGAAATCTATTTCTTTACCTTATCTCTCACTGAGTTACCACCTTTTCTAGTTCTATTCAGACGGAACCAGAATCTATCTTAATCACCTATCCAAAATCTACGACAGTATATATATATATAATATATATAACTTATAACTTGTTAAATAAAGAAGTGAAGACAAAAACTCGAAGAGATAAAAGACATTTCATCAATGAACTGGCCGTAGAAGCTGAAAATGCTGCAAGAACTGGTAATAGTAGGTGCCTTTATCAAATTACAAAACAACTATGTCACCAGCCTACTGCTATGGAAACACCTGTTAAAGGTAAATTAGGGAATTCAATACCAACAGAAAAAGAACAAATGAAGAGATGGGCTGAGCACTTCATGGAGGTGCTAAACAGACCACCACCAACAGTAACACCTGATTTTAATAATGAAACATCCACAACCACTTTGCCAATAACTTGCGATGAATTCACGCTGGACGAGATCAAACAAGCCGTTAAAAGATTAAAAAATTTTAAAGCTGCTGGAGTTGACGAAATTTCAGGGGAAATGATTAAAGCAGTTAATGACAACAACCTCTTGAGAATTTTAGATATTATAAATGAAGTATGGAGAGAAGAACAACCACCACAACAATGGAAAGACAGTATTATTGTAAAGTTACCGAAGAAAGGTGATCTATCAGACTGTAATAACTGGCGTGGTATATCTCTATTATCAGTACCTGGAAAATTATTATGTTGCATGATGTTAGAAAGACTTAAATTGCATGCTGACGAAAAGATCAGAGAAGAACAAGCGGGTTTCAGGCCGAAACGATCATGTATTGATCAAATATTCACACTAAGAACAATTATAGAAGAATCAGTGGAAAGGCAATCGCCACTTATTATCACCTTCGTCGATTTTCAAAAAGCCTTTGATAGTCTACACCGCCCATCATTGTGGAAGATACTTACAATCTATGGTTTTCCAACAAAATATGTGAATATAATCAAAGCGCTATATGACAATGCAAGATGTTGTGTTAGAACAAATAAAGGGAATACAGAATGGTTTACAGTAGAAACAGGGGTGAAACAAGGCTGTATTATGTCACCACTACTTTTTGGAATAGCTATTGATTGGGTTATGAGAAACTATACCCACAATGAACAATTGGGTATAAAATGGACAAATGGAAAATTCCTGGGGGACCTGGATTTCGCAGATGATGTAGCATTCTTAAGTTCAACACCAAGACAATCCCAAGAAGCAATAAATAATTTGTGTCATCTCTCGGTTAAAATTGGTCTCCAAATAAATGCCTCTAAAACTAAAGCTATGAACTTTTCTAACGAGACCTTTGATATCATCTTGAACGGGGAAAAACTACAGAAAGTTGAAAGTTTCAATTATTTAGGCAGTAAAATGACTCAGGATGGTGACACAACAAGAGAAATCCATACTAGAATTGCTTTGGCAGCTAGCGCCTTCAATGGATTATCTAACATTTGGAAATTACGATCATTGAATATACATACCAAGCTTCGTCTGTTTAATTCAAATGTTATCTCAGTGTTAACATACGGCTGTGAGAGTTGGAAAATAACAAAATCATTGGAGAACAAGCTGAATACATTCGAGAACAAATGTCTTAGAAAACTCATGAACATCAGTTGGAAAGAATTCAAGACTAATCGACAAATAAGAGAAGACTAGGCAGAAATATGTCTCCGACTATATAAGGAAAAGACGATGGTCATATATCGGTCATGTCCTACGAATGCAAAACAACAGAATACCACTACAGGCGCTCACTTGGGTTCCTGAGGGTAAGCGGAAAAAAAGGAAGACCAAAAGAAACACTCAGAAGAACAATAATAAGAGAAGGAAGAACGTTGGGCCTAAATAATGTGCAAGAGCTAAGAGGAGTGGCGTCACAACGAACAACCTGGAGAGCACTGGTTTCTGCCTTATGCGCCGTGTTTGGCGCTTAAAGAATTTATTATTATTATTATTATATTATATATATATATATATATATATATATATAATATATATATATATATATATATATATATATATATATATATATATATATATATATATATATATATATATATATATATATATATATATATATATATATAAACTCCGCCAATGCCGGTCCCAAGCCCGGATGAAAAAGGAGGAGGGCGGCCTGCATGGAGGCCGTAAGGAGGCAGCCCCTCCACCATGCAAAGGCACAACAGGCCAATCACCTGTTTGCTTTAAATCATGATTACGCGAACTACAAGAGAGAAAACCGGACTGATTCTAAAGGCGACGAACTGGAACGGACTACGGACTTCGACTTATGGAACTTGGAACACAAGAAGTATAAATGGGAAGGAAGAGGAGCTGGTGGAAGAGATGAGGAAAGCAAAACTAGAAATCCTATCTATAACGGAAACGAAGAAAAAAGGACAAGGAGTCATGGATCTCGATGGCAACACGTTGCTCTACAGTGGTGTACCCATATCTGAAAGAGCTAAAGGGGGCGTGGGTTGCATTGTGGCCCAAAATCAAAAAGATAGTATCAAGGGATGGAACTTTGTCTCGGAGCGCATTATGGTTGTAAAACTAAAAGAAGGAGAAACCATAGTCAACCTGGTCATAGTGTATGGGCCAAATGAGGATGAGAGAGCAGAGGTCAAGGAGGAATTCTTCGAGCTGCTTCAAAGGACAGTGGATGACTGCCTAGGTGAAGTTATTATGCTCGGAGATTTTAATGCCAGAGTTGGAAATGACCATGCTAGATGGGGTGGAGTTATCGGAAGATATGGAGAAGATACTCTGAATGACAATGGAAAGCGACTCCTTAGATTCTGCAGTGAGCAGAATCTGATCATTACAAACACAAAGTTCCCCCATAAGCGCATACATGCATACACTAGATGTGAACCAACCAAGAATGATAAGTCAGTGATCGACTATGTCATTGTTCGGAGAAGCTCATTCAGATATGTCCGAGATGCAAGAGTCTGGAGGGGGCCAGAGATTGGAAGTGATCACTACCTGCTTACAATCAAAAGAACAACTGAAAGAGTTGCTCAGCCTAGGAACTGCCCAACATCACGCAAGAAACCAAGTAAACGAGCAGGAGAAATGAGCATTAGGACCTACAAGCTGAGAGAGCCAGAAATTAAGACCAGATATCAGGGGCTTATTGCTACAGCAGTGAGCAACACAGAAGAACGACCTGATGACTTGGAAACCCTCTGGAATAAATTCAAGGATATCATAAAGACAGCTGCTGCAGAAGCATGCGGTGAAGTGCGACTTGGGAACCAGAGAAAGAGGACACCTTGGTGGACAGAGGAAGTCAAAGAGAAAATAAGAGAGAAGAAAATGGCATGGAAACAATACTTAGGAGCTAAAAACACAACAGGACAAATGGAAAAATATAGAGAATATGTGACACTCAGAACAGAAGCAAAGAACAAAGTGCTAGCAGCAAAACAGAAGTCCTGGGAAGAATTTGGAGAAAAGCTAGAAAAAGATGCACAAGAAAACCAGAAATTGTTCTATAAGACCCTAAAGAACATGAGGAAAGAAAAACAATGCCCTCTCAAATTTATAAAGGACAAGCAAGGCAAATTGCTTACTGCCCCGAAGGAAGTAATGGAAAGATGGAAAGAATATTTCTCAGAACTCCTGGATGGTGAGCATGATGAAGCATCAGAAATGATAACCACTGACACAGAAGAGGAAACCAATGATGGTGAAGATGACATAAAGATGGAAGAACTGAGGGCAGCACTAGAGAAAATCAAGATGGGCAAAGCAGCAGGGCATGATGGTATAACACCAGAAATGGTTAAGTACATGGGAGCATCAGGCGACCTATTACTCTTAAAGGTCCTACAGGCAGCATGGTGCAACAAGACCATACCAAAGGATTGGGAGATTGCCATCATAACACCAATTTTCAAAAAGGGTGACAATCGACAATGTGGAAACCATAGAGGCATATCCCTTCTCAGTGTCCCTGGTAAAATCTACTCTAGAATTTTAGAGCAGAGACTCCGACGCCTAGCTGAGCCACAATTGGATGAGGTCCAGTGCGGATTCCGAGCAAACCGAAGTACTCAAGACCTAATCTTCACACTCAGACAGCTGAGTGAAAAGGCCCTTGAGTATAAGAGTGAGATCCATCTTTGTTTCATAGATCTGGAAAAGGCGTTTGACAGGGTCCCCTGGAGCAAACTTTGGGACTGTTTGGCAAGGAGGATATTCCAGCACCTCTGATTCATGCTATACAGAGCTTCTACAAGTCTTGCAGAAATTATGTGAGGACAGCAAACCATAAGTCAGAAGAGTTCAGGACCACCACTGGTGTAAGACAAGGTGATATCCTATCACCTTACCTCTTCATACTCCTTATGGACGATGTCATCAAGGCATGTAAGGAGAGAACAAGAAAGTATTCAGTGGGGTACTGGAAGATGAGACAGGTCTATATTTCGGAGCTGGCATTTGCTGATGATGTTGCCCTGATTGCTAAATCAGAGGCACATCTCCAATCCAACCTGCAAGTCTGGAAGGAAGAGCTGGAGAAGAGAGGGATGGTCATAAGCAGCTCTAAAACAAAATCCATGGTGATATCACGAGAAGAAAGAAAACATCAGATTAAGTTGGGAGAACAGGTCCTGGAGCAGGTCGACCACTTTAAATATCTCGGAGCTATTATAGACCGAAAGGGAGGCATCAAAGAAGAGTTGGCCACTCGGAAAGCAGCGGCTGGGAGACTTTTTCAGGCCATAAATCGTGGATTCCTCAGCAAGAAAGAGGTTGGTAAGAAAACGAAGATGGCTGTATACCGCTCCACCTATGTCCCAGTCTTGACATATGGATGCGAGTCGTGGGCAATGACTACAACCCACAAAACCCAGATCCAAACCTCAGAAATGAGGTATCTGAGGAAAGTGGTTGAAGTAACAAGAAGAGACATGGTCCGCAACCAGACGATCCGTCAAGGCCTAAAATCCCATCCGCTGCAGACCCAAATAGAACAGTCCCAACTAAGATGGTTTGGCCATGTCTGCAGAATGGGAGAAGATCGGCTACCACGACAAGCATGGGAAACAAAGAGCCAGGGATCCAGACCTCCAGGACGACCCAGATTCCGCTGGGAGGACAACATTAGACAATCTTTGAAGGACCGAGGACTAGAATGGAACCAGGCCAGGAAGAAGACAGCTGATAGAATGGTCTGGCGCTCTCTCTTCCAAACCTCTACACCTCACGGTAGAAGGGGAACGACTAAGTAAGTAAGTATATATATATATATATATATATATATATATATATATATATATATATATATATATATATATATACACACACACACACACACACACACGAGAAGAATGATGAATTAGCTGACCCAGATGTATATGCTATCCTTCTGGCAGGACGTGACGATCTTGGGATACTGATTCACTGGACTGCCTCCCTTCGGGGATACTGAAAAAATGCCTCCATACCCCCATGAAATCATGTACATGCCTCAAAGACAACAGATTCTATATGAGCTCGGGTGTCGCCTCGGTTATCAAGGCCCGCGCTGCCCTTCGGTACCTGGGGAGGGTAGTGAAAAGTATACTACCAGTAATATATATAACACAGACTCACTACGCATCCTCCAACTCAACATATCAGGAATCCGAAACAAAAAACTAGAACTAACCAAGCTTCTACTGGACCTAGAAATTCATGTTGCAGTTATCCAAGAAGCAATGCTACCAAAAGACACCTCCTTCCATATGACAGGCTATACAGTGTACTAGTGCAGGTGTATAAAATGTCAAGGACTAGTGACACTTATCCGGAATGATACACAGGCTGAGGTTTCCGCTCTTGAAACCAATGACGAAACAGATCTACAGGAAGTGAAAGTCTGGAGTGGTGGAAAGCCATTGGAAATTATTAACATTTACTACCCGCCAAAAACACAACTTGCTCTGAAGCCTTTCCAGACCACTTGAGGAGAATGATCATTGCTGGTGACATGAATGGTCATTCACCTCTGTGGGGCTATACAGACAGGAACCCAACAGGAATAGCTATAGAAGAACTTACTAACCTACCACACTCATCCTACTGCAGAATACTCACACCCCACCGACATTGCTACACCGCGCCAGTGGAACAAAAAGCAGACCAGATCTCACCCTAGTAACAGCAGATATCCACCCACATTGCTCAGAGTGCTCGACGACATCGGAAGTGACCAGACCCATCCTCTTTGAGATCACAAACACCAGGGAAATAGAAAGAAATTGCTTAACATCACCCCCATGGAACTACAAAAAGGCAGACTGGCATTTCTTCAGGAGACAAGTACGACAACGATTCGAGGCCATCGACATGACGCTAGACATAGACAAGTTATATAGCAAAATCACCACAGCACTACTGCAGTCTGCAAAAGAAGCCATTCCACGAGGATGTAGGAGAAAGTTTAAACCTTACTGGAGTACAGAACTGGAGACCGCTGTAAACGAAAGGAAAAAAGCAAGACGGCAAGCTGAGAAACATCCAACCCCCGCCAACAAAGCAAATTATAACTGTCTAACTGCAAAAGTTAAACGTCTGAGCAAACAAGCAAAAAGAGAAACATGGGCTAAGAAATGTGTAGAGTTAAACTTGCGGAAAGACGGAAAGAAAGCATGGTGCCTCATATCAAATCTCTCAGGAATTAAAAGAAAGAAAAACCCTGAACCCATCATTACAAGCACTGAACCGCTAACAAGGGATGCACAGAAAGCAGAAGCCTTCAATAAGCACTTTGCCAACGTAAACAAAAAACAACCACGCAAGAGACTTGACAGTAGAGATGGCTACTGTGTGTATGTGTCGAAACAATGCTTCGAAACAGCATCGAGTCCGAAAGATTCGACACACAGCCTGCTTGTTGTTTCGACACAGTTTCAGTTCCTGTCTGCCTCGCTGTTTTGCAGAGATACACTGTCTCACTGTCTCACCTTCCGTGGGCCTTTGTAAAATTTGAATCAACCGTTCGGAACATTAGTATGGAATATCAAACTTGTCATATTTTTCTGGGATGTGTTATGATGACTTGATTTTACAAGTGATATTATTTTTGCTGAGAAGTTATAGACACTGGAAATTGTGTCAGTGCTGCAGTTGTCAATGTTTAAGGCACTATGTTAAAGTTGAAAGTGTCCGTGTGTTCGTATAAATGTAATGGACACTTTATTAGCTCTGCTGATATCTGTGTACTCGGTGTGGATTTGATTCATTGTCTACCAAAACTAGCTTACTCTAGTTTGATATCATGTGTTATTATTACTGTTATTATTATTGTTCTTTTTTTATTATTTTCACATATACTGCAGCTATCATCATATCTCCGTTTTATTTCATCATAATGAAGCCTTGTGTAAAAATATTGAATTGTGATCACATGAAATGCCATAGATTTTCACACACGACAGTAGCGCGCAAGTAAAAACAGTTCATGTATAGTAATGTATACTGTCTATTAGAGACTTCTTTCTCCCCGATACGGGCAATAGTGCCGTTGTGCCGTTGTGTCGACACACTGTTTCGACACAGTTTAAATCACTGAGCCAACTGTCTCGAAACAGCGGAGTGTGTCGATTTGCCCACCTCTACTTGACAGTGCTATCAGATCACTCACCAAAATGATGGAGAAACAACCAACAGCTAGCTGTGAGGTCTCTGAAAAGAGCTTCACTCTTTCAGAACTCAAGATGGCCCTAAACAAATGCAAGAAAGGAAAAGCTGCTGGACCTGATCGGCTCACTAACGAGATGATCTCAAATCTCTCAAATTATGAACTCTCCACCATCCTTGACCTCATTAACAAGACCTGGAGAGAAGGCAAGTTACCAACAGACTGGAGAAAAGCCAATATCATCCCAGTCCTTAAGAAGGACAAACCATCCAATAAAGTAACAAGCTATCGACCGATCTCCTTGACATTAAACCTAGGCAAGATCACTGAAAGGATGATAAATGAAAGGCTATATTGGTGGCTAGAAAGCAATAAGATCTTAAATACCAATCAATCAGGTTTTTAGAAGAAACAAACAGACAATGGATCAGTTGATACGATTCACCCAAGAGATAGGTGATGCCTTCCAAGACAAAAAAAATGTGCTAGCAACATTTAGTGATCTTAGACAAGCCTATGATCGAGTCTGGAGGATAGGCCTCCTTTTCAAAATGCGAAGAATGTGAATATCAGGGCGAATGTACAACTGGCTAAAAGGTTTCTTCATCAACAGAACAATCCAAACAACATTCAGTGGAATAACATCAAAACAAAGGACCCTGGAGGAAGGCCTGCCTCAGGGATCAGCACTAAGTTGTACACTGTTTCTTATATTTATAAATGACCTCCCAGATGTCATCACCTGCCAAAAAGCACTATTTGCTGATGACCTAGTCATCTGGACAAAAGGAAATACCTCCAAACCATCACCAAAAATATGAACAAAAACCTGACAACCATCTCTGCATACTGCCAGTTCTGGAAACTTGAAATCAATGTAGAGAAAACTGTGTATGGCCTGTTCAGTCTAAACAAGAGAGTTAATGAGAACAATATCGAGGTTTGGATGAATGGAGAGAAACTAGCATACGAAGAATGCCCGAGATATCTTGGAGTCGAGCTTGACCGTAGACGTACCATGAGACCCCACATAGACAAGCTGATTGAGAAAGCATCCACAAGACTCAGGCTCATCAAGCACCTTTCCTCCTGTGGGTGGGGAGCAGACCAGCACTCATTACGCCAACTCTATACTGGATATGTGCGCCCAGTAATTGACTACTCGCTCCCCCTCCAAACTATTGCAAGTAAAAGCCTCCCACAAAAGCTAGACAAAGTCCAAAATCACGCTCTACGGTTTATAAGTGGTGCCATGAAGACAACGCCTACAGATGCATGCGAAATCAACACCAATATTGAACCCTTAAACCTAATAAGAGAACGTTCAGCTGTGGAAACATACGAAAGGTATCTGAGAATGGACACAAAGGAAGAGAATAGGAAAATGATAGAGCAGTGGCACTAAAAACACAGAATACAACATATATATATATATATATATATATATATATATATATATATATATACATATATATATATATATATATATAAATATATATGCAAAAGAAGCTAGCATCAAACACCACCTACCAGCAGTTAGAAAGCCGATGGTAACTATCAATAATGAACCACCTTGTTGGCAGGCAACTACTCCCATAGTAAGAACTGAACTCTCTGACCCCTCAGCAGACAAGAACACTCTAGGACCACTACTGAAAACCATCGCTTTAGAAACTATAGACTCATATCCACAAGACATCATCCATGTCTACACAGATGGATCTGCATTTAAAGCTACCACCAATGCTGGATATGGCGCAGTGATAAAATACCCCAACCTGCACCCAGAAGACCACCCTCGCATCTTAGGCCCTTGCGGAGAAATTTGTTCCAGCTATGATGCAGAAATAACAGCACTAGAAAAAGCATTGTGCCGGATAATCTCAGACTTTGAAAGTGGCGTCACTCCACCTGAGGATATTGTTATATTCTCAGACTCAAAATCAGCACTCCAAGCCCTAGAAAGCAAAATGTCTCCTAATATTAATAACATCTGTAGATTAATTGACCAACTGTTCACTTCCTATTGCGCCGAAGTTACACTTCAGTGGATCCCTGGGCATGTCGGAGTCCCAGGAAATGAAAAAGCCGATAAACTATCCAAAAGAGGAGCAGCCCTGCCCCAGTTCCCATCACGTACCACACTGCAAACCTGCCAACAGATCCTGAGAACCAATTATAGGCAAGAATGGCTAAACCAGTGGGCTACCTCCCAGACAGGGCGTCCATTCTTCAAACATCAAGCTAAACCAAACCCTCAAGATCCAGTTAAACAACTGAAAAGAAGAGATCAGAGTCTAATTTTCCAGCTGAGAACAGGCCATGCCCCCGTCAATAAACATTTAAATAGAATAGACCCCCTACGTGAACCAAACTGTCGGCACTGCCACCACCATGAGGAATCAGTTGAACACCTACTGTTACAGTGCCCAAGACTAACTGACCTGCGACACCAGCTACTCCCATCGCACCCAACCATCCACAATACACTCTACACATCATCACAACAACTGAGGAAGACTTGCACCTTTGTCAGAGAGGCAATGGGCTGTCAAGAGCTGCCTGCTCACAGCTAAAGGGATTATATCATCATCATCATCACATCTTTTCTGAATCCATTGGATGTCCTGTTTGATTACTTCTTGTATGTTATCTATCAACTCTTTGAATCTTGATCTCCCCAATGATGGGATTGTGCTGCGCATCATTAGGGGCTCTGTTCTTGTCTGCCAAAGTCCGGTATAATGATGGGCGTGTTCTTTAGCTTTCTGTATAAAGCAGCCTCTCTGAAGTCTACTTCGATTTTTCTATCACAGAAAATCTATGATTTTCTTTAAGTCTGTCATTCATTGACGTATCAGAGACAACATCAACAACAGGTTAGGTCATGGAGACAGGCGCGTTGGGCATAGCAGGTTAAACAAGTCCATCAGTGGCAATACCCTAAGTAAAGTACACTCACGTGACACAAGCGACACCACAACACGTTTACAAATATGACAAGTATTAACCATCGTCATCACCATCATCATCATCACCATCATTATAATCACCATCATCACCATGACCACCCTACAACTCCTCAATGAGCATAGGCATTCAACAAACGTGTGTAAAGTCTTCCTGTCACGTGCCATTCAATGACACTTTTATCTCCTGCATGTCTGTCTCCAGTTCTCTTCTCCATGTGTTCCTTTGTCTCCGTTTACCTCTCGTACCACGATGATTCCAGAACAAGGACTGCCTGCTAATGCTATCAACAAGTTTCATCAGTGTGTGTCCCATCCATCTCCAATGTCTTTTTCTTATCTCTTGTTCCACTGACACGTGTCTAGTTCCTGTCATCAGTTCCACATTAATGACCTTGACAGGTATTCATCCTTACAGCAGTTAAGACTTAACGTGTCATTAGCGATAGAAAACATTCAAGATGACGTGACACAAGAATATCTACCTTTTTCTGGCTGCCAGGTCTGTTCCGCTATTTAATCTCTTTTTCCTCTCGTAAGCAGAAATGGCGCTCAGACCGACAAGTGGTACCACTATGAGCATCAGAATAAAGGGACAGAACAGCGTCAACACCGCATCTACGTAGTTTAACACCAGTACAACCTGACAGAAAAAAAACATACGGCTGTAAAATGGTTGATCATCATAATCATTTTCGTCGTTATTGTCACTATCATCACTATCACGAGTGTGTAAGTTTTAGAAGTATTTGTCGACTCCGACAATTTGAGTGAAATCGACAACGTGAGTGAACTGGCAGATTTACAGAGAAAGCACATTTAATGTGTGAAAATAGGGTGACTGTATGACAACCTGGAAGAAGATCTATTACAGCTATCTCTCTTGCCAAGCCCACACTCGGTTATATAGTCTTACGAATCACCCGCCCTCTCTTCTGTCTCACAGACAGATAGAGAATATAGTAAGAGCTAAATATGTGTGGAGAAAGGTCATAAATAGCGCATTAACAAAAGGTAAAAATTAGTAAAGTTCTCTTTAGCTTGCATTAAAAAAAAATCTCAGCAAACATTAAATGTCATAGTAAACAATTATATCAATTCATTCATCAATGAACAAAACCAACGCGTTGGCCCCATTCATACATCAAAAGAAACAATCCACCAAGACCCTCCTGTAGAACATCAACAACATAAATAAACAGAGAGTTACAATCCTTCAGTTGCGTTGGAGAATTACCAACTAACACAGTCAGTGTTTTTTTTTAAATGTTAAATCCACTGCAGACGCTATCCATGCGCCGGGTTCACACACACACACACAAACAAAATAGGCTGTAGATTAACTCTGTATATATTCTGTGTCTACATTTGGACCACTATTACAAGCGAAGTCCGTACTGACCCGTAGACATAAAAAATCGAGGTCAACTCCGGGCAAATTTCTCTATGCGCTCTTATCCGGCGCGGAGAAATATAACAGGCGTGCTTCGTCTACGGAACTCGATGCATAAATCAGGTGGGGTCTGGTTTTGAGACCTTATGGTGACTGAGCACTCAGTGCACCCAGTCAGATGCTTGCAATTCAACTGGTGAAGATATGTAAGATGAAGTATCGGAGGTGAACTCCGGGCAACTTTCTGTATGCGCTCTTATCCGGCGCGGAGAAATATAACAGGCGGGCTTCCTCTACGGAACTCGATGCATAAATCAGGTGGGGTCTGGTTTTGAGACCTTATGGTGACTGAGCACTTAGTTTAAGCACCCAGTCAGATGCTTGTAATTCAACTGGTGAAGATATGTACGATGAAGTATTGGATGCCACTGAAGCTCTGACTTGTAATAAATAGGTGAGTAGGAAAGCACTACTGCACAATACGATGTCAGATTAGCTGTTGCAGTTTATTCGCTGCTTGAGCTGAATTCCCGTTAGGGGGTTCAGTGATGAGGGTTGCAATTTCAGGTATTTATGTGACAACTCGTGGTGCTTGTTGCTTTGCCGGAACCGTGAGATCGAGGAGAAATTTACATTCCCCGACTAGTATCCAGCTGTAGCAGTGGGGGTACCATTGAACCCGCGATGCCAAGAATTTTAGGCGACACAAGAGAAGACATTTGCCCTCAGACGTATGTTTATCATTTGGTCATCAGGCGGGCAGGAAAAATTCACGAGTGTGCTTGACCGAGTAAAGCTATCTAGATTTATAGTCTAAAAGTAACGCTGACCCAAGCCACCTGCAATAGCTTGCTCATGCAGGTGTTCGGTAATAGCGTAATCATGAGTAACATAACATTATTCTAAAATCTACATCAGAAGACAACAGACACGAGAAAGTTCCCTGAATAAGACATAACATTATCTCTCGCCAGTCGACATAAGAAAGCTACGGCCATCAAGGGCCGCTACCAATTTCTCAGAACGAACGTGAGTTTCTCTCCCCTGGACGGAGATGAAAAATGGGATACCGGGCTATCAAAGGGCTACTACAAAAGTCTCAGAACGAACGTGAGGTTCTCTCCCTGAACGGAGAAGTACAGAGTTCCCCAGATATCAAAGGGTTGTCACGCTGCACCGCTCAAGCTACCAACGTGAGTAAAACAGCGGCGCACGTTTCAAAGAATCTATTTCTCGCTCGTGGTCAAACACTGATACGAGCAAAAGAGCGGTCCCGAGTCTGGCAAACACCGGGTGCATCTTATATAAGATTACCGCACACTGCCGATCGCTTGGTCATTACGAACCGAGCGATGCATTTGTAATGAAGGCCAGAAGCGAAAGTAAAAACCCGACCCACGCTTCAGGGTGGGGTCTGAGAGGGGAATAATATGGTTACTGAAGCCATTAGAACAATGTAAAGAAACGAAATACATATAGCTGGTGAAAGCAGAACAGATTAGAAGAGAAAGGAGAAGGGGCGGATTGGAAAATACAAATTATCAGTCGTTTTGTCACAATCACCATCATCATAACCGTCATTATTATCATCATCACTATCAACATAATCAACATCATCATAACCGTCCCCATCATCATTAACAACAGCAGCACCATCAACACCTTCATTACCATCCTTATTAACATCATCGTCATCCTCATCATCGTCAACATCCTATTCATTTTCTTACGCAGCATAGAGCCATCAATACAGATGCCCCTTTGCAGGACACCAATGCCAAAGCACATACCCTTGTAGTAGTACTGGTTTCGGTGGCAATTCATTTTACATGGTGAAGTTGCCAGCTCATGCACAACTTCATAATATTTGCCTCTTAGGACATGCGTGTGGGAGCAGTCAACCAATTCTTTCTTTGCGCCATCACATACCCACGGGAGCAACACGGAGAAAAATGGCGTCTGGGGACGATTAAGTTCAAAATTAAAAGCAGGACGGTAGCATGTCTTGTGAATTCTTCTTCATCGTTCGCCTTCAGACTTCCACATTAATGACTTTAATAAAGGAAGTAGTCAGCTCAAGGTTCCTGACATCTCATTCGCCCTCAGACTTCCACGTTAATGTTTCTAATAAAGGCAATAGTCAGCTCTAGGTTCCTGACATCTTCAAACAGTCTTTCGTAGAGAGAAGTGGGTTGTTGGTATCGTGAACCATTTCGTTTTAATGTGTGAAGAAGCATCGCAATAAGCGTAAGAGGCACAAGGAATTTCGACTACAGAAGATCAAATACGAATACATACTCACCGCAGAGAACCCTACATAATTACTACACGAAACAATTCGCGTTGGAAAATAAAACATCTCAAGTTATTCTGATCAATATTTGAAGACAGAAGTGCATTTTGTGTTTTTATTTAATGGCTAGGCTTGTAACTTGGAGTTACTGTGCTCCGATTCCTGGATTAACGTGATATTTTCCATTTTCCCCTGTTTTCGTGATATTTCCTTCCCACCCTAATGTCTCACTATATGTTTCTTATCCACAGCTTGATCTTCACTAATGTTAAAGTACCACACGCATTAGAATCGATGCTAAAGAACTCATAAACTGTAACTTAGGTGTTCTATCCTTGGTTAATAATCATAATAATAATGATATACAATTTTCCTTCCGTCTGATAGATCAGCTTACGATAATGATATAATGATGACGCAAGTCGAGCCTGTAGGACTGACTCTAAAAGGCAAAAACATTCGTATTATTCAGAAAGATTGTCGATATTTTAAGACAAACAACATACACAGGCTTGACAGGATGAATAACTGTTGCGGCATCCTAGATATTTCTTCTTCTTCTTCTTCTGCGTTCGTCCTAAAAAGGACGTTTGTTACGTTGTGTCGCCGTTTACAGCAAAGCTGCAATATCTGCGCATTTCGGCCCGACACATCCGTTTTCGGCATGGCATTTTTGGGACCAGGTTAGCCTTCCCTCTTTGATCCCTACTCTCTCAGCCAGACTGCAGTGATGCAACCTGTTTCCAGGACCACCACTTGGAGGTGGAGTAGGGTCTTGGTCAGCTCTGGTTCGCTGACCCTGACGCAAGCAGTCAAGCTATGGGTCGCTTACTGCATTCCTCACTTCTGATGCGTCTTCGGTCCCATCCTAGATATTTAAACCTCGACGAACAGCTGTAGGTAACACAACCACACTGTTGGAAAAGCTAACAAGCTATAAGGCCAGCTCGTATCTATAAATACCTTATTATTCTTTTTGTTTTATATTTTCTGTTGGGTAGGTGGCGACAACAGTAGACAAGGTCCGCCATGTTGCTCCACATTGCCAGACTGGCTTTCCATATTTACATTACGACTAGCCTTAACTTAACATAACACCAAAACTGTTCCAATCTTTGTCCGAAATAATCACACCCGACACACACTGACCGTTTTAGGAATGTAAAAAAATAACAAATTCCAACTTGAAGCCCCCAATCTACTGTCTCACAATTCAGCCTTCTGTTATTAAAATCAGTGCTTTTTTAAACCATGGGTGCAAGCACTTCCTCGGGGTGCGGGGACACGACTTCTAGGGGCTTTCTTTCTAACGTTTTGTCAATAAAACAAACGAAAAGTCTGTTGAAGATTAATCTATGGATAGTATTGCTGTTGTTCTTTGTCTATGTGTTTGTAATTTGGAAGGTGTAAAAATACAATCAGTCATTTATATATGTACATATTTTGTATGCGGCACCATTGGACTTCTTTACATAATTTATGCAGGAAAAATTGTAATAACATTACTAACTGTGATGATGTACATTGATACACCGATAGAATTATTAATTGTAAGTATAAAAATAAGGTAGAAATCTTCTTCTTCTTCGTTCGCCCTGAAAAGGACGGTGGTTGCGTTGTGTCTGTTTACGCCTAAGCTGTGATATCTGCACCTTTCGGTCGACACATCCGACTTTAGCACGGCAATTTTTAGGGACCAGGTTTGCCTTCCCATTGCGATCCGCACTCGCTCAGCTAGACTGCACTGCTGCAGACTGTTTCCAGGACCACCACGTGGAGGTGGAGTGCGGTCTTGACCAGCTCTGGTTCGCTGGTCCTGATGCAAGCAGTACAGCTATGAGTCGCTGACTGCATTCACTATTGCTGCATCTTAGGGTCCCTAAGATAGAAATGAAAATAGTGGAGTTATGAAGTTTCGTCATCACCCACGCCGCAAGCGCGTTGATTTTAGAAGACAGTATTGTGAAAAAGCTGGTACCATCGTTTTCTAGTGTTCTTGAAAAACTATTTATAACATGACACGAAAAGCCTACTCGTTCAGACGGAGTGAAAGAGAGGGAGAGACAGAAAAATGATACCATCTGCACGCGTGTTTTGAATATAAAACCTAGCGAAAACGCGATAGTGTCATTAGCCGTTTGAAAATACGACGCAAATTCAAAATATGTTCAGCAATTGGGTCACGCAAACAACCTTAGCTCTTATAAAACTGACGTATTTCTGACGTAATAAGGGAGATTATCGTTTTTAGTTTGAAAATAGCGGTAGAAAGAAGTGAACAGGTGGTAGTTTATAGATTTCAATATTATTGAAGACTAACATGGAAAAAATTATGGAATTTTGAACCATTATACATAGGCTCATAAAACTTATATATTCGGGTCTCCTGACAAAAAATATGTTTTCATTTACCCTATAGTCCAACTAACAGCCAAGATATGGTCATAATACTAGATAGTCACAGACACAGTGACAAACACACTGGTGTTCTGACATTCGCTATCGGTAACGTATTTTTGCACGAGTTGTTGAAAAGAGGCATGAGAGGGTAGGGCAAAGTCCAAAAGAGGGGAACGTTAGGACTGAGAGGAAAATGTAATATGATTTGGAGCGGAGTTTGAAAGGGGGAAAGAAATTATGGGATGGCTCAAACTGAATATTTTTTTTGTGGTTTGGGCCAAAACCAAGTCTATTTTTGGTGAATGCCAAATTTGGACGGACAGACCGACAGAAGTACACTAACATTGGACCGAAATTGGACCTTAGATTTAAAATTGTGAATTGACAAACTTAGTAGTTAGATCTCATTGGTCGAAACAGTTTAGATTACTGGGAAAGTTGAAGGCTCGGTGCCATTTTCATGAAGACTGTTCATAGAAGCAGGACGCTTGAGAGCTGAGAAGTGTGTCGTGCCTTGAATATAGATATAATTAATAAAAAGTATAAGGGCACCATAGTCCAGCAGGCAGTACATCTGAGGTTGTGCTAATTCAACGTTCCTGTGTGTGTATTCTTTGAATTGTGGTAAGACCGAGATTATTAACATTATTTATACTATTAATTATGTTGTTTGACTTGGGTAATGAAGAAAACATTACGACTGTAAGTAAAGAAGTCATTAGTAGACTTATACAAGCCTATTTGTTGCTCCACCATGTTATCAAGCTACCAGAAAGGTAGTAATAAAATATTTATAGGTTGTCACCAGGAATCACATCACCTATCACATTGTATGGAAAAAGATCATTGAGAATGGCAGAGGCGTTGCAGACATTAGGGAGAGGAATATGAAAACTTGTACAAAGTGTTACCTCATTTATGGAGATGTGCTGAGTTGGTCAGAGAGATCTGATCCAGGTCTTTTAGGTTAAATATTGTATTGTTTGTAAAATTGGTGGATTAGGTATTATGCTAAGACAGAACATAATTTTCATGTTACAGGGTTTTTGTCTGGCACTAGTCAGGTGCCAGATTCCTGTGTGAAAAAGTTACTCCAGCAGAGATAGAGGTACTCGCGGCCTACCCTATTTCTTTTGGGACAAGATCAACAGTGGCTGTTGGTAGATCATACATCTTATGTTCAATCCTCCAATGCCAGTTAAGTAAACAAACCCTGGCACGAGGAGAATTTATCAACTTTTCCACTTCATAAACCCTGAAAAGGAAATATAAATAAAGACTATCTGTCAAGAAGGAAAGTGTATCAAGAGAAAAGAAACATTGTGACAAAGACTTGGCGTGATGTTAACACCCCAACTAGCCAGCTCATAACACTTTAGAAATTGCTAGAAATTTTACAATACCATAAAAACTACAATATATATATATGAGTAAGGACAAATTGTCCTCTTTTAGTTAATTAAGTATGCCTATTATTTATGTATATATTTAAATTGATCTCATGTGATTTGACAGTCCTAACCAAAAGAATCTTAGGTATAGGACTAATAAAGTTATAGAAAAAATTGTATATTACTAACTTTTAACAACCGGTGTTGGTAGATTTGATCACATAGATTAATATTGGTGTTTGTGTGTGTGTTTGTGTAATTAATTACCATCACACCACACTTGCATAACCCTAGACATTAAACGTAGCTATCAGACATACTAGTCAAGAATAGGTCCGATTGAGGTCATAAGGTGGTAGCAGAAAGGTGTCCTGATATACTCAACCCAAACTTTGTTATAATCAGGGACCTTCACAGCTGACCTCATTCAGTACAATAGAAACAAATACAACAACATTTCATAACATAAAAAACCACCACACTAACTACTCTGCTAATTGTTTATTTTGTTTTGTTGTGTTTTGTTTTGAAAACCGTGGTGATATCACGAGACGAAAGAAGGCTTCATATTAAGCAAGCAGAACAGGTCCTGGAGCAGGTCAGCCACTTTAAATACCTCGGAGCTGTCCCTGACCGGAAGGGAGGCATCAAAGAATAGTAGGCCACCCGAAGAGCAGCAGCATGGAGACTTTTTCAAGCCATAAATCGAGGATTCCTCAGCAAAAGAGAAGTTGGCAAGAAGATGAAGATGGCTGTACACCCCTCATCTATGTCCCAGTCTTGACGTATGGATGCGAGTCATGGGCAATGACTACAACCCACAAAAGCCAGATCCAAACCTCAGAAGTGAGGTATCCGAGGAAGGTGATTGAAGTAACAAGAAGAGATTCGGTCCGCAACCAAACGATTCGTCAAGGCGTAAAAACTCAACTCCTGGAGACCCAAGTAGAACAGTCCCAACTAAGATGGTTTGGCCATGTCTGCAGAATGGGAGAAGATCAGCTACCACGACAAGCATGGGAAACTAAGAGCCATGGATCCAGACCTCCAGGACGACCCAGAGTCCGCTAAGAGTACAACGTTAGACAATCTTTGAAGGACCGAGGACTTGAATGGAACCAGGCCAGGAGGAAGGCAGTCGATAGAATAGTCTGGCGCTCTCTCTTCCAAACCTCTACACCTCACGGTAGAAGAGGAATGACTAAGTAAGTGTTTTGTTTTGTTTTTTGCGATGCATCCCGTGTGTATTGTTTTTTATTTTTTTATGAACTAAAGTTTTGAACGACTAGATTAAACATGTAGAGGAAGCTTTCCCTTATCCAATAGTTCAGCGGTTCCCAACCTGTGGTACGCGTACCCCTGGGGGTACGCGACAGGACGTTCAGGGGTACGCGAAAAAAAATTGAGTAATGGCGGAAAAAAGATACATATGTCAACAGTGTAAAAGACAAGTCAAAAGTTGTGAAATTAATTCAACGCTATACTACAAGCTCAAGGATCGCACTGAACATTTGTCATGGTCACGTGACATGTGTGTTATAAAAAGTGATTCAACTTTTAACAATAACAACGTTTTTATTGTTATTATTAATAAATTAAATGTGTTAATTTTTATTGTAACTTCTGATTTTTTTTTAATGTAAAAATATATGCACTGTTTGTTCACCGTTTTATTACATTGTTTTTTAATCCCGTGGTTGGCCCCTTTATTTCTGGTTATAATCTATAAATTTTGAATAACAGCAACTATATTAATTTCAAATATTTTGCTAATATTAGGGGTACAATTTATAGAAATGGGCTGCCAAGGGGTACGCAAGTGAAAAAAGGTTGGGAACCGCTGCAATAGTTCAATTAACTTTTCAAAATAAATTGGACTCGATGAACGAAAAAAAAAAAAGTTGAGTAAAACTCAGCCGCGACACCGAGTTGGGAGATTGGTTTTTCTGAATCGGACTTAGCGCAAACTGTAGGTTTCCTAACGTTGAATAGTGTAGCAAAATATGCGAGAATAAACGCTCAATTCAGTACAATTTAGGCATAAAACGATACTAAATACATTAGCCAGCAGCGCTGCTTTTTGCACAGTGCTAAGCCTATAGAACGATTTCACGGAAAAAGTCTGACACGCTTTAGTTTCGTTTTCGACAAACACTACTAATATTTAACTTTTGCCCAATCTGCTGTATACACTTTGTAGTCTAGCCTTACAATTTAACTATTGGCGGAAGCATACCGCAATATAGCTATCTGAAGTAACACTTTCTGTCAACTTTGTAGCAAAATCAGTAGAAATCCTTACATTTTTTAGTAGTATTACACGATACAATGCTAACTAGTAACGCAAAGTCCTAACCCGCCCCGTCTACACCCCGCTTAGCTGACACAGTCTGCAACGCATATATTCACACTGCGGAAAAGCCAGCCAATGCATAACCACGCAGACAATTTTATTTCCTCCTAGTGGTAGCATTTCTGATGTAACTAAAACAAGTAGTATTTGAAAAATACATGCTCGCAAGATGAAGGAGAGGAAAGATGGCGGACTTGTGTAAAATTTTATTTGACGTTGGACGATGACATAAATTGGAAATTTTAAACCATTATGAAGTTCCCCATAAGAATTATATGGTAGTATGACGTAAAGTTAGCTGAGTAAGAATGTACTTTAAAATATATGATAGTCCCAGTATTAGAGAAGTTATTGAAGAAATACTAATATCTAAGAACACACGACCAGACACACTGGCGTTCCTGCTCATGTTTTTTTGGTAACGTTAAGGGGACGCGAGCTGGAAAAATAGGCAGGGAGGTACATTCAAATTCGCTTGGGGTGAACAGAGTATGAATGGGAAAGGGGAACGGTAGGAGAAATGTAATCCTAACGTGATATATTTTTGTATTGGGCATGACTAGAGCAGACGGGCCAATCGACCACCAGTTATTTGAAATTGTTTTGGGTTTTTCATTCAAACTGCATTTGAATTCAAGTAGTAGAACGTCACGATTGGCTAGTGCTGGTAATTAACAAAAGGCTTTGGTTATTCATTGCCAGTTGAACTAAAATTTTTATACAGATACGCTGAAAAACAGCTGTGTTAATTTTAAACTTAAATAAAGCATAAAGTCACAGTCTGTGCAGTTCGGAGGAAGCTGAGGCCATTTCTTCACAAAATCAGCGTCATTTGTTTATATATTTCTTGATTGTGGTATGGATATTTTATGAAATTTAATATGTTTGGTCCAACTACAAAAGTTAGATACTGCTATTGGGGAAAAAGTGAAGGACATGTCGGAAGCAGACATTGTTGAGTCCACACATTAAACGGTATCTGACTGATGTATGTTGTTATAATTATGTTGACATATTATTGTATTAAAATAGTTTAGCAAGCCTCTGTGTTCAATGAACACTGTTTAACATGCCTGAAGCAAATATAAGTGTAAAGAAAAGAAGAGAAGATCATATCACAGGAAATGTGGTTACTCCACATTATTGTATGGAGGAAAAGTATGTGAACGTACAGTGGCGTATCTACTATAAGGACTTGAGGTGTGGTCACAACCAGGTGGGAGTCCTGTACAATTCGGGGCAAGTGCATTTGTAAGGCACGCGACTCTGACCCCATACCCACGTAGGAAATTAAGTGTTAGAATAAATGATCAGAGATAAAAGGCCAGGGTGTCCTTTTGTTGCAGAGGGTCTATGTTCCTGTTGCCGGCTGGTGACAGGAAACCTGCTGAGTGCTTATAAACGCCAACCAGTCTCCAACCAGACTTATATGCTGTTGAATATCCAGTAGGAGCTTTGGCGAGTGTTGAACTTGAAATTTCTGCACCTACCCATTGAATTATCTTACAACAAGGACTCCCAGGTGAAGAGTAAAACATCTGGGGCATCTCTGACATTGTCTTGTGTTTCAAAATATTACACAGGAATTTTATGGGGGTAGGATGAACTATAGCCCTCATATACAGTGACTCTCCCGGTAGATAACTAAAGTGAACTCTGTAATATTTAATCCAGGAAGGACATTTATAAATTAGATAACTAAAGTGAACTAATTTAATATTTCATACAGGAAGGACATTTATAACTACATAATAACTTTGAGTTATTGGGCAGATTGTCCCAACATTTTTAATTGTTCTATTCTGTAAACTATCTTGTCCTTATTTTCAAAGACCTGTCCACAAGCTATGAATGGACAGGCAAAATAAATTGTAAATATTTGTTCAAAGAAAAACTTAACTGCTAGTTATTAACTTCTTTAATAGAAACTTAAAGTATTTGATTGTTGTGTACCATCATTCATTTCTCCCCTAGACACTAGGTACACCATACACCATACACTAGAGCCAGAAGATTGACCGTGTGAGACCTAGGGAGGTAGCGTAGGTTCTCTGCATATAATTCATCATCATCATCTATAGAGGCAGAGACCTACATGTGCTTGACCTCACACGGTTATAGCAGACACCTTTTCATTCTTTTTAGGATACCATCATAACCTCCCCAGCTAAATCAACTTTGCTACAAATAGTAACGTATATTTTTCTTCCTCGATTAATAGTTTAGTGCACCCTAGAGAGGTTGAGTTAGACCTTTTTCAGTTACTGTTGTATTACTCTGTTTTAAGCTGACTGTAAAATTTCTGACAAACGTGACCGATTTTAACACTGGAGTTTCTTTCCGAGTTCCACCCATAATTTGTTTATTTGACCGTTTTAATTTACATTTTTGTTGTTGTTCTTATTCTTCTTACACTCACAGACTTCTACTTGAATGTTTTCAAGACAAACAGTAGTCAGTTTCATTTTTGTTCAGTTGCTAAATATTTGTTTTTTTAAAAATGTTTTGTGATATTATGTACTCGTACATTTTGTTCCTAGCAGAACTGTGAATTCGTAGTGATCGTATGCTTCTATTTCTTATTAATTGCATTGCATTTTATAGAGTTCAGACAAAATGTCAGATAAATAAAATATTTTCCACTGCACCCTTATCGATTGGGTATAAGCATCTACTGATGTGGGTTATCACCAAGAGCTAATGCCCAGTGATGAAGACAACTGATCTGGTTTTGTCTGTTTGAGTATTTTTATTCCACTTCTGTACAGTTGAGCGTCTGCTTTTTTGTGTCTGATTTATGGTTTATTTCCTGTTCGTCTGAAGTTTGTAGAATTGCCACATCTGCGAGTGATGATCTTTCGAGCCCCAGGAATTTGAATTTTCCTCTTTACCCCTGCGGCATTTGGGGATAGGTTTTATGGCTTTCTTGAAATTCAGGAGCACTTCCTCAGCTCAGCGGAGCTCAACATTCGTGGAGTTCACACTAGACCCACTAATTGGCGGGTGATGCCCTGTCACGAGTTGGATGGCCCTCACACAGATACCATTGTCATGACCATTTTTGCGCACCACACAGGGTCTTGTATTGGCAAACTGTGAGATGCACACAAAGAAGTTGATGTGAATGTGTCTATGCGGGGTTGCGAGCATCTTCTTCCTCGTTCGTCCTGAAAAGGACGTTGGTTGCGTTGTGTCGCCGTTAACAGCGAAGCTGTGATATTTGCGCCTTTCGGCGCGACACATCCGACTTCCGCACGGCATTTTTTGGGACCGAGTTTGCCTTCCCTCTTCGATCCCTACTCTCTCAGCCAGACTGCAGTGAAGCAGCCTGTTTCCAGGACCACCACTTGGAGGGGGAATAGGGTCGTGGTCAGCTCTGGTTCGCTGAGCCTGTTGCAAGCAGTCAAGCTGTGAGTCGCTGACTGCATTCATCTCTCTTGCTGCGTCTTCGGTCCCAGTTGAGAGTATGTCGTGGACTTGTTTGAAGTAACAACGAGATGATTCTTTGTATGTGTCCGTGAGAACTGCATGTGTTTTGAATATGTGTCTGATCTTATGAATGAAGGATTTAAAAGTGTTATAATTTTATAGGAAAGTGTCAAAGAGATGTTCGTAGACACAAAGAAATACAAATAAGTATTGACTGTGTCGGAATTGTGACGGTATTGCCTCCTCTGCTTTGCAGTAGTAGTCCAACAGTGGCCACAACTCAAGAATATCTAATATGGGCTTCAAAGGTATCTACATTCGCACAAGATTACTCTTGACAGAGATGTAGATAGAAGGGTAATGACACTTCTATTACAAAGAGAGTCTTCACAAGATATTCAGATAAGCGAAAACAATGCTGCTTTGGCTGAGCACGTTAATTCTAGAATCTTCCGACAACTTTTGTGAAGGAATTAAGCACTTATTAATTTCAGCTCGTTCAAGCCCCCACCCGTGATTTACTCAGTGGAATTCTTATTATTCTGGTATAGCTCTTTTTAGAGTGTGTAGTAAATTGACTGAGACAAACATGCAGTAACTTTAAAATGATTAAATCAAAGTTAAATTTGTAACATTACAAATAAAAAATTTAATAATCACTTTAAGGTTTTAACAGTTTGAAAATAAATTGAATAGTTTAGAAGAAAAGTTTCATCATTGATTTATAGTAGAGATGATGGGAAAAAAATTCACTTTGGCAGCGCATATTTTCACTTAGCTGCCAATAGTCGTTTCTGTCTCGCTGATGGGTTCTGTGTACACTGCTCACCACTCATCGCTGGTCAATGTTAAAGGCACCGCACGTTCCTAGAACGTCAAGGAGTAACGGCCAAGCTGGTCCTGCGTCTGTCTATAAGACCCTCTTATGATGGCGTCTTGCATAACGTCAGTCAACTTCTACCTTCACTTGGTTCCAGAGATAGTACTTTCTGTTGGTACCACCAACAAGCCAATCCTGGCTCACAGACATTTTGCTCAGATGAATAAAGGAGACTTGAATCGGCGTCATACACGCGTCTGTGGTGTCGTTAATTTAATAAGTTCCCTCTCTGACGTCTTGTGTGGTCCAGTTTCCTCAGTCCCTGTTTCCTTATTTAATATGAAAGAGATTTCCTGGGCTATGAAAGTCAGTCCAAAATTCTCCAATAAAACGTGTCCGGTATGTTAAGAAGGAATTCTGAATTCCAGGCTGCACTCTAGCAAGGTCTGGTATCTTGGCAAGCGATCTTCACAGTAGATTTTCATAGTGAAATAACTCTGAACAAATGTCAGGTTATATTCCCGGTCTCCCACGCATCTGTTTATTATGAAGGAAATCAGGGTTCCAATCATTTTCAAACATGCGGGTGAGGGTGTAGTACTTTCAAAATATTCCACGTGAAATAAGGTGCGTAAAGCAAAAGGCCACGTATTACCATACATGGCAATAAGATATATGATGCCTTGCGTACAGACTCTGGAACATGTCGTTAACCTCATATGACAACGTGTGTCAAAAGTAACAATTCATTACTTTATCAGAATGTAATCTCTTATCGGTGTCTGTCTAAAAGTTTTCTCCCCGTATACCAAGCTTTGGTGATGCGCGCACCCGTCTTATCGGTGATTAGGCAGATAGCGCTGGGCGATGCACGTGTGTTAAGTCAAATTTTATTAAGGGGAGTTAAGTGTTAAAAGTGGTATGTACAGGTCGGATTTTTTGTAAACACGCTAGTACACACGCTCTGTGTGATGAGAGATTTTTCTTAGTTGGGAGCTGTATGCTCAGTAATTTTTGAACACTGCCCTTTTGTCTAGCTGTTAGTTTGCTTTTTAAAAATAGGATAAAGAGAAACTGTCGAACGTTCTTTGAATTAGTTTTGACGGGGAAAGGCGATGAATTCTGCTCAGATCTCAAGCTGCGAGTTTGCGGTTGAATGAATTGGGTACTGAGCTGTTTTAAGCAGGGGATTTTTCGTGACAGGTTTTTGGCTGGCAGAGCTTGGAAATGGACGCTTTACCATTTTTGCTAGTGTGTCCCAGCATATATTCTTTTTGTTGAAGGAATATTTAATAATTGTAGAATGTACTTTATTGAGCATATTATGAGGCCACGGATTGTACAGGCCATTATTCCATATGCATATTCAAGTGATGGATTGTTTTGCAGATAGATAGTGTGTTGAAGAGAATGTTGTTTTCTCCCAGGGAACTTGTTATTAAAAGCCACGAACCTCGTTGGCTTGTTAATACATTGTATTGATATTGATTCAATGTCATGGACTATTGAGAACTGAAATGATATTTTTGCTGTACTATTAATAGATGAAATATGTGCTGCTATGTCCTGCAGCCTATCCACCTATTTGCTGATTCATGTTTCCTGATGGATATCCTGTACTTTATGCCCATGATTTGCTGTGGTGGTTTATGCAACCGTTGTTATGGATTTACTTACATGTTGCTTCATGAGTATGCTGTGAATTGTCTTGCTATGATGTCTACGTGACTGTGGCGTAATAAACTGTATAACGTTGCCAGGTCTTACAACATTTCCTGACTTCCAAGTTGCTGTGGTGTGAGTGACTTATCATTGACACACTTAAAGAACCTATACACATTTCGCGTATGTTACATTTCCATAGTCACACACCTGTCGGCCATCCGTAAGCCCGACTTATGCTGATCGCCATTTATCAGCGAAAAGTAATAATAACATTTATCTTCTTGATGACCCCACCAGTATCTTCAATCAAATAAACCTTTAACAGAAGTGGTCGCCAGTGATTCGGGGTATAAACAGTCCAGAAGTTTACTGTGATGTCAATTCAGCTGGATTTACGGTGTCGTCAGTACTGACTTTTATGCACAAGTTATTCAAGTCAAGAGTGGCAGTGTTCCAGTCCTTCTTCTCGTGCGCCAACTTAGGATTTCAGCACCCGATATCAGGAATTTCATTCGAAAGCCGCTATCACTTTGGAGTTCCAGTACCGATCACCATTGGATTTATTCAGACTGTGTGATACCTGATTTACATCATTGTTGTTGCTGCGGAGGCTGGGATTTTTTCCTTTTGAAGATAAGTGGTTTGTTTTTTTGTAAACTGTACCACTGTTCGGTGTAACATTGAGCCTTCCTCAGAGCATAATCTATTTATTCTTTCACGTGTTCTATATTATATCTTTCATGTTTATGTGGGCGGTTGGAGCGGTGACGTATGAAGGGAATATCCCAGGTTACACAGGGCCTTCATGAGCGTTCTATAGGGTCAAGATTGTGAGTTTCAATTGAGCGGTAATTCCGGTTCAAGGCTAAAAACCTTGCCGAGGTTCAGACCGTTACTTGTCCCTCACGACAGTAATTGTTTAGGTGTGACGAAACGTCTCAGTGTTGTTGTCATTATATTTTTTCTCTGTACCTTAGTTTTTGATTAATTGGTTTGTGAGTGTCTTCCTGCTCTTACTATCTTTGATTTATTTACATCTTTTTCGTTTATACACTGTATTGTCGCTTGTATTGTCTTACTTTTCGCAGTGTCATTGCATTGTTTGCAATATTTTTTTCTTTCGTTTTGCTTTCAGGTTTAGTTGATTCTGCGAACGTGGTAATTTGTGCTTTATATCTTGTCTTTGTCACTTTTGTTTGTACTATCTATTTTGTCCTGCACTCTCAATATTATAATGCATAATATATATATAGGTAATTAATAACATTATTAGTTGTTAAAGAGGTAATTGTACAAGTTCTTAAGCAAGGACCTGTCACCCACGAAGTTGGGATAGAGTGAGTGTCTCCTGGATATTTACATTACTTACATATCTTGTAAAACACTGCATAATGGCTAGTTTGGATTATTTCATTACACAAGGGAAATCCTTGGTATGACTACGGAGAGATTAGAAGAATTCGCATTTGCCGAATATGCCAAGGCGCAGAAGTCAGAAGAAAAGAAACAGAAATTAGAAGCTGAAGATAGAAGATTGAAAATGCAGGCAGAAGAGAGAAAACTTCAGTTGGAAAATGAAAAACAGAAATTAGAGGCTTAAAAACAGAAATTAGAGGCTGAAGATAGAAAAATTCAACATCAAATGGAAATGCAAATGGAGGAGAAGAAGCTACAGATGCAAGCTGAAGAAAACGTTAGACTCCACGAGCAAAAGTTGTTAGCTATGGAGCTGGAGAAAATGAAGGTAGTGAATGTGATTAATACACAGAGTGCGACGGACAATCAAACAACTTCTAATAAGGCAAATACTAATTCTTATAAAATCGGATTGCCTCCTTTCAACTCTGCCTATGACGATATTTCATTCTATCTGAATAGATTTGAACTTTCATGCGAATCTCATAAGATAGACAAGTCGGAATATTGTGCACTACTTATGGAAATACTTAAGGGTGAAGCTATGAACACTAAGTATGTTGGAGGGCCCTGACAAGAATAACTATGATGTTGTCAGAGCGGTCTTGTTAAAAAAATACCAACAGGATGAAGACGGTTATCGCCTACGCTTTAAGTCTTTATTGCTAGAGACAGGGAAAGATTTTTCAGATTTTATAGCAAATATTCGCTTTACTTTTTCACGTTGGGTGGAACTTTCAAAAACTGATGATACATATGAAGCCTTCATGGACTTATTGCTTCGTGACAAAGTCATGTCGTCTGTAAACGCTTCTTTTCTTTCTTTTTTACATGAGCGAAAACCTACAAACTTGATAGAAATGGAACAATACTGTCGCCAATACGTCACTGCACACCCAAATGTGACCGTTAGTCACTCTGAGGTCAGAGAAGGTTTACCTGTGGCTTCAGCAATACCATATGGTCCTAATTTGCGCCGTAGATCTCTAAGTGCTGATCGCAATTTTGGTAGGAAGGATAATCGTGATTTTGGACAGTACCAAGGGGGTCCATCACGTAGTAATTCTCCTTCTTCAAGGAACTGGAGACAATTTAATGGTCGACAACATTTTGGTTCCAACAATTATGGAAATTTTGGAAGGGGTAACTACAGTAGAGACTATCAACCCTACAATAATTTTTCTCGAAGACAACAAAATCCATCGAATAGATATTTTGATCAAAGGGGAAATAGTAGTCGCGACAATGCTAACTGGGGTTCAAATCAGAACAATAGTTTCAATAGAGCAAATAACAATGCTTCCAATAGAGATAATAGTCGCGATAGATCGCGATGTGACGGTAGATCTCCAAATAATAGATCGCATCGCCATGCTAACTCTGCTCAACAAGAGCCCCAGTTTATTAATGATCAAGGTAACAATGATAATAGTGTCTCTAATGCTACTGCTTGCTCTGCTTTCGATTTCGAGAGAGCATCTCAGTGCCCGGAGTGCACAACTTTGTTCCAACCTACAGCTAGAACTACCTTGAGTTGTGGTCATCCTCTTCCGACTACTCTTCCTGCCTTGTCTGCACACGACGGAAGCGGGTCTCTTACTCTACATAAAGGACTTGTAAATAATAATCCAGTCTCAGTTCTCTTTGATTCTGGATGCACGACTGTTGGGATTAGACAGTCTCTAGTCCATCCATCTTGCGCTACAGGTAAAATAGTAAATGTGTGACATTCGGTGGGACAGTTGAGACTTTTCCGACTGCCATAGTCCACATTGCCACACCGTTTTTCACTGGTTATATACATGCATGTATGCTCAGAGCGCCTATCGCTGACCTTACTGTCGGACAGATACATGGTATAAAGGTGTGTACGCAGACATAAAAAGAGGTGTCAGACAAGGTTGTGTGCTGTCCCCCTGCCTATTTAATTTATACACCGAAAAATTTTTCAAACAGATACAGGAAATACCAGGACTGAACATCAGTGGAAGATCAATAAACAACCTTAGATATGCAGATGATACCGTGTTGTTAGCTGAAAGCGAACAGGAGTTACAAGAACTAGTGAAGCAAGTGAACAGTATAAGTCATGAATATGGACTCGACATTAATATTGAGAAAACTAAAACTATGATAATTAGCAAAACAGACGATAAACCCACATTAAAGATAAGCGTAAATGGGAAAATCCTGGAACAAGTCAAGAGCTACGTATATCTTGGTCATATAATAACAGAAGATGGCAGATGTGAAACAGAAATCAAGAAGAGAATAGGAATGGCCAAAGCTACATTCAACAACATGAAACATATACTGACATCCAAACAGTTATCTCATAAATTAAAACTGAGAATCATAAAGTGTTATATATATTCTGCATTTCTGTATGGTGCAGAAACATGGACGATGAATAAGCATTTGGAAGAAAGAATTGAGGCTCTTGAAATGTGGATATATAGAAGAATGGGGCGTATCTCATGGAAAGAGATGAAAACAAATAAGGAGGTCCTAGAAAATCTAGGTATGAAAAGAGAACTAATGAGAGAGGTCAAAGTTCGGCAGCTAAAATACTTTGGCCACATAAAAAGGCATAACACCTTGCAGAAGACCATAACAGAAGGGAGAGTTGAAGGTAAACGTGCAAGGGGAAGACAGCGCTATAAGTGGGAAGATAACATCAAGAGATGGACGGGAAAGAGTCTATCAGAGTGTACCACCAAGACAAGAGACAGAAGACGTTGGAGATCCATTACAGCCAACCTCCGTTGTGGAGATGGCAACTGATGATGACGCCGGTACAAATTGCTGCTTGGGGACGGCAACATAATCTTACTGCCGCCACTATGCCAAAATCTTTTCACCAAGAACATTCTGCTAACGCAGTACATTCTGCTAATTTTGTGCAATCTTGCAGTGTTGATGATACGATTGTTCATCATGCTAATTTTAGTGCTTCTTGTAACCCAGTTCGACATACCTCAGTACGTCGTTGCTCTAACTCTGATTCTTCTTTAACTACTATTATAGAAGAGGATCCTTCTGTTTTGTCTGATACACACACTAATTTTATAGCTACGACTGAATCTACATCCAGTCACGTTGATTGCAACTTCTTTGCTGCAATGACTAGTGGTTTCTTTGCCACATGTACGGACTCAGTTGTTAGTACATATAAGTACCTTATGAGTTTCTTTAGCTTTCTTGCTGGACCAGTTAGCTCGGTATCTTCGTCTTTTACGACTTTTTGTCGTACTTACTGCGTTTCTTTTAACTTCGACATAGGTCCAAGTTTACTACTGTATGCTTTTACATCTTTATTATATCTTTCTTACTTTTTTCTTTGCCCAGTACACAGGCTATGACTTCAGTTCAGCCTTTAAGATGTACGCCTTTGTCTACTGCATTTCCTTTGTCTTGCGCAAAACCTCAGATTGTCAGCCATCATGACACTCTTAGTCATCATTACCATCTTATGGATTTGCCTATTGATGTCGGTATCTTGTATATTCATAACTTTACCATACATTATTGCATACTGCTATTTGTCTCGGACACTTTTGGCACTCTATATGATTATTATTCCAAGTTAGACTGTGCTACTTTCTCTGCTATCCTTTCTCGTGTAGCAGAGGAAGATTTGATTAACATCGTACAGGGGTCGGAAGTTTACACGGCCACATTTGATAGATTAAAATTAAAATTGACTGTTGTATTTCATAAAATCCTACCTTTACCAAACAGAGATTTTCATTTGTGTTTTTTCACAGCCTCGGCTTTGCGATGAGAGTCAGAGCTGCTATATTGATTGCTGTTCCAGTGAAGCCTGTCGGCAGTTTGACGCCACTCTAGATGTTTTTGTATTTTCGTGCTCACAGGATGTTCCAACAGAGTTTTCCTTAGTATATGACTTCTTGAGGATAGTAGACAATATTGTATATTATATAGTATTGTATTAGGATATGATATAACTTCTTTAAAATAGTATGTTGGTTTATCTTTATGCACCATTTCATTACCATATTTTTTATATACATGACTGTGTTTTGATAATGCACAATTTCATTACCATAATATTATACCACTGTGTTTTGATAAATGTTCAACGTATGGCAATTGTAATGATCTTACTGTTTTTACATAACTTATCATTACGATACTTTTCGGTATTGTACATTTTTGTTGGGAAAAGAAAATGAAAAAAAAAAAGATATTTTTTCTGACATTGTGATGTATTTTTTCTTTGCCCAGCGCTTGATTGTGCGCTAGGGGTAACTATGTATAGTGATATTAGTACATTAAAAAAAAGTTTTTTCTAAGGTTGTGATGTATTTTTTCTTTGCCCAGCGCTTGATTGTACGCTAGAGGTAACTACGCATAGCGATATTGTTAATTAATGGCAAATTATGAGTTTATCATTGGTACTTTATAAGTTTATTAACTTGGTTATTATGCACATTATGTTATTTTTTTTAAAATGGAACTAGTTATGTGTCTTTTGGTATAAATATTCATTGTGTAACTTATTGTTTACCGTGATATCATTGTTTTGTCTATTCTGATTGCATTGCTTTCTTTCATTGCTGCTCATTCTTCTTGTACTTCATCTGGTCTTTTCACTTTTCACATATGATTGCATAGCTAGTCTATACTTGATACTCCATATATCTTTGAATTTGTTGATCTTCATATGCTTATCTCATCATCTTTCTATACTTCATTTTACTTTACACTTACTTCTATCACTCTTTTGTTCTTTTTTGTTAACATGACTTAACATAAGGTAATCCTTATGGGTAGATATTATGATTGCATCGACCTCAATTTTTTTTGTTCGATGTAATTTTTTTCAAAAAAATAAGAAATTATAGCATTTTTTTCCCCGGGGGTCGGTGTAGTCTGTTAAGTCACGTTTTATTAAGGGGAGTTAAGTGTTAAAAGTGGTGTGTACAGGTCGGATTTTTTGTAAACACGCTAGTACACATGCTCTGTGTGATGAGAGATTTTTCTTAGTTGGGAGCTGTATGCTCAGTAATTTTTGAACACAGCTCTTTTGTCTAGCTGTTAGTTTGCTTTTTAAAAATAGGATAAAGAGAAACTGTCGAACGTTCTTTGAATTAGTTTTGAGGGGGAAAGGCGGATGAATTCTGCTCAGATCTCAAGCTGCGAGTTTGCGATTGAATGATCTGGGTACTGAGCTGTTTTAAGCAGGGGATTTTTCGTGACAGGTTTTTGGCTGGCAGAGCTTGGAAATGGACGCTTTACCATTTTTGCTAGTGTGTACCAGCATATATTCTTTTTGTGGAAGGAATATTTAATAATTGTAGAATGTACTTTATTGAGGATATTATGAGGCCACGGATTGTACAGGCGATTATTCCATTGCATATTCAAGTGATGGATTGTTTTGCAGATAGATAGTGTGTTGAAGAGAATGTTGTTTTCTCCCAGGGAACTTGTTATTAAAAGCCACGAACCTCGTTGACTTGTTAATACATTGTATTGATATTGATTCAATATCATGGACTATTGAGAACTGGAATGATATTTTTGCTGTACTATTAATAGATGAAATATGTGCTGCTATGTCCTGCAGCCTATCCACCTATTTGCTGATTCATGTTTCCTGATGGATATCCTGTACTTTATGCCCATGATTTGCTGTGGTGGTTTATGCAACCGTTGTTATGGATTTACTTACATGTTGCTTCATGAGTATGCTGTGAATTGTCTTGCTATGATGTCTACGTGACTGTGGCGTAATAAACTGTATAACGTTGCCAGGTCTTACAACATTTCCTGACTTCCAAGTTGCTGTGGTGTGAGTGACTTATCATTGACACACTTAAAGAACCTATACACATTTCGCGTATGTTACATTTCCATAGTCACACTCCTGTCGGCCATCCGTAAGCCCGACTTATGCTGATCGCCATTTATCAGCGAAAAGTAATAATAACATTTATCTTCTTGATGACCTCACCAGTATCTTCAATCAAATAAACCTTTAACAACGGGTTAATCCGAAGTGGCCAAGCTTGGTACAAATGAATTTTACCAACCTGTTTCTCGTAATATTATCTCTACCTCCCTTTGCAAATGTGAGGTGTTTATCATCCACAAGGAGTGTCAGATAACAGACAAGACGCAATATACTGAAAGTAGTGAAAGAATACTCGAAAATATAAACTATCTGCCTGTCATAGATTTCTGATAGGGGAATTAAGACTTGGGTTGGTCCCTTCTGAATAGATTAGAATGAGTGATAGCCACAGTGAGAGATGATAGTAGAAATAGATTTCCACGAGTGAGATGGTAGAAATTTATAGAGGCTGTCCCGGAAAGCGAGAATCTTCTCTCTCTCCGCCTATCTTCTACAACAGATCCAGAGGAGTCAGACAGTCTATAAACTATATATATTAATATATATATATTACCACTCACGTGCACACACACACACAATTGACGACATGTAGACACACACACATGGGAAAAGTATAACAATGATTATATAGATATTTGGGAACGAGTTGACCCGACACACTGATTAAGTTCAAAGGAATTTTTAATTATCAGAAAATTCCATCACAACACATAAAATTACATCAAAGCATATACAAATAGTCAAAAAAGTCAATAAAAACCTACAAGAATGATAGACCCACAGTATGATCTTATCCCTCAAGGTATGCCCACAGTCCTGTTAGAAGAAAGTGATAGCCCCAAGGAATCAAGGATACATTAGCGGTAATCTAATGATTTTCCCATTTTAAAGGTATGAACAGACTTAGATATTAGTATTATCTATCCTAAGGAAAAGTATTTTGTTGCAACAAAAACTTGCATAAAGAAATTACAAAGTGGGTGAAATTTGGTATACCATAAAAGAGTCACTCGTTCCTGCTTTCTCTCGGTTCATTCATCAGGGCCCTGTCTCACACAACCTTACCTACAATCGCGCTGCTGTTCGCCGTCTGGCGCACGTTATGACACGATCTGTTTTATCGTTTGATGAAGCGGATACCCAGCTCTGCAGATCTTGGTTTCATCCAATTTGTCCGGGGAGCGTCCTCTTCAGGCGATAATTTTTTCAGATTTTAAGTTAGTGTCACTTTATCAGTTCAGGTAAGAATTAGTTTTCAAGCGGGCTCACAGGATCAGAATCACGAGGTTTCCACTACTTAGGAACAATGTCAGGTTTGTAACTTGGAGCAAAAGGTAAAAAAATTCTTGGTCACACCACAAGTTGACATAATTTGCGGAACGTTAATGTTTGTAATAGTTTACTTGCCACAAGGGCTGAACTGTACTTAAGTTTTCTCAGGAAGAATAAAATCTGGCGCAATAGGCCCGTTTTGCCATTTCACCTTTAAAGTTCTTGTAAAGATTTTACACCAAGTCTTTTAAGGAAAATGTTTTAGTTCTTCTCAGATATTACTCATCAGTACTTAACGCTGGCAAAGTTTAGGTTAACCCCAGTTTTCTTCATTAAATAGAGGAAAAAACACATATAAAATAATTATACATACTATGTACTCGTTATAACTTACATTTTAAACTGCAAGCGTACAGCTAGACTTATCATTTAAAACTTCCCGTGAAATAAGTTATATTCATAAAATCAGTCATCATGAATTAGGAATACATACGTATCCCGTCAATACTCACTGATGTAGCATTTCAGTTATAAGTTAATTTTAAAATATATTCTCATCTGATTATTTAGCAGTTAAATAAATTCATTATAGCTACATGATTTTAAGCTAGAAATTATAATTTATTCTGCTTTTCCACTGAAACACGTCAGCTAGAGAATATAACAGACTTATAAACTATCACTCTGCACAAAAGAAACTAGGAAACTAAAATAGGCGATTTAACACTTAATCACTCACAAAATATTAGATACTTAATATAATAATTACCTCAACATAGAACTACAGTATCACATCGAAACTAAGAGTTTCACTTATAAGTTTAATTATCTAGAACGAAGTGACCACGTCTACTGCAAATGGAGAATGAGTGAACTCAAGTTTAAAACTCTGATTAATATCTTAAACCAGACAAAAGATCCCACTATTTCCAAAAACCCGATCTCTCCCCTTTCCTAACACCTACGTACCTTAGACGCTGGACATAACATGCCAAACGCGTCTTAGACACCTCACGCTACGAAACTGTCTGAGAGTGCCATGACAGAGGAAAATAACAGACAAATGTCTCATTCTGCTCCGTGCAGATGTCGGTTATCACACCTCACGCCGGAGAAACGTTCGTGTCAGGTGAAAATGCTAGACCAAAAGTCTGCTCCTGATAAACCTCTATGGTGTTCTGATAACTCTCTCTTTTTTCATCATCATCAGTCGATAAATATAAGCCCACTAGAACATCACCAGAGTTAAATGCTGTGTTGTTGTGTTGCTCGTGGTTTGAGTATGGAATGTCAACTCGACCTACGCAGTGGTGTGTAGACATAGAGTGAGAGTATAATATGCGAATGATAAGAAGAGTTCGTGGTGTTGACAAATGGTCTTTTTCTTTCACTCATGTATGGCTGGAAGTCATCGACACCAACGACTGTGTACCTTTGCTACAGTTTAATTGGACGTACACACTCGACAGCACGAATAGTGACAAATCACAGGTTGGCATAATACATCATGGTACAGTGGATAAATGATCTTGCAATGATGTTACAAGGTGGTTTGCTCTGAACAATGTTCCATGTGATATGAATAGAACAATTATAAATTTCTGGCCATTGTTTTTTTTTTCTTTGATATGTTAGTTTTTCCATTCAGTGATAGTGCATCGTGCCTTCGATGGAAGATTAAGCGAATGCGGGGGTGGAAGATTCCGAACAATACTTGAACCTTGGAATACGATTGATTTGATAAGTCATTTCATTGAGTCCATACATTTAATTCACAGTTGTACACACAGGATGATCATTTCAAATAGGAGTAGAGCATAAGTCCATATAAGTCATGCATAAATTAATCAATAACGTAGACTGCTGGTTATGTGTCAATGTCCGTTTAAGGATACAATGCAGTATTGTCGTCAGAACATCACAGCTATATGCACGAGCAGCTAGACATGGCTACCTGCCGACAGTGAGACTGCGAGTCTGAATATATTCATACGAATTTGACGATTATTCTTCTCCTTCTGAGAATTCTAGTTAAATACTAACCTCCATAAATTTCCCTCTCATATAGAGTTCTAGGACTGACCCTGATCCATCAAAAATGCACATAAAATGGCTATATCATGCCATTGAATTGGAAGGTTAGAAAAACGCAGCTATTCAGCTTGGCGGTCAAGTAACAAAGGGTAGCGTTTCTTAGTTACCGACTGTGACCCAAACAACGCTATACACGTCATAATCGATCGTGTATGGAGCGTTCAATAATTGAAACATCTATCGCAATATATTAAATGCCTTAACCTTTACAATTGCACGTCTGATAACCTTTAGCAGACGGCGTTAATATCATATACCGTAACAATTCCCTGTACACCGGGGAAAAAAAATCGATAGATTTTTTTTCAAGATCTATCCGACTTAACAATTTTTCAAAAAAAATTTAACACAATCGTGACATATGGCCGACGATGTTCTGAGTAGAACCGTGTCCCGGTCATGTCAACTAACTATTTGTCATAGTCATCTAACATTAATCATATTATATATCAATATTATACATATTATTATATCAACTAAATAAAATGTCCAATGTTAACAGTGAATGATAGAATTAAATTAAAGTAAGGTCTGTCGTATTAGTATGTCATATAGGAATTAATTTGACTAATTAAAATTAAATTAATTAATTAAATTAAGAGATAAATTATTAAGATTCTAATGTAACGCGATGTTATGAGAGAAGAAAAGACAAAATAAGTGAGAAGAAATAGAAAGAAATTCGAATATAAGTTTAACTTAATTGTGTGTGTTAAGTGTTAGTGAATAATAACTATCCAATTTACCTAACTAAATAATGTATAGGTACATTAAAAAAAAATATTAATCTAATACTTGTGTGAGATTTATTTTCTCTTTTCATAATTTCTTCTTTTTATATTTCGTTCTCTCTTTTTTTTTTTCCTTCATTTCATTTTTTTCTCACATTTCATTTTATTGATAATAATTCAATTAAGAAGTTAAGTTAACTAATTAATTAGTATAGGATATGATGATCCATCCGTAGTCTTGATCCTGATGAATTCTTTTAGGCAAAAAATGTTCAAACGTTTACGTTGGAAAGAAATGTCATTTATCCCAGCATCCAAGAATTAAGTGCACATAGGATAATAAGTTCGACTTGTCGTCAGATATTGTTCCATGATTGTTCAACGAATATTCATATATCGTGTATGGACGTTAGACGAAGTTTCAATGACAATATGTATACCTTGATTGTCTTTTAGTTCAATTCTGTGATGCATATAGTGTTTATAAAGTTTAAATTGAAGGCAAGGTTAGTTCCTTTATAGTTGATATGTTTTAGGAATGTTAATGTTGATTATTCGTCGTCAATAGGATTACGTGATAACGCATCTGCCACAATGTTTTCAGTGCCAGGAATATGTTCAATGGAGAATTCAAATGGCTGTAGGATGATTGCATATCTGGCGAGTTTCTGGCTTTTATGATTAGATCGACGCAAGGATGCTACAGCACGTTGGTCCGTCTGTATGGTGAAGGGAGCACCAAGCAGGAACTTTTCGAATTTAGTTATTGCCCATATCACAGATAAAAGTTCCTTGTCGACTGTGGAATACTTTGTTTCTGCCGGCTTTAGCTTTCTTGATATATATAAGGTAGGATGTAGAATGCCATCATGGTTCTGGAGCAGGCATGCACCAATGCCGTAGTTACTAGCATCTGTTCGTAAGAAAAATCTTTTGGAAGCATCGGGAAGTCTTAAAATTGGTTCATGCGAGAACAAATTTATAATTTTGTTGAAAGTTTCATTGCATGTACCAGTCCATGTCACCTTCACCGGCATGTCTTTTTTTAACAATGAAGACAATACAGCCGTGATGGATGACAAGTTTGGTATGAATCTACTGTAATATTGAACAAGTCCTAACAAACTCCTGACCTGTTTCTTCGTCTGAGGAACTGCTATGTTTAGAATTTTGGAGACTGTACTAGGTAACGTTCGGATATATCCCGATCCAATGATATGTCCCAAAAAGGTTATCTCATTACACGCGATTTGCACCTTTGTAGGTTTAGCAGTTAGATGATAATTCCTTAGAGTGTCGAAAACATATCTAAGTCCCGAAACATGTTCCTCAAACGACGAACTAAACAAGCATATGTCGTCAATATATGTAATAACGTCTGGTCTACCTGATAAAATTTGTCGCATCAGGCGAATGAAGGTAGCTGGCGCATTAACAAGCCCAAAAGGCATCACATTCCACTGGTATAGACCTTGTGGAGTGGAAAATGCGGTGTAGTACTTAGCCTTTTCGGTCAGTGGTATCTGCCAATAACCTTTAGTTAAGTCTATCTTACTAAATATAGTTGCGTTGGATAGACGTGGCAGTAAGTCGTCGATAAGTGGATGTGGTTCGCTGTCAACTATAGTCTTAGCATTTAATTTTCTATAATCAACACATAGTCTGATGTTATTGTCCTTCTTCCGGACAATCACTAATGGAGAAGAGAATGGCGAATTACTAGTCTCAATGATTCCCAGAGACAACATCTGTTCAAGTTCCTTAGTAGTTTTAGCAAGGAAATGTAAAGGAACAGAATAGGGATGTACACGAATAGGTGTATCATCATTGAGAGTAATGTCATGACTGATAGCCGATGTGCGACCCGGGACGTCGGTCAATACATCTGGATAAGATTGTAATAGATTAGCAATCTGTAGACGCTGTTGCGGTGTAACCGTTGAAGAGATGGTTACATCCCGCCAAGATTCAGTAGGTTGAACTACTGGTACCGGTAACGGTAACTGTACCTCAGGAAAAGAAGATTCTTCTTCCTGGATGACAGATAAGTTAGAATAATAACAAGTAGATACTGTGTTGTCATCTAGTTCATGAAAAATTGACTGTAAGTGTTCAGGACGTGTATGAAATTGCTTGAGCATGTTAATATGAAATATCTTTTTGTGTCCCTTGATATCTAAGACGTATAAGAATAAATGACCAATAAGGAAAAGAAATGATGACTGACTAGAGCTGAGTCATCAAGAAATAAGACAAAAGGGTGAGCGTACACCATTATCTGCGTGGCGCAGAATCATGTACTAATTGTAACTTTAGATAACGGTGATGAAAAATAAACACCATTATCACGCTTGATTACCCAACGAGCGTCTCGATTGTTACGAAATGTAACCATCGCCTGTCTATTCTGCCCATTGCATGATGGCAGAAGACGAACAAACTTAACGTTTGCTGTATAATCAAAAAAAATTTCTAAGTGCCTGCCAGGTAGTATCCTGCGGCAGATTTCGCACTAACACTGTGCGAGAATACGCACTTTTCCCAATATATGTAGTATCATTGTCACGAAATAGTGGACAATGATGATATGTATTCTTTGTCAAAGAATTAACCTTCCCTTTCAACACCGACATTGTCTTTCTGTTGGATGTCGTATCATCCTGACTGGACTGAGGATGATACCTATCATCACCAAAGGTATTAAGTTTCCTACATGTCGTAGACCTGTCCTTACTGGGCAAAGTAAAAAATTTTTCATCATAATTATTTGTGTTAACTTTATGTTTCCTTTTAAGTCCAGCATTATTATTTAACCTATTATTCTTCCTCATAATGTTTTTGTCAATGTTGACAACGTCAACAGTTTTATTAGGATCAGTTATATCCTTAGTATGTTGTCCAATAGATCTATCATCTTCATCAATTTCCAGGATAGTACTGAGAGTGGAGTTGGAAACTGCTGTGCCACATGTATTTATGTTGTTGGCACGAAGTGTAGCCATATCAACAACAGCGTTAGCGTTGCTAAAAGACTGCAAATTTTTTTTTTCCCAATCATTAATTTCTTTAGGAGTGCAATCTTTACTGCCGTGTATACGACCAACCATCAGATCAGCTATAGGCTTTTTTAGCATACATACTTTTACGTTCCCTGTGAAAAAAGGTGTGTTAACATGAATAATAGCTGTGGGGTAAAACTCGATAGTTCCCCCCAAAAGTCATGCAACGGACATATTCCCCCGTTGCACAGCTAGGATGTACCAGCGACTGTCGTACACCAATCGTTGTGGATCCTGAATCCCTCAGCACTGAGACGACGGATCCATTAACTAATCCCCTGTTAAAAATTAGTAGGCCTGTTCCATCGTTGACTGCAAGACCTACCTCTGGTGTAATATGTCCGCAGTTAAGCACTGTTTCTTTCGCCTTCTGAAAAATAAGATTGCATTGTTGGCAACTATTTGCCACATTATAATTAATAGCAAAACATGCAGCAGAAGACTGTGTTGTATTATTGTCAAGTGGGACCTGAGCTATAGGGGTAGTATTATTTGTAACTGCCGCCCCTGTATTATGGTTGTAATGAGATGATCCCCGAGAATGAGATCGATTCCGAGTATAATTGTTAGAATTATCTCGTCGTCCTCTATAGTAACTATTATCTCGATGTCTCGAGCCATGATGATTACCATTCCAGTTACTATTATTATTGGGAGTATGTGATCGATTATAATTAGTGTTATGTTGACCATTGTGGTAGTTTGTTTGAGGTGAATAATTTCTATCTCGTGATCTACCTCTGTTGAACTCATTTTTATTGTTGAAATCATTATTATGTCCCTTCTGAAAGTTAACATTGTGATTTCTTTGGAACCTGCTTCTGTCTACACTGTGATGTCTTTGTTTGTTATTATGATTGTAGGCCATATTAGACGCCACAGGTAGAGGTTCTCTTAATGAGGAGTTAGAAATGGTTGCATTCGGATGTGCCGAACAGTAGTTTAAAGAAATTTTTTCTAACTCGTCCATAGTACCTGGTTTACGCTCCTGCAAATATGCAAAAAATGGCTGGCTAACCGAAGATAATACCTTATCCCGTAGTAGTAAATCAACTAATTTGTCGTATGATTTGTTGACTTCTGCCAGTTCAACCCATCTATTAAATGTATTGCGTATGTTCGCAATGAATCCTGCAAAATCTTTTGGAGATTCAGGTAAAATTCCCTTAAATTTCAACCTACAGTGTTCCTCGTCCAGGTGAAACCTTCGTAAAAGCAAGGACTTAATAGCACCGTAGTTATTTGCTATTGATGGGTCAGCATTTTGAGAAGCCGTCAGTGGTTCTCCAACCAAGAATTCATTTAATTTGAGTACCCATGACTCTTCAGGCAAATGGTTAGTTTTGCAAGTCTGTTCAAAACGTGACAGGAACGATGAAAGGTCGTCCACGTTCAAGTTGAGAGTGGGTAATTTAAAGTTGTAGAAATGTTTAGTTTGGCTGGATGATGATCCATTTTGTGCGTTATTATTCTGGTTTGCATCAGCACTTTGTGCTTGTAATCTTGCTGTCTCCAATTTAATACGCGCCAATTCCATTTCTTGTTGTAAAATAATTTCCTCTCGTTTCAATTTATTCTCTTCTTCCTGTCTGGCGATTGCTCTTTGCTCTTCTCTTTCACGTTGAGCAATCTCTCTCAATCTATTTTCCTTGTCAATTTGCTTCATCTCACGTTCTGCTTCCTCTTTCTTTAATGCAGCCTTTTGTTCCTCTTCCTCTTTCTTTAATGCAGCTTTTTTCTCTGCTTCTTTTCTTTCATGTTTTTCCAGTTCTGCCTCAGCAAACTGACGAAGTTCTTGAGATTTATAACCATATTCCCGACCAATTTTAACGAAATGGTCTATAGTAAGCATTTTGACTTTTATCTGTAAGTAATTATTGATAATTACTGATTAAAATAGTCAATAGTAGCTTCAGAGTAATTATTATACTTACTCAACTTAGAAATATTCAATATAAATAATCACAATAGTACTGAACTCTAATGTCTAAGTTCAACTAATAGACAATATTTTGTAACAATATTGTATCTAAATAATACTATATCATAAATAGTTATGATATCTGTTAACTATTATGTAATTACTTCACACAATTAATCTTAATATCCAATAATGTTGGGTATGATTCCTAGTAATTATATTGTTCAATGTACTAAGTCACTCTCTTAGTACCAGAAAAGTATATTAAATAATATACAATGGGTCTATTACCTCAAAGGTAGACTATAAGATTATTTTATTTGGTCAATATATATATTATATTATTATGCCCTAGGCATCTCTTATAAATTGTAGTGCTACTTTCTTGGACTATCACTGCATAATTATGCAATGTCCCATATTAACCTTAAATATCAGAAAAAATTAATTAAATTAAATTACAAGTGTATTATTGCATATAATATCATATTATTAATGTAGTATTTAATATATATTATGAGGACAAACAAAACAATGATGCAACTAAAGGGTACAAACAATGTTAAGACGCAAACAAGACATTTTCACAATTAAAAATGAATTTATGAACTAAATAAAACAAGCGGAAGTGTCACAAGCCAAATGAAGGGTCAAGGTCTGACCCGAGGTCAACTTAATATTCAAAGTACACAAAAAAAAAAATGACTGCAAAAAATGATGACATCACAGAACTCATAACGGACGACCATTTAACAATCATCAAATAAATGATAGTAAGAGGAGACTGGACGAAATAGTTAACGAACATGGTACAGAACTGAATAAAATTGTTAACTGAGTACGAATAAAATACACCAGTTATCTACGGAACGGTACAGCTAACACAAATCGTCAAACGACAGCAGATTTGGACAGATAGTCCAATGGCAAACCTCAATGGGGCCTCCAAAAGTGCAATCGTTTAACTGCCTTAAGAAACGACCGAAATCAATTCAGGCATCGTGAGAGCCACAGAATCTAATTTCGGTTCATCCTCCCTACCTCCCACGAATTAACAACACATTAAGACAACAAAAAGTACATTAAACATAGGTAAAAACATGCCGATGTAGGCAGAGGGCATGGACTCAGTTAGCACTGTTTGCAATAACAACAGTTAAACACCTAGACTTATCTTTTCCGTTGCTTAGATCAGTGCTAGAGGTCGTCAACAGCTAGGCCTGTGCCTTTGACTGTCTGCTCCTGATGGGCAGGCAACGGTAGTCCATCTTGTGCATCTTGATCAATTTGAAGCGAACTAGAGAGGCGTTGAAAAGATGTCTTCTTCACTGCGACAATGCAACAGTGACGTCATGTTGCTATTCATGATCACGTGCGTCACGTCAGCTTCGTAATGGTCATGTGATCGAAACTTGATCGTAAATATTTCATTCGAAAGTCATGAAAAATTTTTTGGTTTTTGGTTGTTTTTCGTCCCCACATACCGGGCACCACTGTTACAAGGTGGTTTGCTCTGAACAATGTTCCATGTGATATGAATAGAACAATTATAAATTTCTGGCCATTGTTTTTTTCTTTGATATGTTAGTTTTTCCATTCAGTGATAGTGCATCGTGCCTTCGATGGAAGATTAAGCGAATGCGGGGGTGGAAGATTCCGAACAATACTTGAACCTTGGAATACGATTGATTTGATAAGTCATTTCATTGAGTCCATACATTTAATTCACAGTTGTACACACAGGATGATCATTTCAAATAGGAGTAGAGCATAAGTCCATATAAGTCATGCATAAATTAATCAATAACGTAGACTGCTGGTTATGTGTCAATGTCCGTTTAAGGATACAATGCAGTATTGTCGTCAGAACATCACAGCTATATGCACGAGCAGCTAGACATGGCTACCTGCCGACAGTGAGACTGCGAGTCTGAATATATTCATACGAATTTGACGATTATTCTTCTCCTTCTGAGAATTCTAGTTAAATACTAACCTCCATAAATTTCCCTCTCATATAGAGTTCTAGGACTGACCCTGATCCATCAAAAATGCACATAAAATGGCTATATCATGCCATTGAATTGGAAGGTTAGAAAAACGCAGCTATTCAGCTTGGCGGTCAAGTAACAAAGGGTAGCGTTTCTTAGTTACCGACTGTGACCCAAACAACACTATACACGTCATAATCGATCGTGTATGGAGCGTTCAATAATTGAAACATCTATCGCAATATATTAAATGCCTTAACCTTTACAATTGCACGTCTGATAACCTTTAGCAGACGGCGTTAATATAATATACCGTAACAAATGATACATGGGCACTCATGTAGAATAATAGCATAATGGACTGTCAGTAGACAAGCACTCAGTATTGCCCATATATATATATCATCTGAGTTTACTGACAAAGCACGTCAGATTATAAACAACAGTCAAGATGGCTTCTAGACCTAACCTCGTCTAGCGAAGATTCCTTAACATAATGTTCAGCACATATTTTTCATATAATCATATTGAACCGCTAGTACTGGGTTCTCATGTGTAGCAGTGATCTCTGGACTCATCAAGCGATAATACGGGGTATCCCTTTCTCTTCTTGAAAGTCACAAAATATTTGGATACAAGATGGCTTCTCTCGTGAGCTGTCACTCACGTTTGGATACAGATAATGAATCTGCATTAAAGTTAGTCATTCATTAAATGTTCTCATTGCTCTGTAGATTCTATCATGATACAATTGACTTCATCATACAAGATATAGTGCTGCTAGGAATGAATGTCGTTTTCATCTAGATAAATATTTCCTCAGACGTACAAATCGTGTCTATCGAGAAACGGTGGCTTAGCCAGAGTTCATAAGAAGTATCTTTTGTTACCTTGGTATCAGAAATATGATTCTGCCATTCCTTGGCAATAAGAATAAACACTGGGGTAAAGCATACACGATAGGTCTAGACGACTATCACTTTCCCCACAAATACTGAGATCACTTTTTCCGGCGACAAGCCGCTACACAAAAATCACAGCCCCATCAGGACGAAGCCAAATCACACCTCTCTAGCGACACATCCGCCGAACAGCCCTTTGACCTTTCTAACGACAAAAGACCATATAGTTCGACTTAGATATGTAAAGATATACAGATATAAGACAGACTCGTCCTACCCAGACAAACAATACACATAAATTCAGGCCATAGATACACCGAAGCAAGAACAACCTATTTCTACCCAAACAAAGAATAAATCGCAGTAAAACTGGATTCATCCGCGGAGTTCGATCAAAAATGACGACACTCCTTTCAAGGGAAGTAACTCAATAATGACTTTTCCTTAAGCACAAAAAATTATCTATTTTGTTTACAAAATATTTGCGAACATAACAAGCATACAAATGTATTATATTGTAAGATATCAAAGACTGCACGTAACAGTCTTACCACATCTCCCGGGAAAAAAAAAATGGAACTTTTTTTTTTTTTGAAATACATCTAGGAGCAATGTACAATAGGCTCACAACGCATGAATAATGCGCAGATGAAAATATCAGGAATAAATATAACGCCTAATATGAGGCTAAGTCGACTTATGGAGCGACTGGTGAGAATGTATCTCATAAACTGAGAGAAATTATTTCTCTACAAGTAAATTTTTCCAGGAAGGTGTCATCAAAGTATAATACAATTCTGGCAATTACACAATGCCTTAAAAATGTCATACCATAATTTCGTATTAGATATCTTAAATTTATGATTTATGAAGAAAAATCATCAAAGCACAGCGGTGAATAAACATCAATGAATCGCTAAGTAGTGATACAATCATTATATTATTAAATTACAAATGTGTATCTATCTTGATATAGAAAGGAACTATTATAAACTAGACATATCAAGAAGTCTAAGACCTAATAGTTATGTGGAATCATGTGGGCATCTTGACAGAATGTCTGCCATCACATTATCTGATCCACGAATAGCTCGCACAGAGAAATGAAAAGGTTGAAGAGCAATTGCATATCGAGTAGACCTCGAGCTCTTCAAATTCTTACTCTGTATAGCAGTAAGGGCTTTTTGGTCGGTTTCTACTATGAAATGTGCGCCTAGAAGGAATCTCTGTAGTTTGAGGATCGACCAAACCATAGCTAATAGCTCACGGTCTAAAACCGAATAATTCCTTTCTGCCGCATTAAGTTTTCTGGAAATATACATTACAGGATGCAGAGTTCCAGAGTACTCTTGCATTAGTGCCGCTCCAATCCCAGTGGATGAAGCATCACTACGAAGAACAAATGTCTTATCTTTAGTAGGTAACACTAAAATAGGTGGTGTTGAAAACAATGTTTTAATCTTATCCAAAGAGCATTGGCATTCCTGAGACCAGTGGACCATATTAGGCGAACCTTTCTTTAAAAGTGTAGAAAGAGGTGCCATGATAGAGGATAGATTCTGAATGAATCTGCCATAAAATTGAATAAGACCTAACAGACTTCTCACCTGTTTTTTAGTCTTAGGGATAGAGATGTTAAGTATCTTACTAGTATTATGGTCCTCTGTCTTTAGGAAACCATGACCAACTCGGTGGCCTAGGAAAGAAATTTCGCTAAAACCAATATAGGCTTTAGAGGGTTTCGCTGTCAGGTTGTGCTCGCGCAAAGTAGACAGCAATTCATCTAACCCTGAATAGTGATCTTCCCAAGTATCGCTGAAAAGACAGATGTCGTCTAGATATGCAATGACATCTGACCGATAAGATAGGATTCGGCGCATCATGCGTACGAATGTAGCTGGTGCGTTCATAAGACCGAAAGGCATAAAATTCCATTGGAACAAACCTCTAGGTGTTGAAAAAGCCGTGAGAGGTTTGGCGCGTTCAGATAAAGGAACTTGCCAATATCCTTTAGACAAATCAAGTTTAGTGAAAAAATGAGATTTGGAGAGTCGAGTAAGTAGCTCTTCCAGTAAAGGCATAGGTTCGGCATCGAACTTCGTTACTTGATTCAATTTGCGATAGTCGACGCAAAGACGTATGTTATTGTCTTTTTTCTGAACAATAACCATCGGCGAAGAATATGCAGAGGTGGATGGTTCGATTAATTTCAAATCTATCATCTCATCCAACTCTTTCTCGACTTGTGCTTGAAAATGTATAGGTATAGGATAAGGTCTAACCCTAACAGGAGTATGGTCAGTTAGAACAATGTCATGTTCAATGACATGAGTTTGTCCAGGGATGTCAGTGAGTACATCCTGAAATGTTTGCAACATAGTTGAAACTTGTCGCTGTTCTCCTAGAGACAAATCAGGAGAGACAGTAGTGTTCTTCCATGATTCACTAGAATGAAGTGGGATCATTGGAAGAGGAAGATTTACATCTGAAAAACTTGTTTCCTCATCCTGTATCACGGACAGTGATGAGTAATGACCATGTTGTACTGGAGAATTGTCCGTTGCTTGGAAAATGGGTTGCAAATAATCCGGACGTTCATGGAATTCAGTAAGCATATTGATGTGGAAGGTTTTATGCTTCCCATCAATATCGACAATATAGTCGACATCGGAAATTTTCGATATTATATCGTACGGACCTTTCCAAGAAATAAGTAGTCTGTTTTCCCTACAAGGTAGTAATACAAATGCTTTGTCCCCAGGACAAAGTTGTCGTAAGCATCTCTTCTTATTGGCAAATTGCCTTGCCTTCTGTTTCGCAAATTCACAAGGAGAAGTTGCTAATTTGCATGCTTCGATAATCTTTTGTCTCAACGCGATGACATATTCGTAGGATGACTTTGTGTCATCGTCAATATTGTCAGCTGTTATGAGATATTGAAGCAACGACATAGGGCCACGCGGGCGCGCGCCAAAGACGAGTTCAAAGGGGGAAAATCCTGTATGTTCATTGGGGACCTCTCTGTAAGCGAAGAGGGCCGCAGGTAAAACTCTGTCCCAGTCTTGAGGATGATCCTCAGTTATCTTCCCTAGTAAGTTTTTAAGTGTTCTATTAAGGCGTTCGACCATCCCATTAGACATTGGATGATAGATACTACTTAAAGATCTATCTATCTGCAGAGTAGACATTACTTGAGACATGGTATCTGATATTAGTTGGGTGCCATGGTCTGACAATATCTCTCCGGGGAACCCCAGACGAGAAAATATAAGCCAAAGAGCATCTGCAATATCAGCAGTAGTAATACTCTTCAGAGGAATAGCCTCTGGCCAACGTGTGCACATATCAACACACGTCAAGATAAACTGATGTCCTCTGGCAGACTTGATCTTAAATGGACCAATAATGTCTATGGCCATTTTTTGAAACGGCCGAATAGGAATGTCTGCCGCCTGAATGGGTGCAGCATGCCGTGGACCTTTGGATTTAACTTCCTGACATACTTTACAAGATCGACAATAAATCCGTATGTCCTTGTTTACCAATGGCCAAAAGAAAGCCGCAAGGACTCTTGACTTAGTACGGGAAAAACCCATGTGTCCAGCACACTGAGAGTCGTGAGCGTGCTGCAAAATTTTAACTCTCAAATTCTTGAGAACCAGGATTTGAGAATGACTTGACGTAATGGAGTCTTGAACCATACGTACAAGTACGCCATTCTTCTTTGTAATCCACGATTTACGACTTGTGTCTTTATTCGGATCACCTTTAGTTGCAAGAATGAAGAATTTCTTCAGAGTGGGATCATCTTCTTGCTGTTTTATAAACGAGGCACGAGAAATTACCAAGGGTTCATCTTGGTTATGCACTTCATTATCTTCAGTAGATGAAGTTTGAGGCATATTAAGAGCCTGAGCTCTAGTGACTACAGCGTTAGCAATCTGCATGTTTTGCCTTTCCCACGCGGAAATTTGTTGCGGAGTGCATTCTTTGACTCCATGAATGCGACCGATGATGAGGTCAGCGATCGGATTCGGAAGAAGACATGCGTGTACATCTCCTGTAAAGAAAGGAGTAGCAATCCTAATGATAGCAGTAGAGTATTTCTCTAATGTGCCGCCAAATGTTACACATTTGACTACTTGTCCAGTGGCACGGGAAGGATCTACGAGTGACTGCCTAACACCAATTGTGGTGCATCCAGAATCAAATAGCACGGAGACTGGATTGTTATTTACTAAACCCTTATGTAAGACAAGAGAACCTCTTCCATCATGCGCGACTGATGCTGGAAGAGCAGGAAGAGGATGGCCGCAGCTTAAAGTAGACACTGTGGTTGGCTCAAATAATGTTTTGCATTGGGGGCACTGAGATGCTCTCCCAAAATCAAAAGCTGCACATGCCATATTATTAGCGTCATTATTGTCTTTACTTTGTTTATAGGCTTCATGGGACTCTTGTTGTGCAGAGTTTGCCTGAAAATGTGGTTCATGTCTTCTGTTTTGAGATCTACCTCGGTTATTATTACCTCTGTAGTTATTGTTACCTCTATTGTAACCCCTATTTGGGTTTGAGTCATAGTTCTCTTGGTTACCATTATCATATTCATTATAATGAGTATCTCTGTAATTGCGATCTTGTTGACTCCAAGACGGATACCTCGGATAGTTTCTATAATTACTTCCTCTATGGAAATTACTATAATTGTGACCACCCCTGTGTCGAGAGCTATCAGCTCGTCTCCAGTTCTTTGAAGAAGAACCCTGAAATGATTGGTTACCTTGGTTTTGATAACTATTATGGTTACCTTTTTTATCAAATCTGTTTTGAGGTCCCTGAAATCTCTGTGAATAATTGGGATTGTATGGTGTTGCTGAAGCAACTGGCATACTCTCCTTAATCTTAGTGTTGCCAAAAGTCACGTCGGGGTGTGCAGTGACATATTGGGAACAATATTCTTCCATTTCCTTTAGAGATTTGGGTTTACGCTCATGTATAAATTCAAGGAATGGTTTGTTAACACATGACATAATCTTATCTCTGAGCAACAAATCCATAAGTCCTTCATAAGTTTTTTCTGTTTTGGAAAGCTCAATCCAACGATCAACTGTGAGACGTGCCTTTGCAATGAATTCTGAGAATTCTACACCTGTCTCAGGCACCATCGTCTTAAACAAAAGGCGATAGCCTTCCTCACTTAGCTGGTATTTTTTTTATCAAAGCCGCCCTAATGACATCATAATTATCCTTATCTGCTTCTCCTACAAGGCATAATCTAGTCAGAGATTCACCTTTCAAGTTTTCTGCTAATTGATTAGCGTATTGTGATTTATCCACATTATGTGTACGACAAGAACGTTCAAATCTATCCAGCCAGAATGTAATATCGTCACTGGACTGATTGAACGGTGGAACCTTAACCTAGTAAGTAGAAGGTTTACCATTACCACTAGATGCCTGATTAACATTACTCATACTTGTCAATCTCATTTTCTCTAACTCAAATTCATGTTCTCTTATTGCTTTTTTTTCTTTAGCTTCTCTGTCTAATCTTTTTTGCTTAGCAGCAGCTTCTCTTTCTAATTTTTTTTGTTCAGCTTCCCTGTCTAATCTTTTTTGTTCAGCAGCAGCTTCTCTTTCTAATTTTTTTTGTTCAGCTTCAAATCTCCTTTCCTCCACCTGCATCTGCAATTTCTTTAGTTCAGCAGCAGCATCATCTTTTTTCTCTTCTGCAGCTAATGCTTTGTCATATTGAGCAACTGCCCATTCTTCTAATTGTTGACCAGTCTTATCAAGGGCTTTCCCTTGTATAATGAAGTATTCTAATGTAGACATGATGTCTAACAATAATACTAATCACCTGAAATAATAATAATACCACAAGTTCTTAATGACTTGATTAATCAGCACACTATCCCAATATCTGTGGGTCACAAGCCTTAATAAGGTCTTGTATAACAGTAATAATAATCAAGTACTGGTTTATACCATAATCCAAGTGCAGTGCACAAGCAATAGTGTCTTATGAAATATACCTATATAAAACATATGTCAACCAACAGAATACATAAAGTACAAATAAGACTGACAATACGAAAACGTTTGCAGAAATCAAATAAATCAAATAGGGAAATCAATGAAAGTAATCACTGAATCTGCAAGGAATAACAACACAAATGACGTCACAGTATATGAATATAAATTGTGAATAGAACTGAAAGATAGAAAAGGGTAGACCAACAAATTACAAACAATTCAAAACAAAACTAAAGAACAAAGAAATATTACAAAAATAACAATAATTACAGTCTTCACAGCTAACACAAATAGCAACTAGTTGTTGCAAGCAAATTTCCAATTAAGGAAATTGCACCTAAAGAAAACGCCCACAACGGACCCTCTATGACGTGGGATATTCTGTTGTGAGGACACCACCCAACCTAAACACAACCCGCTGACATATAAACTAACATACTATACAAACAAATAACATGTAAACATAAATATATAAATTATGTGTATGATAGTATGTGTTGCAAAATAGGCTCAGTTTTACAGTAATGGCAAAGTTATTCTTATGAAAATAAATAAACTGCCACTTTATTGAATTACAAATTCTGGCCTTAAATATTGAAATTCATATATAGAAAACAAGAAGATCCATCGATGAAAATAGGACTTCTTAGTTCAATAATACTGTCTTCCTGTTAATATTGACAAGAATTGATCCAACTGTTCTGTGAAACTCTGTAATGTCTAATGTAAAAATGTCAACAACGCTGACCTACATACTGCATTCACTTGACAGGTCACGTGACGAAGTGTTGACAAAGAGCAAACTAATACTGCAAGTGTGTCGTATCAGCCACAGGAAACGGTCTGGTATCGGTAGTCTGTTGACTTCTTAATTTCTGCGAGGTCAAACCCAGAAAGCTGGTCCACCAGTTGATAAAGTCTCTAGTTGATAACTCTGTTTTCTTTGCTCATCATCAGTCGATAAATATAAGCCCACTAGAACATCACCAGAGTTAAATGCTGTGTTGTTGTGTTGCTCGTGGTTTGAGTATGGAATGTCAACTCGACCTACGCAGTGGTGTGTAGACATAGAGTGAGAGTATAATATGCGAATGATAAGAAGAGTTCGTGGTGTTGACAAATGGTCTTTTTCTTTCACTCATGTATGGCTGGAAGTCATCGACACCAACGACTGTGTACCTTTGCTACAGTTTAATTGGACGTACACACTCGACAGCACGAATAGTGACAAATCACAGGTTGGCATAATACATCATGGTACAGTGGATAAATGGTCTTGCAATGATACATGGGCACTCATGTAGAATAATAGCATAATGGACTGTCAGTAGACAAGCACTCAGTATTGCCCATATATATATATCATCTGAGTTTACTGACAAAGCACGTCAGATTATAAACAACAGTCAAGATGGCTTCTAGACCTAACCTCGTCTAGCGAAGATTCCTTAACATAATGTTCAGCACATATTTTTCATATAATCATATTGAACCGCTAGTACTGGGTTCTCATGTGTAGCAGTGATCTCTGGACTCATCAAGCGATAATACGGGGTATCCCTTTCTCTTCTTGAAAGTCACAAAATATTTGGATACAAGATGGCTTCTCTCGTGAGCTGTCACTCACGTTTGGATACAGATAATGAATCTGCATTAAAGTTAGTCATTCATTAAATGTTCTCATTGCTCTGTAGATTCTATCATGATACAATTGACTTCATCATACAAGATATAGTGCTGCTAGGAATGAATGTCGTTTTCATCTAGATAAATATTTCCTCAGACGTACAAATCGTGTCTATCGAGAAACGGTGGCTTAGCCAGAGTTCATAAGAAGTATCTTTTGTTACCTTGGTATCAGAAATATGATTCTGCCATTCCTTGGCAATAAGAATAAACACTGGGGTAAAGCATACACGATAGGTCTAGACGACTATCACTTTCCCCACAAATACTGAGATCACTTTTTCCGGCGACAAGCCGCTACACAAAAATCACAGCCCCATCAGGACGAAGCCAAATCACACCTCTCTAGCGACACATCCGCCGAACAGCCCTTTGACCTTTCTAACGACAAAAGACCATATAGTTCGACTTAGATATGTAAAGATATACAGATATAAGACAGACTCGTCCTACCCAGACAAACAATACACATAAATTCAGGCCATAGATACACCGAAGCAAGAACAACCTATTTCTACCCAAACAAAGAATAAATCGCAGTAAAACTGGATTCATCCGCGGAGTTCGATCAAAAATGACGACACTCCTTTCAAGGGAAGTAACTCAATAATGACTTTTCCTTAAGCACTAAAAAGTATCTATTTTGTTTACAAAATATTTGCGAACATAACAAGCATACAAATGTATTATATTGTAAGATATCAAAGACTGCACGTAACACTCTTATATCTGAGTATGAAACATAATCACACATCTCGTCTGACTGCAGCAACTGACACGTTATATAATAACATGCGTGTGTGTTTCTAAATGAGAAAAGAAACAGGCGAAAGTTTGAATGGGAAAATAGTAATGTTTATAGTCGCAAACGTACGAATGCGAAAAACACAGGAAAAGGACAAAACAGCGATAATAAAGTGGAGGACACGGGTAGAAAAAGAAAGGAAATATAGAAAATTTATTGATCATAATCTCTATGCGACACTGCTACATAGTTTAGAAAGAAAGAAAGTGCGACAATTAAAAGCACGCAATAAAATCAGTACCACAAATGCACCGATTACTGCCGGAGTGAACAGAGATCGAGAGGGGCGCCCCATTCTGTCACTGGAATTATCATAGTTGAGTGATATGCAATAATCCTGGCCAGTGGATTTGTCGCATAAGACGTAAATCTAATTTATATTTGTGAACGTCTGTTTGTACTCTACAGCAACAGGGGACACACATTATTTTGGTAATGAAAGTTAGACATTAATTGTGTTATTTTCTTTGGTTCCAATTTTAAAATAAAAGGAACCAAAAGAAAATGTTTCATTCATTTTCATTTTTGAGAATATATTTACTTAAAAATATATTACTTTTAAAGAATGTTAGAAACGTATCTTTGTCGTTCTGTTTCCGTTTTTGAACGAAGTTTTTGATTTTTTTATTCCGTTTCCTGTTTTCAAAAAAAAAAAAAAAAAAAAAAAAAATATGTGCTAAATTATAAAATGTCACCTAAGTGACAATCTACTTCTGGAAATTCTCCAAGTACTCAGCGTAAAAAGGCAGCCACGGCGGTAGAGACAGAGATGGTGGACATGATTGGAATAGATGTGCAGAGAGAGAGAGAGAGAGATAGTTATGGTGGAGGCATGATTGGAGTGGATGTGCTGGAAGCGAGAGTATAATGGATGACATGATTAGAGTAGATATGCTGGAGGTGAGATGCATAGTTGTATAGAGGAAAAAAAGAGGACATGACTGGAGTAAATGTACTAGAGGTAAGAGGGACAATGGTGAAGAGGGGGGGGTGGTGGGTGGGTGGGGGAGGCATCATTGGAGTGGATGTGCTTGGAGTGAGAGATATGGTGTAGGACATAATTTGAGTGGATGTGCTGGAGGTGAAAGGTATGATGGAAGATATGATTGGAGTAGATGTGCTGGAAGTGAGAGGTATGGTGGAAGATATGATTGGAGTAGAGGTGCTGGAGGTGAGATGTATAGTGGAAGGCATGATTGGAATAGAGGTGCTGGGGGTGAGAGGTATGGTGGAGGAAACGATTGGAGTAGATGTGCTGGAGGAGTGAGGTATGGTGGAGGACATGATTGGAGTAGACGTGCTGGAGGTGAGAGGTATGGTGGAAGACATGATTGGAGTAGATGTGCTGGAGGTGCGGGGTATGGTGGAGGACATGTGTGACGAAATCAGTCGTGCACTTTTTATGACTCTCATCCACTCCGGCAGTATAATTTTATTTCTTAATTTACCTCACTCATCGCTTTTTATTTGGCATATTTCATGTACCTTCATTCTTTTGCTGTGACCGCATCCCAGGCTTGTTTACGTTCCGCCAGGTGAATCATAACAACACCAGGTTAATTATACCGGTCAGCGGGTGATACGTTTATCTCTTGAGTCGCCTAGCCACCTTTGCTAGAGACACTCTTTATTGACACAATACGGTCTCGTACGAGTGATGAATAGAATGCTATATTGTCTGTCTGAGAGATCCGTCTGGCGGAGGCACGAAAACACAGGTGATACTGAGATAATAGCCTCCGCCCGGTCATCATTGTGTAATTGTTACAGATACCCTTTCTGGGGGGGGGGGACAATATTAAAAGGTAGCATCTGGACATCAAATAAGTTCACAGATTTGTTTGTCTGTGGAGAAAGTATTACAGCATTATTAGAAAGCGTTCACGCGATGGAATTTTTTTTATGTAATATTTTAAAACACTTGGGGGAAAGTATGATTTAACTCCACTACCCACATAGTGCAAAAGAGATTGGATTGGTGTAAAGTGAGAGCCGGAATATACAATAGTTCTCATTTGAAAATTCGTCGGAAGTACAATCTGGGATTTAAACGTAGAATGAGAGATATAATCTAACAAGATCGGAGTCACAGATCAGACTGCATCGCAACGTCAGACTAGAAACTCACAGAAGCCAGAGAGAGAAGGATAGGACTAAGAATTCATATATTATAAGTGACAGATCAGAAGTATTTGGGCAACTTTAAAACTTAAAAGTAAACTCGCATTTTAAGTACAAAGACAGGAAACTTAAAAGGACCCAGACAAAAGTATTTGGGCAACTTTGAAACTTAAAAAAGTAAACCCGCATTTTTTAAATACAAAGACTGGAGTCCTAAGGAATTATATCACTCGTCATAAGAGGAATTCTAAAATTTCCAGACCAAGTGATTCGAAAGCATCTAACCTAAGGTGCTGCGTTCATTCTAAACTGTGCCAGGAGATTGCGTTCCCAAAAGTTACTTTGGCTTCGTGGAACTAAGCTATCAGACGGTTCGTGGAACGAAGCTATCAGATCGTTCGAGGAACGAAGCTACCAGACTATGAAGTGTCATCATCACAAAAACATCGACGAAACCAAGGCTGCAGGACTCAGTCATACCAGCTAAGTGCTTGTAAAAGGCACCAGCAAACGGATATTAAATTTTAATTTTAAATTTCAATCCTCAAACCAAGTCTCGAAAAAGACAATTTGACTTACATCTAAAATTCATCATCATTTCATCGTTATTTTAACCTGTTAAACTAATTGATTATTAAATTTGTTACATGTTATTTTAAAACATAACAATAATTGTTTATTCAGGTAATATAAGTATGAAAGCAAACGTACGAGCAAGACTCTTTAATATCTACCTTTAGACAGATATTTACATTTACAGAGCCAATACTTGTAAAAAGGAATGTCACTGGATTTACGCCAGCTGGGGGCTTGAACGGGCTATAACCATTGCTTAATTCTTCACAAAAGGTGGCGGACCGATATAAGTTAACAACTGCCCTGCCAATGCAGCATTGTTCTTGACTTCAGAAATATCTTGTGAATACTACCTTGATATAGAAGCATCTTTACCATTATATCTACAACTCTGCCAAGAATAATATTGTGCGAAGGTAGACACATTTTACGACCCATTTTAGGTACTCTTGCGTTTTGGCCACTGGTGGACCACTACTGCAGAACTAAGGGGAGGCAATCCGTGATAACATGATTGGAGTAGATGTGCTAGAGGTGAGAGATATGGTGGAAGATATGATTGGAGTAGAAGTGCTGGAGGTGAGAGGTATGGTGGAAGACATGATTGGAGTAGATGTGGTCATTAGAGGTACAATGGAGAACATGAGTGGAGTAAATATAATGGGGGTGAGATGTATAATTGTCATTGGGTTAATCCGAGAATTAACCGTGGACGGTTGGTCCTGATTACTCAGCTAATAATGGTGGCTCAGATGTACCTCAACCAGGTGATATATTAAAAGTTCCGGTTTTTTTTCCAACTCGGGCAACGCCAGGTGTATCTGCTGGTAAAATATATTTATATGCAAAGAAAAATGGGAATATTCAGTATGTGGATGAATCGCAAATATTAAAAAGTAAGTAATGGCAAATGTAATTGAAGAAATCATATGTTGGGAATTCACAGTGGATGTTAATAAATATGGTATGTGTGATCTCGGAGTGGAGCTGGATTATTGATCATATTGTACTTGGCCATATTTTTGTAACACTGTTAATCGACTCCCCATCATCACCGCAACAACCATACTTATACATTTACCTTAATATAAGTGCATACTTTTTTGTCATATGACTAGTAAATAAACACTTTTTCGGAGTTGGGAGATGAAGTCGGGCTTCTAAAATTTCAGCAGACGGAGTCGGAAAATTGTTGTCTGACTCTACGACCCTGGGTCGTACCTTATCTCCGTGAATAGCAGATGGCTTTGATGTGTGTTTTGATGTGTCCATTATATTCTCTGCCTTCTTTACAAAGCACCTCTTCGCTACTCAGCGTCCAATTGGCTAAGCGGTTAGAGAGATCTTCTCTCGCAGCATAGTTACAGGGTTCAAAACCCGGTAGTGTTACGCGCCATTCTACCCAACTGTAAATAGGTACCTGACTCTGCTCTTGAGTTAGAGAAGGCAACGCTGACGAGAAAAGGAACAGGTCACTCCACCTTATAAAGCAGGGCCTAATATAAGTGAAGTCACTAACACTTTACTCCATGTTGTGTTCTAATGCAAAAACGTTCCCGTGTAAATAGCATCACGCTCAATTATATATTTTTTTCATAACGTAAACTCCGCTACCGGATGTCGACATATTTTACTATCATGTTTAGTGAACGAAATTCCACGTTCCAATTTTCACGGACTAAAACACACACTGTCAGTCTAGGGGGGTCGAAGTGGCAAAGAAGTATGGTGTCCGCCTCTAATTCTAAAGATACCGGGTTCGGTTCCAAGTACGGGGAGAATATTTGATGAAATTTTTTTCAGAACCTGTGGGTCCTAATGATGTGATATTCCCACTTGATCTCGTGAGTAGTGAGATCGGATGACTAGCCTTCTCGGGTAAGGGCGAAAAATAAGAGGTCCCGTTTGTAAGTTGCGCACGTTAAAAATTCCTCGGCAGTCGTAAAGAGTAGGACATACAGCTGCGGCCCTGGCAAAATTTACACAATTTTGAAAACCTACCCACCGCAAAAATATTAACAGAATGTGTGATTACTGTCCGATGTTACTATGTGTGATTACTGTCCGATGTTACTATGTGTGATTACTGTCCGATGTTACTATGTGTGATTACTGTCCGATGTTACTATGTGTGATTACTGTCCGATGTTACTATGTGTGATTACTGTCCGATGTTACTATGTGTGATTACTGTCCGATGTTACTATGTATGTGTGATTACTGTCCGATGTTACTATGTGTGATTACTGTCCGATGTTACTATGTGATTACTGTCCGATGTTACTATGTGTGATTACTGTCCGATGTTACTATGTGTGATTACTGTCCGATGTTACTATGTGTGATTACTGTCCGATGTTACTATGTGTGATTACTGTCCGATGTTACTATGTGTGATTACTGTCCGATGTTACTATGTGTGATTACTGTCCGATGTTACTATGTGTGATTACTGTCCGATGTTACTATGTGTGATTACTGTCCGATGTTACTATATGTGATTACTGTCCGATGTTACTATGTGATTACTGTCCGATGTTACTATGTGTGATTACTGTCCGATGTTACTATGTGTGATTACTGTCCGATGTTACTATGTGTGATTACTGTCCGATGTTACTATGTGTGATTACTGTCCGATGTTACTATATGTGATTACTGTCCGATGTTACTATGTGTGATTACTGTCCGATGTTACTATGTGTGATTACTGTCCGATGTTACTATGTGTGATTACTGTCCGATGTTACTATGTGATTACTGTCCGATGTTACTATGTGTGATTACTGTCCGATGTTACTATGTGTGATTACTGTCCGATGTTACTATGTGATTACTGTCCGATGTTACTATGTGTGATTACTGTCCGATGTTACTATGTGATTACTGTCCGATGTTACTATGTGTGATTACTGTCCGATGTTACTATGTGTGATTACTGTCCGATGTTACTATATGTGATTACTGTCCGATGTTACTATGTGTGATTACTGTCCGATGTTACTATGTGTGATTACTGTCCGATGTTACTATGTGTGATTACTGTCCGATGTTACTATGTGTGATTACTGTCCGATGTTACTATGTGTGATTACTGTCCGATGTTACTATGTGTGATTACTGTCCGATGTTACTATGTGATTACTGTCCGATGTTACTATGTGTGATTACTGTCCGATGTTACTATGTGTGATTACTGTCCGATGTTACTATATGTGATTACTGTCCGATGTTACTATGTGTGATTACTGTCCGATGTTACTATGTGTGATTACTGTCCGATGTTACTATGTGTGATTACTGTCCGATGTTACTATGTGTGATTACTGTCCGATGTTACTATGTGATTACTGTCCGATGTTACTATGTGTGATTACTGTCCGATGTTACTATGTGTGATTACTGTCCGATGTTACTATGTGTGATTACTGTCCGATGTTACTATGTGTGATTACTGTCCGATGTTACTATGTGTGATTACTGTCCGATGTTACTATGTGTGATTACTGTCCGATGTTACTATGTGATTACTGTCCGATGTTACTATGTGTGATTACTGTCCGATGTTACTATGTGATTACTGTCCGATGTTACTATGTGTGATTACTGTCCGATGTTACTATGTGTGATTACTGTCCGATGTTACTATGTGTGATTACTGTCCGATGTTACTATGTGTGATTACTGTCCGATGTTACTATGTGATTACTGTCCGATGTTACTATGTGTGATTACTGTCCGATGTTACTATGTGATTACTGTCCGATGTTACTATGTGATTACTGTCCGATGTTACTATGTGTGATTACTGTCCGATGTTACTATGTGTGATTACTGTCCGATGTTACTATGTGTGATTACTGTCCGATGTTACTATGTGTGATTACTGTCCGATGTTACTATGTGATTACTGTCCGATGTTACTATGTGTGATTACTGTCCGATGTTACTATATGTGATTACTGTCCGATGTTACTGAGTTCGTGCACTGTTATGAGATCCTCCTTATGTGATCTAATGGAGAAGATTGGGGCACTGATGAAAGTTGTCCGTACGCAATGAAGATGGTTCTTCAAAAACCAAACCACAGTAAACCAGCCTCACCCTTGCAATCTATTCCTGAACGGATAATCAACTGTGCCAAGTACACGAGCACTTCCAGTAACCTTTCGGATATATAGTCACCGGGAAGTACAACTAGGTTAACAAAACTATAATACAAAACCTTGGCAACGAGGCACGTATATAACACTCCTCTCCGGCAGTTTCTGTTATAAGACTACCGTTATCTTACTTAGCTACTGCCTATTCTTCTTCTTCTTTTTTCATTAGCCTCCGACTGTCAAAGCAGTAAGTTGTCATCACGCCTGGTGGCGACTTGTAAGGTAGCAACAAACTGCTTTCACGTTGTTCGGTCGGCGGTCATCCTTCATATAATGCCCCAGCTCTGGTTTATTCTTTGCAGTTACTAGTATAGTAATGGGTTTGTTAAAATTAAAACCTCGTCTGTTGTATTTTACAAATAATTTTAACTTTAACATCGAATGAACCATTGATTAATGGCATTATATTATATTTATGTTACAGATACCCGCTCAAAATGCCAAAACGGAAGTGTGTGTTCACGGATGAATTGAAAAGAAAAAATGTCAGTGCTTTTCCAGTGGTCGACAAGAGTATGAAGCAGAATGTCTTGTATGCAGAGGCGGTACATTTGTATCAGTAGCAAATAAAGGTGCAGCTGATTTTAAAAAAAAACATACAGAAATAAAAAAGCACAAGAAAGCACTTGAGTCTGAATGTTTGCAATCAAAACTGACATTTTTTACTAAAGAAATAAGCGAGGAAAGGTTTGAAGTTGCCGCGGCCCAGGGTGTTTTTGCTTTTCATACGGTAGAACATCACAACTCTTTCAGATCAATGGATTGTACTTCAGTGTTACTCAAGAATGCTTTCCAAGATTCAGAAATTGTCAGCAAATTCTCATGTGCCAAAACAAAAACAGCTGCTATTATCATTTCTGTGATTGCACAGCATTCTACTGAAGCAGCTTTGGAAGCACTGAAGGAAAGCAGCATTCCATACTATGGAGTTTCCACTGATGGAAGCAATCACGGCTCTGTCAAAATATTTCCAATAATCATTCAGTATTTTGACTTGAAAGTTGGTGGTCTACAGTCTAAGTTAATTGAGTTGCAGAATACACAAAATGAGACAGCAGAAACAATTTCAAAATATGTAACAGATACCATGATAAAATATGACCTCTTGGGGAAGTGTGTTGCATTTACTGGGGATAACTGTAAGACAATGTTTGGTGGAATTGGGCAAAATGCACAGGGTAACAATGTGTTTGCAAAATTAAAGACTGTGTTACAGACGAAAAATGTATTTGGTGTAGGATGTCCAGCACATGTTTTGAACAAATGCCTTCACAATGATGTTGAAAAACTTGACATTGATATTGAAAATATTCTTAATAAGGTTGACCAATATTTTCATATTCATACAGTTCGAACAGAGGAGTTGTAGGAATTTAGTGATTTTGTGGACATAGAATACAGACAACTCCTCAACCATGGCAGAACAAAGTGGCTGTCTTTATTCCCATGTGTTGCAAGAATGATCCAGATGTGTCCGGCACTGAAGGCTTTTTTTCTGTCACAAGACAATCCACCTACAGTCATCAAAACGTTTCTTGGACAAGACTTGGCAGAGGTGTATCTGTGGTTGGTCCATTCACTTATGAGTGTTTTTCAGTGCCATATGGAACAGATTGAAAGAGAAAGCAACAGAATTTTTGAGGTTTGCAACAGTTTAAAAGCAGTGAAAGACATTCTTACTGAACGTCTAGGTCAAGAATTTGTGCCTCTTACAGTTAAGTCAGAAATTGCACAGAAACGTAGAGTGGGGCTTGATCATTTGTGTGACAGTTTTCATAAAGATGTGAAGCTCCTTTATTCCAGTTGTATTGAATATTTAGACAAATGGACAAAGCGATTAGAAGATTTTGCAATTTTTTCCTGGATGACCTTGCATGAGGTACCTGTGTGGAAAGATGTGGAAGCCTCATTGCAATATCTAAATGATAAAGGCATTCACACTGATGACACAAAATGCTTCGACCAACTGAACAATTTAAAAAAAAATTGTGGAAAGTCATATCAGTCACGAAGAATTCAATCAGCTACTGGCTCATCAGAAATGGACTAAATATTTTGAACAATCGAGAAATGTTGAACTGCATTCAGAATTCTTAAGACTTGCACAATTTATTTGTGCAATTCCTGGACACAACGCCAATGTTGAGAGACTTTTTTTTCACTTATGCAGGGTCAATGGACAAAAGAAAGGAACATTTTGAGTGTAGATTTCATTAAAGGCACTCTACTTGTGCAGTAAAATTTCAAGGAGCTTTCATGCTCTGATTTCTATGCATATTTAAAACGTAGCCCAACTTTGTTGAAGAAGATTTTATCATCAGAAAAATATAAGTAGGCACAAAATCAATGTGATTTTATTAGCTTATTGTTTGAATGTAAAACAAAAAATGTTTCATCGTCTTGTAGTTATTGAATAAAGGTGTCCTACTTTTTAAAAATATTGTCCTCCTTTGTCCTCCTTTTTAGGACAAAAAAAAAGGTATTTGTCCTCTCTTTTGTGTCGAACAATATGGCCACCCTATATTATGCGTTGTGTTTCAGTCCGGGTCTGGCATGCATAAGGTACACTATGTCTCCGACAGTTAGAAACGCGTGGTTGAAATGAACCATAGTGTTCAATGTGTGTTCAATGTCATCCTAAATAAATCGGTCACGCCGTTAGTGTTAGTGTTAGGTTTGGGTTTCCTAAACCTAACCCAAGTCCTTTCTCCTTATTACACCGTCTCTCAATTTGTTATTAAGGTCGTACTGAATACACGCACCACTGTTCTTCATTTGAACGGAAACACGTTTTTTCAAAGTAAAGAAAAAAAAAGCATTCTATTACTCTACGGAGTCTACGTCTTCTGTTTCTAATGTACGCCTTTACGACATAAAAGTAGCCAATATTCTCGCGCTGTCACGTGGGTTACGAGTGGCTTCCACGCAAATCTTATTTGTAAGGACAGAAAATAAGTTTTGTCTTGCAATTGTCCTTTACTGGCACAAGTTACTGAATAAAACGTAACGAGATGCGTTTTATGGGAAATAACATAGTTATTGATATTTGTAGTAAACGAAAGAAGAAATATGAAATTGTTGGTTTTTATATTAAATATATTGGTCGGAGTGGTTAAGAGGTATGGTGTCCACCTCTAATTCTAAAGGTATCGAGTTCGCTGCCAGTAGAGGGAAGATAAGGTGGAGTTTTTTTTCAGAGTCAGTGGCTCCTAATGATGACATACTGGCCCCTAGTCTCCTGGGTAGTGAGATGATCGGATACCTAGTCTCCTGGGTAGTGAGATGATCGGATACCTAGTCTCCTGGGTAGGGAGATGATCGGATACATAGTCTCCTGGGTAGTGAGATGATCGGATACCTAGTCTCCTGGGTAGGGAGATGATCGGATACCTAGTCTCCTGGGTAGTGAGATGATCGGATACCTAGTCTCCTGAGTAGTGAGATGATCGGATACCTAGTCTCCTGGGTAGTGAGATGATCGGATACCTAGTCTCCTGGGTAGTGAGATGATCGGATACCTAGTCTCCTGGGTAGTGAGATGTGATCGGATACCTAGTCTCCTGGGTAGGGAGATGATCGGATACCTAGTCTCCTGGGTAGTGAGATGATCGGATACCTAGTCTCCTGAGTAGTGAGATGATCGGATACCTAGTCTCCTGGGTAGTGAGATGATCGGATACCTAGTCTCCTGGTTAGTGAGATGATCGGATACCTAGTCTCCTGGGTAGTGAGATGATCGGATACCTAGTCTTCTGGGTAGTGAGATGATCGGATACCTAGTCTCCTGGGTAGGGAGATGATCGGATACCTAGTCTCCTGGGTAGTGAGATGATCGGATACCTAGTCTCCTGGGTAGTGAGATGATCGGATACCTAGTCTCCTGGGTAGTGAGATGATCGGATACCTAATCTCCTGGGTAGTGAGATGATCGGATACCTAGTCTCCTGGGTAGTGAGATGATCGGATACCTAGTCTCCTGGGTAGGGAGATGATCGGATACCTAGTCTCCTGGGTAGTGAGATGATCTGATACCTAGTCTCCTGGGTAGGGAGATGATCGGATACCTAGTCTCCTGGGTAGTGAGATGTGATCGGATACCGAATCTCGTGGCTAGGGAGATGATCGGATACCTAGTCTCTTGGGTAATGAGATGATCGGATACCTAGTCTCCTGGGTAGTGAGATGATCGGATACCTAGTCTCCTGGGTAGTGAGATGATCGGATACCTAGTCTCCTGGGTAGGGAGATGATCGGATACTTAGTCTCCTGGGTAGGGAGATGATCGGATACATAGTCTCCTGGGTAGTGAGATGATCGGATACCTAGTCTCCTGGGTAGGGAGATGATCGGATACCTAGTCTCCTGGGTAGTGATATGATCGGATACCTAGTCTCCTGGGTAGTGAGATGATCGGATACCTAGTCTCCTGGGTAGGGAGATGATCGGATACCTAGTCTCCTGGGTAGTGAGATGATCGGATACCTAGTCTCCTGGGTAGTGAGATGATCGGATACCTAGTCTCTTGGGTAGGGAGATGATCGGATACATAGTCTCCTGGGTAGTGAGATGATCGGATACCTAGTCTCCTGGGTAGTGAGATGATCGGATACCTAGTCTCCTGGTTAGTGAGATGATCGGATACCTAGTCTCCTGGGTAGTGAGATGATCGGATACCTAGTCTCCTGGGTAGTGAGATTATCGGATACCTAGTCTCCTGGGTAGTGAGATTATCGGATACCTAGTCTCCTGGGTAGTGAGATGATCGGAAACCTAGTCTCCTGGATAGTGAGATGATCGATACCTAGTCTCATGGGTAGTGAGATGATCGGATATATAGTCTCATGCGTAGTGAGATGATCGGATACCTAGTCTCCTGGGTAGTTAGATGATCGGATACCTAGTCTCCTGGGTAGTGAGATGATCGGATACCTAGTCTCCTGGGTAGTGAGATGATCGGATACCTAGTCTCCTTGGTAGTGAGATCGGATACCTAGTCTCCTCGGATAAGAGCGAAAAAATAGGAGGTCCCATGTGCAAGTTGCGCACGTTAAAAATCCCTCGGTAGTTGGAAATCGTAAAGAGTAGGCTGATGCCCTGGCAAAATTTAAAAATAAGAAAACCTATCCACCACATAAATATTAATAGAATATGTTATTCCTGCATACACACATGTCGCCGGTGATACGGGGTTCGTGCACTGTGCTTAAATCCTCCTTGTGTGATCTAAAGGAGGAGATCGTAGCACTTATGGAGTTGTCCATGTGCAGTGAAAATAATCTTTAACGCCAAACTAAACCAACTATATTCAATATAAAATAATCTTTAACGCCAAACCAAACCAACTATATTCAATATAAAATAATATTTAAAGCAGCAAAGCTAACAAATCAGCTGAAAGTTTGTGTTTTGGCCAGTGTACGGATGGAGAAAAACGAATCGTCATTGGAGTGAACGAACGAACGAACGAACGAACTTTATTTTCAAAGGGTTGAGAATTGGGCACGCAGGCCCGTCTGACATTCTGCCCTTCCTTTCTCTCACCTTTCATACTGAATTCATTTATTCCCATATGCATTTTACATATCAATGTCAAGGAATTCAACGTTGCAAAGTAAAATAAAATAGCACACTCATATTAACATTAACTACTTATAAACATGACATAAAATATGTAGAAAAGTACAAACATCGTCATTAGAACCTACAATTGATATTATAAGAAAAGATAATCTGATTAGGGGGGCATGTAATCAAAACTAATAAAGTATTCGAAAAGTCTACGATTGTATGAATAGGGACTGAAAGAGAGCGAACGAACTTTATTTTCAAAGTGTTGAGAGAAAGGAACTTAGGCCCGTCTAAGAGAGAGAGAGAAAGAGAGAGAGAAAGCGAGAGAGAGAGAGAGAGAGAGAGAGAGAGAGAGAGAGCGAGAGAGCGAACGAACTTTGTTTTCAAAGTGTTGAGAAATAGGAACATAGGTTCGTCTAAGAGAGAACGAACGAACGAACTTTATTTTCAAAGGGTTGAGAATTGGGCTCACAGGCCCGTCTGACATTCTGCCCTTCCTTTCTCTCGTCTTTTATACTGATTTCATTTATTCTCACATATATTTTACCCATCAATTCAAGGAATTCAACGTTGTAAAGGTAAAATAATAGCATACTCACATTCACAGTATCTAATTATAAACATGAAATAGAATATGTTGAAAAGTACAAACTAAGTATTACCACGAAACAAAATATGTTGAAAAGCACTAACATCATCATTAAACCTACACTCGATATTATACCATTTGTTCGGAAAAATAATCACATTAGGGGGGCAGATAATCAGAACTCATAAAGTATTCGAAAAGTTTACGATTGTATGAATAGGGACTGAGGTTGTTATGTTTTAGATAATGTGGAAGATAGTTCCAAAGATGAGCAGCAGAGTAAGCTAAGCTTTTCTTGAATAAGTCAAGCCTAGGCTTGGGCACTTGTATTTTGTTAAGGCGTTGACTGCGTCTTTCATTGTATTTGAACATTGGCCACAGATATGTTGGAGCATTCTGTGACAGGATTTTGTGAACAAATTTAGCTTTGTTGAACAGAAAGCGCTTTCTTAGAGGCAGTATTTTGAGATCTTTATATAGATCTACACACTGTGTTTGGCAGTTGTCAGAAACTAGACGCACTGCACGCTTTTGTAGTGAATGGAGTCTTTTTGTGTTGGACATAGAACAACCATCCCAGATTGTGGAGCAATAGTCAAGGTTTGTTTGTATGTGAGATATATAGAACAATTTTCGTGCATCTTCATCTAGGAAATGTTTGATTTTAGCTAACTGGTAAACTTTCTGTGCCGTTTGCTTGGTCAGTGCATGAACATGTGAGTTCCAATTTAGATGCTGGTCAACGACTATTCCTAGAGTTTTATGTTCATTAACGTTTCCAATTGGTGAGGTACCAATATAGATCTGAAGTGTTGTTTTCTCAGAATTTTGTAATTTTTGTCTAGTTGATATTAACATGCACTTTGTTTTAATTATATTAATTAGCATGCGATTTCCGATGCTCCACTTAATCAGATTGTCTGTATCTTTTTGTAACGATAGTTCGAGTGTGTTGCAACTTGTATCACTTGTGTAGATAGTACAGTCATCAGCAAATAGGTCACAGGATGCGTGCTCGACGTGTAGTGGAAGGTCATTAATGTATATGGCAAAAAGTAGAGGCCCAAGAATAGAGCCCTGAGGAACGCCGGTATTTATTACTGTTGGGTTTGAGCAAGAGTTATTGTAAGAAACTACATGTTTTCTGTCTGACAGGAATGATTTAATTATCGTCACTAGTTGAAGGTTTACTTTTGATGTTTCTAGTTTTCTAATTAAAATAGCGTGATCTATCATATCAAATGCTTTTTTAAAGTCTACAAAAACTGCCCCACATATGTTATCGTTATTAATATTTAAGTGCCAGTTGTCAATCATCTTAGTTAGAGCTGTGTGACATGAATGGTTAGGTCTAAACCCTGACTGACTATCAATTAGCAAGCCATTGTTAACTAGGTGTTGTAGTGTTATTTTATGTATGTGTTTTTCTAGTGGTTTGGATAGCGATGATATTAAGGAGATTGGCCTATAGTTACCAAGGTTATTATTGTCGGAAGAGCCAGGTTTTAAGAGAGGATATACCTTAGCGACTTTAAAATGCCACGGAAAGTAACTCCGTGCGATACATTGATTGTATATGTATGTAAGCGAATCACTAATAGCTGGAGCCGCATAACGCAGTATTCGATTACTGACTCCGTCAAGTCCTGATGAGTTATTATCTTTAAGTCCTAGAAGATAGTTATACACTTCATTAACTGTCATAAACGGAATGTTGGATGGGATTGTGTTGGTACATTTGTTCTCACAAAATACTGACAGCCTGCCTAAGTCACAAGGTGAATTTGGTATTGTAGATTTAAGACTGTTTATTTCTGCCTGAAGGTAATTGCTGAAGTCTGTGGAAGTAAATGAAGTATTAGGAGTTGACGAGACTGACAGATTTCGCTTGTTCGCTAAGGTATTGATTGCTTTCCATATATCTTTACTGTTTGTTTTGTTCTGAACCAAATTTTTAAAGTAATTTTTTTTTTCTCTACGAATTAAATATTGCACGTTGTTCCTCTGTGCTCTGTATATGTTAAAGTCCTTGTTTTTGTGAGCTTGATCTCTCTGCCTCATTGCGTCTAGCACTGCTTGTGTGATCCAAGGACATTTGACCTGTCGTTTCACACGAACTTCTTTAGCTGGTGCGTGGTTATCAAACACACAAAGAAAGATACGTATCCAATGGGCAATGGCGTCATCGGGATCAGAAAGCTGGTAAACACTGGCAAGAGGTGCGGTTCGCAAATCATGTAAAAATAGATTACGGTTGAAATTTTTAAAACTTCTAAATTTAATACTGATATGTTTATTTCTCGGAGCTTTATATTTATTCTTTGACCACGTGCAACATATAGGATAGTGGTCACTCATCGCGACAGTAGGAACAGAGCATTCTATAATGTTTTCTGCACAGGTGACGTAGATGTGGTCAATTGTTGTGGATGATGCATTTGTTACCCTGGTAGGCTGGTTGACTATTTGTTTTAGGTTGTAAGATAGTATGATGTTTTCCCACGTTTGGTTTGTGTTGTGCATGTCGATGTTGAAATCGCCTAGAAGAATAATTTCTTTGGCAGTGGTAAATACTTTATCCATCATAGTGGTGAAATCTTCATACCAGATGGCTCCTGCACTGGGATTTCTATAAAGATACCCGACTAGAAATTGTCCCTGAGTCGGTAGTTTTATTTCTAACCATATGCACTCGGTCTCTGCTGTCTCTAAATCGCTTCTGTGACGATAACTAATAGAAGTGGAAATATATACTACTATACCTGTTTCTAGCTTTCTACTTGAGTCTCGCCGAACTGTTTTAAAGCCATTTAGGGCAATTTCATCATCTGATATTTTTTCGTTTAAACGACTTTCGGAAAGTCCAAAAACATGAAAATTTTTATTCAGAATTTGTGTAAGCTCAGGAAGTTTGCCTAATAAATGGTAAATGTTCAGGTGGCCCAGCCGTAGACCATCCTTAATTAGCCATTGTGTTTGATAGGTATGCATTTTATTTTGGCGAGTGGTTTAAAAAGGAAAATAACAAAAGCAATTTTGAATACGAAACCCACGAAAATTTAAACTAATTAACGTCACCACGTAAGTGAAAATTCAAATGTTAGTACTTAAAGTACGAACACTTGGTACAAGTATTGCTAAAAAATTACAATTAACTGAAATTGTCAGTAGTATATTAAAATAGTCACACAACAGTAGGCACGCACGTTTTCACACCACAACACTAAAATTCTAACAAAGTAATTAAGCAACACTGAGAGAATACGAATTAAAAAAGTAAATACAATACAATAAAATAATCTTGCAAATTATGAAAAAACTGTCGGAGGCCTGTAGCCAATGAAATTAGAGTGTTTTGAGAAAGTAACAAAGTACTTATTACTTTATGCGTCACAGTAATCAACTAATTTTTCAAGAGAGATACGGCTTTGGTCGCAGGGATTAAGTCAATAAAAATAAAATAAAATATAAAAAAATAAAAAATAAAAAATGAGTGGATTCATCATCAATATTGGATGTCTCTGTCAGGTAAATAGTAGGGCCCGCGTTGCACAGACATCATTAGTGCTTGGCTGAGTGACGCAGGACTGAATTGCATCAGGTAGCCAAGTTCTGGGTTCCACTGAGCACGACCAGGAAGGCTACGGGAGGAAGCATGACGACTGTAGATTTCGTCTGTAATGGTTCCAACACTAGTAGGAGATTTTTGGGTCTGGGACATTGTGGCACTGCTTGTGGAACTGTCATATAATGTGTTTGTGAGGGGCTGTCTTATAGGTAGTGGAGGAAACATAACATCGTAACGTTCGGCTTCCTGGCTGTAGGTGGCGTTCTGTTTGTGGTTAGGTAATTTGTTGGTTACGGGAGCACTTCTTTGAGGGGCGGGTAAGGTGTGTTGTGCATTTTCATGAAAGGCTGATCTCATGGTAGATCGGTTTGTGTTCTTTGTGTCTGGTGGGTTGTCGTGTTGCGTTCGCTGCGGGTACTTGATGTTTTTTGCTAGGATGCTGCTACCTAGTTTTGATGTATGTATTTGATCTATGTAAAGGCGTTTCTTTGGTGCTCCAGAGTTGCTTGTGAAGAAAGGAGTGTTGTTGATATAGCCAATGTTGTTGTGTTCACAATAGCTCTGGAGTGTCTTGTTGTTGGTGTCGGCTATGCGACGTTGGAAGCCATAGCAAGGTGGAATAATGGATGACATAAAAATGGAGGTGTTAGGAAATTTTTGTTTTATTGTAGTGGTCAGTTTGGAAATCGCCGAAGGGCTAACGCTGTGTCCATTCATTATGTCGTTGATCCCTACATGTACTGTTGTTCTTGTAATGTTATGATGTATGTCGAACCTATTAATTCTATCAATTAATCTTTCAGTTCCAGCTCCAGGTATCGCTAAAACTGAGACAGTTTCCTCTTTAGTAGCAGACATCCGATCATTGTATATGCCTTTTAGGAGAGAGTCGCCAATTATAACATGTGTTGCTTTACTACATGGTTGTTGACTCGGCTTTCGTTTTGATTCTTGCTGCCGCCATTGATTTTCCTGGTGTGAATCGTCCTGAATAGTCTGGGTGTTTTCATCGGGTGGTTGTGGTGTCAGTATCTGATCTGGTAGCGGCGTTAATGCCTGTTCATTTTGTACTGAACTCTGGTTAAGGGCGGTAAACCTGTTGCTTACTTTTACACTAATAGGGTAAGCTTCGTGCGCACGTGTATCCTCAACCTTTTTGGTGTTACATTAGTGCTGCTTGCGGCGTTCGTTTGTTATATGTTCTTCGGGGGGATCTCCAGAAGCTTCAGGTACTATAAGAGGATGTTCCGAGTGCTTTGTTTTATAAATAGAAAAATCGCTTCGTAGTTGCTCAACGACGTGTTTAATATTGGAATTATCTTCTCTCAGATGCAGTATTTCCTTTTTGAGTAGTTCGTTTTCTGCGCTGATCGATTTATAGACATTAGTTGTCAGATCGGCAATTAGTGTTCGAAGGGTGTCCTCCATTTTGAGCATCAGCTCCTGGCAGCACTGCGCATTTATCATGTGAGTGGCGTCTGGGTGATTTTCACGTGATAATGTTTCATCTGTTTGTGTGCTAGTTTCTTTAGGGCCCATTGGATATTCTATGGCCAGCACAGGTTGAGAAGATTGAGTATTTGCTACTGTGTCGCTCATTGGAAAGTCGCGTGCTGCGGGAGGCAAAGTGGATGTATTTGCAGGAGAGTGTATGCTAGAGTTAATGTTGATGATTTCGCTGTCAGCAGATGAGACGCTGGCGGCTGATGATGTGATATCTATTGCGAGCTGGGGTAAACATATTGTCGAGACCAATTTTGTGGTACAAATTATGTTCTGTGCAGACTCATTTAAACTGACAAAGTCCGTTTCCAGCCATGACTCAATAACAGTGGCAGTTCCTTGTACCATTATCTTGTTTTTTGTATGATAAAGGTGCACAGATAGTAGTGGTGTTGTGATGAAATCTTCTACAAAGGCACCTTGTTTATCTGCTCTCGTCTCGACATGGTCATTCTGGAAGTATTTGGTACACGTTGTGCGAAATGCCTCATAATGAAATGTATTGTGGAAAAGTACAGTAGCACATTTACCGTCATTTGCTATTTTAAAGGTTAAATCCGACTCTTTGTTAAATCCCTGAAGTTTAACACGAACTGCCCTGTTTTGGTCTAGGGTGTAATTTTTGATCGTGGACGGGCGCAATCTACAGTCCCTAGCGGCTTTTATTACCTGCGAGCCGTGGCCGATCTCCAAGCGTGACATGTTTACATGCCTACTGGGATTAATTGCCTGTGAAATACATTGGTCCGCTGGAAACCTTATCTGTTTAAGAGGGGTTGGTAGCCAAGAAAATACACTGGCCGACCTTCCCTTCTTTACAGGGGTCAGTAACGAGTCACGTGGTCATTATTAATAGCATTGTAGAAGGCATTTGCAGTTATCAAAAGGAAATGAATAGTTAATAAATTCCTGGTATTTTTTAAATACCATTTGTTAAATCAACACAATGTCATTTTCACAAAATTCACAATCCAAAAAGAAATGCACCGATATAAAAATCCTTGAAATATAATTTGAAATGCCTGTGTCAAAAATTATAAATGTGAAACACGACCCACACACGTCTGCTCAGTAATTTTGCACCCCTATGAAGAAGTGAGAACTAGCGAGAAAGAATTACGAAGGAGAGAAAGTTATATCTATCTATCTATCTATCTATCTATCTATCTATCTATCTATCTATCTATCTATCTATCTATCTATCTATCTATCTATCTATCTATCTATCTATCTATCTATCTATCTATCTATCTATCTATCTATCTATCTATCTATCTATCTATCTATCTATCTATCTATCTATCTATCTATCTATCTATCTATCTATCTATCTATCTATCTATCTATCTATCTATCTATCTATCTATCTATCTATCTATCTATCTATCTATCTATCTATCTATCTTCTTCTTTGATCCTTAGCCGCCGACCGTAAAAGCAGTCAGTGGTCATCATACCTGGTGGCGTCTTGTAGGGTAACAACAAATTGATTCCACTTTGCTCGGTCGGTGGTCATCCTTCGTACAGTACCCCAACTCTGGTTCATTCTTTGCATCTCAGCCTCCATAGCCCTCCGCCAAGTTGTTTTTGGTCGGCCTCTCTTTCGTTTTCCTTCAGGGGTCCATAGAATAGCTGTTCTTGTGATGGCATCGGGGTCTCTTCTGTGGACATGGCCAACCCAGCTCCAGCGTCTGCCTGCTATGATGTTGTGCATGTCCTCTTGCTTGCTCCGAGTAAGCAGATCTTGGTTGGTGATGGTATTCGGCCAAAAGATTCGGATAATTTTTCTTAGGCATGTTGTGTGAAAAGATGACAATTTCGACATTTCCTTCTCTGTAACTCTCCAGCATTCCGCACCATAGAGAAGCACAGAAAGCACACAGCTCTGATATAATCTGAATTTTGTGCTTGTACTGTACTGAGAGGACTTCCAGATGTTGTTTAGACTAAAAAAGGCTGTTCTTGCTTTGTTCATTCGGTTGTTGATGTCTTCGCTTACTCCGCCGTCTGGTGTTACTATGCATCCTAGGTATGTGAAGGTGTCTGTCAGTTCCAGTTGCTGATTCCTTACTGATATGGGCTCAGGGTTGCTCACATTGAGCGTCATGACCTCTGTCTTCTTTAGATTGATGTTCAATCCCACCTGCTTGCTATACTTATTAAGTCTATCCGTTTTGTCCTGTATGTGTTGATGTGAATGTGCTAGTAGTGCAATGTCATCTGCATATTCCAGATCTTCCAATGTAGAAAATGTAGTCTATCTTATTCCTCTTGGACTGCCCTCTGTTGTCTGGCGCATCACCCAGTCTATGCCTGTTAAAAATAAAGTGGTTGATAAGGTGCATCCCTGTCGTACTCCTGTCCCGAAAAGATTAATTCTCTACATTGACTGTGGTTGAAGTAAAAATATTCCTTTTTGTTCGGAATAGACTGTATTTTAAGATAAAAACCACACTTTTTGCAGAGATTAAGATACTGTAAACAGTGTCCAGGGACTCTAGCAGTGCATATTTTATTACTTGTCTACAATTTTGTATAAACCATTGTGTACCAATTTTATTGCTTCTTACTCATTCCTACTCCCCTCATTATTTCTTTCCTATCGACTATTATCATGTCCGGGTGCAAAAACTCTAATCAAAATATAGGCAATACCACTAATTCATGGCTTAAACTATCAGGGCTTAAAATTGGTCATTTAAACATTTACCACCTGCTAGGTAAATGGAGCCGCGGTAGCATAGTGGTTAGTGCACTGGCTTCCTAGCGCAGTGGTCTATGGTTCGATCCCCAGATGAGGCGGAAAATTTTTAGGCCACAAACGGCTCCTGGGTCGACCCAGCCCCCAAATGGGTACCAGAGCTACTCTGGGAAGGTTAAGGCGGCCGGCGTGATGCCGACCACATCACCCCTCGTGTGCCGACGGTCAAGATAATATGGGCCTAACACCATATTCCCAATATGCCTCAATGGGCGTGTAACGGGTTCCTTTACCTTTACTTTTTTTACCTGCTAGGTAAGCTTTCTGAAGTCTCCACCACCCTCCAACAAAACTTCCACATATTTGGTTTTTCTGAAACCCGTCTCAATGACAAAATTACAGATGACGAAATTAGGATTAATGGATTTACCACCATTCGCAGGGATCCTAACAGACAACATGAAACAGGGCTAGTCATATACATCTCAACATCTCTTCAGTACAGACGCCGTGATGATCTAGAACATACTGGCATTGAATGTTTATGGCTGGAAATAAAACTCCCCAACCTGACCCCCGTTTTAATTGGTTACCTGTACCGAAACCCTAGCTCTTCTACTATATGGTTTGACACATTCTCACGAATGATGGACAACGTTTGGGCTTCTTCGAAGGAAATTATTCTACTGGGGGATTTCAATATTGACCTTCACAAACCGAACAAAACGTGGAATGATATCACCATCTCATACAACCTCATACAGTTAATCAATCAACCCACGAGAGTAACAGACTCATCATCTACACTAATTGATCATATCTATACGACCTGCCCAGAAAACATTATAGAATGCACAGTCCCACAGACATCATTAAGTGACCACTATCCTATTTGCTGTACCTGGACGAGAAAGGGGTTTAAAGCACCTAAAACGGAACACATCACAGTCCATTACAGGAATTTCAAAAACTTTAACATTCAATTATTCCTACAAGACCTACAAATATCCCCTCTCTCATACGTGTACCAACTTCCGCATCCAGAAGAAGCCATAACATACTGGACACAAACTTTCAACAACGTATTCGACAAACATGTTCCTATAAAGCAGGTTCGGGTCAAAAACATCAGAAAGACCCCATGGATAACCAACGAAATACTATCAACAATGAGAGAGAGGGACGAAGCACATAAGCTCAAAGATTTCAGCAGGTATCGGCTGCTTAGAAACAAAGTACAATACCTCATTCGTCAGGAAAAGAAACTACATTTCAGAAAGATGATTCAAGACAAAGCAAACAGCAAAGAAGTCTGGGCAGCCATTAGAACACTAACACACAAATCAAAGTCACTAAACTCTTTACCAAAAAGCTGCTCCCTCACGGCAACTCATTTTAGCAACCACTTCAAAACAGAAATTAGCCTTCTCAAGTCGACACTAAAGCCAATGGACTGCGATATTAGTAAATTGACAGCCTTCTGCAACACTGAACACACCACAACAGATCTAAGACATATTCCTTTTCTAACAGTACATGAAGTTCTCAAATATATCTTGGCATTAAAAAACAACAATTCATCTGGGCTTGATGGTATCAGCAATAAGATTCTACGTTACGCTGCGCCCATCATTTGCGACTCCTTAACCTATGTATACAACCAATGTATTGCACACAACTACTTCCCCACAGCATTTAAATCTGCCAAAGTGTACCCCCTCTATAAATCTGGCTCACATAGCGATCCCAACAGCTACAGACCAATATCCCTTCTATCATCTCTTTCAAAACCACTAGAGAAACACATTTACAACACCACATTTCAACACTTAACAACAAACAAACTGCTCATTGATAGCCAGTCAGGTTTCAGACCCAAACATTCCTGTCACACCGCGCTCACCAAAATGGCAGACAACTGGCTGTCGAACATAAATGATGGAAAATTATGTGGTGCTGTTTTTGTCGACTTCAAGAAAGCATTTGACATGATTGACCACACTATCTTGGTTCAAAAGTTGGAAACCCTCAGAATAGGCTCTAATCCACTAAACATCATCAAATCATTCCTGGCAGATCGACAACAGTTAGTGCTTCACAACAACTCGGCATCAGATTTCTCGAAGGTAGTTACAGGAGTACCGCAGGGCTCTATTCTTGGGCCCCTACTCTTCGCAAGGTTCATCAACGACCTGCCACTACATCTAAAATATTCAACTTGTGACCTCTTTGCAGATGATTGTACTATCTACACCAGTGACAATGACTGCGTGGCACTTGAAATGACTCTTCAAAGCGATGTAGACAATCTAACAAAATGGAGTAATATGAATCGTATGCCAGTAAACACAACAAAAACGAAATCTATGTTGATTACCACCAGACAGAAACTCCTAAGCTGCACCAAAAGATCGCTACAGCTACACGCGGAATCAATACAAATTGAACATGTAACAGAACACAAAGTTCTGGGGATCACGATTGACCAGCACTTAACGTGGAACTCCCATGTACGGAATTTAACCAAACACATAGCACAAAAGACGTACCAGCTAGCCAAAATAAAACACTTCTTAGACGCAGACACTAGACTATTGTTCTACACCTCACATATACAGACACATCTAGATTACTGCTCTACACTATGGGATTGTTGCCCTGCTTCAACCTCGAAGAGACTGCACTCCCTGCAAAAGAGAGCAGTGCGTCTGATCACCGATAATCGCACGACACCACACACAAGGACAGGAAAAGAACCCAAAATAAGAAAAAAAAAAAACGTCTTCTCTACAACAAAGCCAAGCTGACTCACACAATTCTATCTAACAATGCCCCGTCGTACCTAAGATTATTGTTTCAAACCAGTAGAAGGGAGGGACAACGATTACATCAGTTACGTCTGCCCAAACCTAGGATCGACCTGTTCAAAAAGAGTCTAGCCTACTCTGGTGCCTACTTATGGAACAGCCTTCCACACCACCTAAAAAGCCTACCTACACAATATTCTTTTAACAAAGCACTTTTCAAACACTTCCTCAACATTGATTATCTACCCCCATAGAAACAGTATTTGCCTGTCAACATCTCATCCATAGGTCAACATTTCTTTTCCTCTTCCGCTAATTTTTGTGTGTGAATATTTTGTTTTATATCCATGTAATATCATTATTATATTCACTTTAAAATATTATTATATAATGTAATGTATGTGTGAATGTACCCACATAATACTGTACTTTAGAAATGTGAGTCGTGAGAATGTACCCGCATATAAAAAATACAGATTAATTGTAGACGGATTGACCGCATGAGTGAGTGTCGGTATACAGAATTTATTTATTTTTATTTATTGTTTTATTTATTTTATTTTATTATTACTTTTTCCCCCCATTTACTAGCTTGTTTGTTTCAAAAAAAAAAAAAAAAAACCCTACTCATTTTTTTATTATGATTGCATACTGTAAATGAATGCTGTTATGGTAACTTCATAATGTTGCATGCCTTTAAATTAATGTTTAAAGCATCATGTGGGAATGAAAGGATATAGTATGCAAGATTAATGAGAGTGGAAGGGCAGAATGTTAGACGGGCCTGCGCGCCCAATTCTTTACCCTTCGAAAATAAAGTTCGTTCGTTCGTTCGTTCGTTCGTTCGTTCACCTCAAAGGTTAGGTTGCTCTGCCCAACGCTACACGTAAAGTTGGCATAGAGGCCTTTTTATGATGGACACTATGCAGCTTGGAATTCCATAAGCCCTCAGTATTTTCCATAAACTATACCTATGTATACTGTCAAAAGCCTTTTCAAAATCAACGAAATTAATGTACAGCTGTCTTTGCCATTCTGAGCACTGCTCTATAATGTTCCTGACGGTAAATACATGATCTACACATCTTCTGTTCTTTCTAAATCCTGCTTGTTCTTTCCTCAGTTTGTGGTCTACTGCTTTTGAAATTCTCTGTATAATTATCCTGCCTAGTATTTTGCTGGGAACTGAGAGAAGAGTTATTCCTCTCCAATTATTGCAGTCTGCAAGATCTCCCTTCTTGGACAATTTGACAATTATTCCTTTGTTCCACTCCGTTGGTGTTGTCCCTGTTTTCCAGACTTGTGCAAATAGTGGTTCTAATAGTTCTGCTACTAGCTCAGGGTCTGTCTTAAATAGCTCTGCATTTAAGTTATCATGGCCAGGAGCCTTTCCATTTTTTAACCCTTTGATTGCTGTGATGATTTCTTCTTTTCGTGGAATGTCTGTATTAACATCTAGATCCTTTTCAGCCGCAGGAACATTCAATTGTGTCTCTGGTGGTTCCTTGTTCAGAGTTTTTCTGAAATGCTCTGCCCATCTTGTTTCCTGTCCCTCTGCTGTCGTGATGAGATTTCCTTGCTTATCTCTTACTAATGTAATATTGTTTGCACCTCGTTTTCCGCTGATGGTTTTAGTTATTTTGTATACTGTGCTTTATTCATTTCTCAGTGCTGCCTCTTCTGCCTGTCTTGCAAGATCGTCTAGGAAGTTCCTTTTGTTGGCTCGGGTTTGGCGTTTAACTTCCTTGTCCAGCTGACTGTACTGTTCGCTATATAGTTGCTTTAACCTGGGGGACTTCGCTTCTGTTTTCTTTCTTTTCATTTCTTTTCTCATCGTTATGGTGTTTAATGTTTCTGGTGTTATCCAGTCTTGCTTCTTCCTTTCCTGGAATCCCAAGCATGATTTGCTGCTTTCCTTATATATTGTTGAAATGGTGTTGAATTTCTAGTCTATATCGTCAGTCAATGTCTTTTCATGACTTTTGGCAAATTGATATCGCTTCTTTATATCAGCCGCAAAAGCTTTTCTGGTAAGGGGGTCCTTCAATTTGCTGATGTCAAACCTTTTCTGTGTAGTTACAGTTGGTCCAGCCGTTCTTAGCTTCACTTTCAGTTTTGCTACTACTAAATGGTGATCACTTCCCACATCCGCACCTCTTCTTACCTTCACATCTTGTAATGCATGTCTCCATCTACCGTTAATCATAATGTGGTCTATCTGGTTTATGTCCCGACCATTTGGTGATTCCCATGTTAATTATTTGTGAATTTCTTTATGTGGGAAAAGTTTTCCTTCAATGACCAGGTTGTTAATGCTACAGAAACTTATTAATTTATCCCCATTTTCGTTTGTTGTTCTGCTGCCGCATTTACCCATTACTCTTTCATTATATGTATTGTGTGTTCCAACTTTCGCATTGAGGTCTCCCATTACTACGATAAGATCATATCTAGGTGTGTCTTCCATTTCTTTCTGCAGTTGTTGATAGAATTCATCCTTGACCTCATCATCGCTGTCATTTGTTGGTGCGTAGCATTGTATTATTGTAGTGTTGGTGAATCTCCCTCTCAATCTTATTCTTATCAGTCTGTTGTTGATGGGTTTCCATTCCAGTAATGTCCTTTCTACTTCTTTCTGTAGAATAATGGCTACACCTTCATTGTGCTGGCCATTCTCTCTTCCAGAGTAAAGTACTGTTTCTCCTGTTGCTGTTTTAACTTTTCCTGCCCCTGTCCATCTGCTCTCGCTTATCCCTAAAATGTGTAATCTATAGTTTCTCATTTCTGCTGTGACCTGTTTTAGTTTACCCGTCTCGTTCATTGTCCTGACATTCCAAAATCCTAATCTTGTTTCATGTTTTGCGGTCAGGACGTCCGTTTTCGTGTCAGTGGCTTCCTTTCGGCTTTCACCACTGACAGTCATACGAGCCTCAGACTCCGGATGTCCGTCCCGCAGCAAAGTTTGTTCATTTGTTGTCGTTTCCGTAACTTCATTTCTTTTTACATAGACAGGGGTGTCAGCCCTATGCTAACACCCCCAACCTGGAGGACCAGGGTGTCTGCTTTAGTCTGACCCCTGTAGTAAAATCTGCGAGATAATCGCTCATTTCAGAAAGATTTTAGTCCTATGATAATAAATAACACCTCCCGTATGTGGTTGACTATAGGCATCTCACACGCCAGCATCGCGCTGAATTTTGTGCCATGGTAATGCTTAGAAACGATCCCGCCGTATAAACCTACTCGCTTTCCTTGTGACGTACTTTAAACATTTTTAACATTTTGCCCGATCTGATAGAGACTGCGGCAAGACTTATAATTAACGATCTTCCAGAAATGTGCCGCCAAGTTACTGTCTGAATTAACGTAATACTTTAACGCCTCTAATTGTAGTAATCCTTACATTTTTTGGTAGTGTAACACGAGACAACAGTAATAATTAACGCCAATTCTAACACCCGCCGCGAAAAACCCCGCTTCGCTTGACACGCGGTGGGATTGGCCCGATGATATATACACACAGACAGTTTAAATTCTCGCCGAGTGTCATGAAATATTCTAATCCACATATATAAATTATTAGGTAAATATGAAGCCTAACAAATAAAATTAATAAAGAGAAGAGCAATGGTAAAATAACAGTGCTGTCACAAAGAATGTACTCGAAATCCCCCTTGTTTTCTGCTTCGTCTGCAAATTGTAACGCTTTCACGTTGATATAAAAGCTTACTGTATTATTACCCGCCTTCTTCAATGAAACGTGTGCTGCATTTCTAAGAAAAACATTGAGACGTACTGCGTAATGACCTAAATTAATCCTAACATTAATTATATTACGTTACCAAAACGAACGAACAGATGGACAAAAGGATAGCGAGAAGGGAGAGGCAGAAAGCCGAACATTAAACACGCGTCGCGCGATACACAATTACTACTATCACGCGTGTTAGGCTACAAGCACTAACTTTTTTTTCAGACGGACAGTGATAAAATACACTACCCTTCCCCAGAGTTAGGTTTTAAAATCATAAAAAACGCTTATTAGGAAAGATAACAATAGATGGGTTTACGGTTGAAAACATAACAGTACCCAGACAGCATATCTTCGAAACAGGAGGTAGAAAATACATATTTTGAACGCAGCCACGTAGCTCTTTTAAAGTGGGAAAATTGGGTTCCTTAGGGCTTGCTGACAAATAATATGTAAAACGTTACGCCAATAGTCCAGGAATTAATAAATTATACCCAAAATAAAATAGTGAGGCTGCCTGACAGCATGAAATCATTTCTGCTCATAAAATTTTTTATAACGTGTTTGAAAAAAAACCTTACGTTACATAAATAGCCTACCATGTAAACTCCAAATTGATTGGAGCGCAACAAATGAAAGCCTAACCACGATTGGTCGAACTATAAATACTATCTTTCGTTGTTAGGGGAAACGGGAAAAGGTAACATTTTTTCAAACACTTGTCGAAACGTGGCTCATTGGCCAGTCTCGCTGATATACACACTTGGGAGCGTTAGTTCGAGACCACTTGTTTAAATGATCTTGATAAAGCAGCAGTGCGTTGAAGCCAGCTCATAATTGTGTTAAATAAAAGCCTGGAAGATAGGCAGATGGAAATTTGTGCCAGTTTGTGCCAGAATTCATTGCTAATCAACGTATCTGTGTTTATTCGTATGAATTGTGGTAAGCTTGAACCATTCAATATCTTTTAATGAAAATTGAATGTGAATTGTTGATTTATGCCTGTATATATATGTGTAGTTCAGTGGCAAATGTGAGGTAAAGCCTGTAATGCTCCAGCCTGAACAGAGGGTGTCGGAGGGTAGTAAAACGGCATGGAATGGCCAAATAGTACACTGACACCTGGATGATTGATTAGACAGAAATAATGCTGGAAGTGCAGAGGCGTAGTGACCATTAAGGATGGTAATGCTGGTATAAAGTATTTCAGATGAAGCTGACTGTTGGCCTAACGCTCTGAACGCAATGTTTGTGATGTATTGTGATCAGTGTAAAAAGAAAATATAAATTAGTTATGAAGTAGAAGGTACATCCTTCTTGATTTCAGGGACAGTGGTCTTGATGGTACTGAGCAGCACCTGGTCAGAGCTTTGCTGAATCCAGAGTCGGACAGCATACTCCTTGGTCTTTTTAGCTATCAGTGAGGTGTCTCCTGAGCCCAGAGGAGAATTCGAGCAGAGGAGTCCTTTCCTGCCGCCATCACGCCAGATAAGCGAATTGGCCAGCTGAGCTCAACATTATGTCCCCTCATCTTGAACTGACTTTTTAAAATTAACATTAAGAGGGGAATTTACTTGTCTTAAAATCAGGAACTGTGAACATCTCCAATACTGGTCCCTAAAGACAAACTATTGAAGTCATGATGACAAATACCAACAGAGCTTGAACAAAACAAAACCAGTATTACCTCATTTTACTACTACACAACTGACACACATAGAACATTTGTAATAATATATGTCACTACAATATTCATATTAAATACATTCTGTACATAACTTGTAATTTAAATTGATTGTGATTCCTGGTTCCCTTGTAGTTGAATCAGGACACATATTCATTCATGCCAGTAATGAATACATATTGTTATTCGAAAGTTTATCAGTGACTCTTTTAAGATATCTTTGTAGAGTGTTATATGTATGTGAGTGTCACAGTGTTGTCAAGAGTAGTGGATTAAATTAAATTGTTTATCTGTCTGTTGTTGTGACTTACACTTCACCATACTCATACCCTAGACACATAACGTAGCATCACACTATTCCAGAATAATTCTGACTGAGATATATAGATATGTGGTAGCAAGTAAGGTTATCTATAATACACTACTCTTAATAGATATAGATACCTTCACAGCTGATCTCAGTCAGTACACTAAGTTCCCTATAAGTATGTATAACATCCCACTTCACCACATATATTGGGGTCTCGCTCTTGGGATTTTGAATCTTTAACTATTAAAAATATTGGGGGTAATTCACTTCAGGGAATATAAGAATTAAAAGGTATCCTTGGGTGGAATTAAATAAGGTTGAGCTCACGGTGCCTGTGTTGTCCATTAGATATATAGTTAGAAATTGAATTGTTGGGTAGACATTATAAAAATTTACCTGATAGACAATGGCGGACCTGGCCAAATTTCGATCTGCTGCGGTTCAGACTGCAAAAGAGTTAGGATTAGATGGGCAAGTTATGGTTGCCTATGTCACAACGGAATGTGACAAATTTATTGAACGCGAAGAAAGAAGATTAGAAAAAGAAGCCGAAAGAAGGTTAGAGGCTGAAAGGGAAAATAAGAGGTTGCAAGCTGAGGCTGAGACTAAGAGGTTGCAGATTGAGGCTGACAAAGAGGCAAAAGCATTGGAAGCCGAGGAAAGAAGACAGGCTGCAGAAAGAGAAGAGAAGAGATTAGCTGCAGAAAGGGAAGCAGAAAAGGAGGAGAAGAGATTACAAAGGGAACATGAGTTACGACTAAGGGAGTTTGAGTTTCAAGGCCATGCTCCTGAAAATGGTGCCAGTCCCTTTGCCTCTGATGCTACGGTTACTCAAGGAGCCTCAACCTCAGCTATGAATTTTCATTTAGATCATTTTGTTGAGAAAGACGATGATATTGAGAGCTATATAAATAGGTATGACTATTAGCTACCACGTATGGGTTAGAGAGAGAAAGGTGGAGCTTAAAGTTATCTCAGGGACTTCGTGGGGCAGCTTATGAAGTTTTTGCAAAAATGAGCAGAGGTGATCAGGAAAATTATGACATGCTAAAGCAGGCTCTTTTGTTAAGGTATGAAAAGAATGCAGAATTCTATAGAAAAAAATTTAGGAATGCTAAACTACTGTCAGGTGAAACCTATCACCAGTTCTCTGCACGAATAGAGACATACTTGGAGAAATGGACTTCTCTGGGGAAAACCCAAGATCTTAAGGAAATGGTCCTTATAGAGCAACTAAGAGAGTCCATGGCTCCAGACCTGAGAAAGTTTCTCATGGAACAAGGTGCAGAGAGGCTGGGTGAGTTGCTAAATGTTGCTGAAAGGTATCAAGCAGCTCAAGCAGAGGTAACAGGTAATAAAAAGAAACAGGTGGATAACTTTAGGGCACCACAGAACTTTAATAAATTTGATCCTAGGGATCAAAATAAAGGTAAGCACCAATTTGATAGGCCACGGTATGAAAATAAAAATAAATTCCCACAATTCGATGAAAGGAAATATGATGAAAGAAAATCTTTCAACCAAGGAAAAAGGTGGTGTAAAAATTGTCAGATGGACAATCATGACACTGACCGTTGCAGAAGGAAACCTGTGTATATGGCAACCCTTCAGGTCAGGTCGACCTCAAGACAGGAGGAGGATATTATGTTAGATACCACTCCAGAAGAGATGAGGAAGGCACAGGCTGGGGATAAAACACTCAAGCCTTGTTTCAGAAAATTGTCAACTTGTCATACAACTCCAGGCAAGGGAGATTTTTACATGAAAAACAAGTTGATGTATAGGAAGGCCGGAGTTAGATCCAATGGTCACGGACAGCTGGTTCTTCCAAAAAGATATAGGACAGAATTAATAAGGAGCCTACATGTGAAACCAGATGGGGACCATGAGAAGATAGGTACCATCATTCAAAAGGTGGCTCACAATTATTATTGGCCCAAAGCAAGATGGGACATTGAAAATTTTGTAGAAAGGTGTAGCATAGCACATGAGGGAACACCCACAAGTGGGAACATGGATCAGGACCTGGACACGCCATGGGGCAAAATTAGGCCTGACAATAAAAAGAAATATAGATTTGATAAAGTGGACCAAATGGAATGGGAAGCCCCTTTTCACGGACAAGCTTCACTTAACTGTTTTACAATGGCCACTATGCGGAGAGTGCAAAAAGATGTCTTACCCCAGGATAAGCCGATAATCCCTCAATCGGACTTAAACAAACTGGAGGAAGAAGATGTAGAGAGGAAATCTCTCATCAAGAATTTTAAGAAGGGAGAAAGCCCCAAAAGAAAAATTGGTAGCGGTCGTTTTGTGAATGATAATTCTGGGAGGAAAAATCATCACTATAAAGCTTCGAGTGGAAGAGACCATACCGGTGCATGGACAAATAAGTCCACACAATTAAAGGTCCATATGTAGCTTTGTTAAGAACGTGGACTGATGAAAAGGCAGAGGAAAACATTACATCTTCATACCAATATGTGAATGAGCTGACCACTCGGTTGAAAACTGGCTGGAAACTTGCCAATGAAAATTTGAAACAAGCCAGGAAGAAACATGCTGCCTATTATAACAGGAAGGCGAAAGACAGAGATTTGGCTGTGGGAGAGAAAGTACTACTTCTTTTGCCTGAGAGTCAGAATAAGTTACAAATTGGATGGCAGGGTCCATATACAGTTTTAGAGAAGGTGTCTAGAACAAATTATAAGATAGATAAGAAGGGGAAAGAAAAAATCTATCATGTGAATCTCCTGAAGAAATATTTGGAAAGAGAACATCAGGAAGAGACACACTTGTTGACCTTGTCCATCGCCATGGAGATGAAAAAGGAACCACTTTCATCATTTGAATATCCATTACACCCCTGTGAGACAGCAGCACAGGTGAAAATCAGTACACATTTAACGAAAACTCAGAAAGAGAGAGTGCAACAGGTTCTAAATAATCATGCAGAGGTGTTAACAGACCGACCAGGGCATACAAACCTATTGGAATATGATATGAAACTGATAGACCCCACACCTGTCTGTATGAAACCATATTCGATTCCGTTTGCTAAGGAGAACGCTTTGAAGGAAGAGATAGACTATCTGTTGAAGGAAGGAATTATTTCGCACAGTGAGTCTTCGTATAGTTCCGGGGTGGTACTCTTAAGGAAGCCCTCTGGAGAACATAGACTCTGTATAGATTACAGGAGACTGAATGCTATTACAGAAGGACAGGTGGATCCATTGCCGGATACAAATCAGCTGTTTGCCAGACTAAATAAAGCTAAATATTTCTCAGGAGTGGATCTGAGTAAAGGATACTATCAGATTCCAGTAAAGCCTGAGGTTAGACCATACCTAGCTTTTAGTACCTCAGAAGGACACTATGAGTTTAATAGATTGCCATTTGGATTGAAGAATGCGCCTAGTGTCTTCTCTAGAATGATGAGAAAATTATTGGATCCTCTGAATAATCCCTGTATAACAAATTTTATGGATGATATCCTTATAGCAACAGAAACATTTGAGGAACACATTGACTCTCTGAACATGCTGTTTGATCGATTTAGGGAGGCAAATTTAACAGCCCGACCAACCAAATGTTGCGTTGGATGTAAAGAATTGGAATTTTTGGGACACACAGTTTATCAGGGAAACATGACCCCTGACCCAAAGAATTTAGAGAAACTACAGAAAGCCCCCGAGACCACAAACCAAGAAGGACGTGAGATCCTTTGTCTCATTATGTGGTTTCTACCAGAAGTATATCAAGAACTTTAATTCCATATGTGCACCGTTAACTGAATTGACACGTAAAGGACTTCCAGATCGCATTACATGGACACCACAATGTGAAATGACTTACCAAGAATTGAAGGAAAAGCTCACAAGTAAACCCATTTTGAAATTACCTGACTTAAGTCAAGAATTCATAGTAAGGACGGATGCAAGTAATATTGGGCTAGGTGCAACTTTACTACAGAAATCAGATGCATTGGATGGGGAATTAAGCCCAGTGGCATATGCTAGCAGAAAGTTGAATAAAGCTGAAATCAACTACTCAACTAGCGAAAAAGAATGTCTTGCAGTAATATGGGCAATAAAGAAATTCAATATTTATCTATATGGGAAGGCATTTAAGTTGCAAACAGATCACAAACCTTTATCGTTTTTAGCACAGGCTAAGCATGAGAACTCTAGGTTACTCCGATGGTCTTTGCTTCTGGCTCCATATAATTTTAGCATTGAGTATATATCTGGAAAAACCAATTTGGGAGCTGATTTTTTAAGCCGCCATCCGTGTGATGAGAATCACCGTAAACCCCAGAAATAATAATAAATTTCTCTATGTGTATATAGAATAAAGGACTGACATATAATGTCTGTTTTAAGAGGGGAGGTGTCATGAAATATTCTAATCCACATATATAAATTATTAGGTAAATATGAAGCCTAACAAATAAAATTAATAAAGAGAAGAGCAATGGTAAAATAACAGTGCTGTCACAAAGAATGTACTCGAAATCCCCCTTGTTTTCTGCTTCGTCTGCAAATTGTAACGCTTTCACGTTGATATAAAAGCTTACTGTATTATTACCCGCCTTCTTCAATGAAACGTGTGCTGCATTTCTAAGAAAAACATTGAGACGTACTGCGTAATGACCTAAATTAATCCTAACATTAATTATATTACGTTACCAAAACGAACGAACAGATGGACAAAAGGATAGCGAGAAGGGAGAGGCAGAAAGCCGAACATTAAACACGCGTCGCGCGATACACAATTACTACTATCACGCGTGTTAGGCTACAAGCACTAACTTTTTTTTTTCAGACGGACAGTGATAAAATACACTACCCTTCCCCAGAGTTAGGTTTTAAAATCATAAAAAACGCTTATTAGAAAGATAACAATAGATGGGTTTACGGTTGAAAAACATAACAGTACCCAGACAGCATATCTTCGAAACAGGAGGTAGAAAATACATATTTTGAACGCAGCCACGTAGCTCTTTTAAAGTGGGAAAATTGGGTTCCTTAGGGCTTGCTGACAAATAATATGTAAAACGTTACGCCAATAGTCCAGGAATTAATAAATTATACCCAAAATAAAATAGTGAGGCTGCCTGACAGCATGAAATCATTTCTGCTCATAAAATTTTTTTATAACGTGTTTGAAAAAAACCTTACGTTACATAAATAGCCTACCATGTAAACTCCAAATTGATTGGAGCGCAACAAATGAAAGCCTAACCACGATTGGTCGAACTATAAATACTATCTTTCGTTGTTAGGGGAAACGGGAAAAGGTAACATTTTTTCAAACACTTGTCGAAACGTGGCTCATTGGCCAGTCTCGCTGATATACACACTTGGGAGCGTTAGTTCGAGACCACTTGTTTAAATGATCTTGATAAAGCAGCAGTGCGTTGAAGCCAGCTCATAATTGTGTTAAATAAAAGCCTGGAAGATAGGCAGATGGAAATTTGTGCCAGTTTGTGCCAGAATTCATTGCTAATCAACGTATCTGTGTTTATTCGTATGAATTGTGGTAAGCTTGAACCATTCAATATCTTTTAATGAAAATTGAATGTGAATTGTTGATTTATGCCTGTATATATATGTGTAGTTCAGTGGCAAATGTGAGGTAAAGCCTGTAATGCTCCAGCCTGAACAGAGGGTGTCGGAGGGTAGTAAAACGGCATGGAATGGCCAAATAGTACACTGACACCTGGATGATTGATTAGACAGAAATAATGCTGGAAGTGCAGAGGCGTAGTGACCATTAAGGATGGTAATGCTGGTATAAAGTATTTCAGATGAAGCTGACTGTTGGCCTAACGCTCTGAACGCAATGTTTGTGATGTATTGTGATCAGTGTAAAAAGAAAATATAAATTAGTTATGAAGTAGAAGGTACATCCTTCTTGATTTCAGGGACAGTGGTCTTGATGGTACTGAGCAGCACCTGGTCAGAGCTTGCTGAATCCAGAGTCGGACAGCATACTCCTTGGTCTTTTTAGCTATCAGTGAGGTGTCTCCTGAGCCCAGAGGAGAATTCGAGCAGAGGAGTCCTTTCCTGCCGCCATCACGCCAGATAAGCGAATTGGCCAGCTGAGCTCAACATTATGTCCCCTCATCTTGAACTGACTTTTTAAAATTAACATTAAGAGGGGAATTTACTTGTCTTAAAATCAGGAACTGTGAACATCTCCAATACTGGTCCCTAAAGACAAACTATTGAAGTCATGATGACAAATACCAACAGAGCTTGAACAAAACAAAACCAGTATTACCTCATTTTACTACTACACAACTGACACACATAGAACATTTGTAATAATATATGTCACTACAATATTCATATTAAATACATTCTGTACATAACTTGTAATTTAAATTGATTGTGATTCCTGGTTCCCTTGTAGTTGAATCAGGACACATATTCATTCATGCCAGTAATGAATACATATTGTTATTCGAAAGTTTATCAGTGACTCTTTTAAGATATCTTTGTAGAGTGTTATATGTATGTGAGTGTCACAGTGTTGTCAAGAGTAGTGGATTAAATTAAATTGTTTATCTGTCTGTTGTTGTGACTTACACTTCACCATACTCATACCCTAGACACATAACGTAGCATCACACTATTCCAGAATAATTCTGACTGAGATATATAGATATGTGGTAGCAAGTAAGGTTATCTATAATACACTACTCTTAATAGATATAGATACCTTCACAGCTGATCTCAGTCAGTACACTAAGTTCCCTATAAGTATGTATAACATCCCACTTCACCACACCGAGTAATGTATTTCTGACGTCACTCAAGCAAGTTAGTTATTTGAATAAAAATGCTAGAGAGAGATGAGAGGGGGAAGATGGCCGACTTGTGAAAAATTTTTATTTGACGATTGACAGTGACAAAATTGAAAATCTAAACCATACTGAAACTGACCATAAAAATCATATGGTAGTATAGCTTAGAGTCCCCTGAGCAAAAATGTGTTTTTAAAAATATGGTAGTCCAATTATTAGCCAAGTTATTGAGATAATACTATATATCTAGTAACACTAAGACGGACAGATTGTGGTTCCTGCTTGTTTTTTTTTTATAACGTTAGTGGGGACGCCAGCTTAGAAAGAGGCATTGGAGTAAATTCAAATCCGATTGGGTAAAAAGATTATAGGAGGAAAGGGGAGCGGTAGGTAAATGTTAACAAAAACTAAACATCTTTTTGTATTGGGCATAACTAACGCAGACTGACCAATCGACTACCAGGCACAGAGTTTGTTTGGAATTTTTTTTTGTTTTTCAAAAACTACATTTGAATTCTGGCAGTCGCAAGTTTTCCATTGGCCAGTACTAATAGATATTAGCAAAAAGCTTTCACTGCTCATCGCCAGTTGACAAAAACTTTTTCTATCAAATACGCTGAGATCAGCTGTGTTAATTTATAAAATAAAGAATTAATTAGCAGTCTGGGCAGGGCAGAGAAAAACTGAGGCCATTCTTTGCAAGTCAGCGTTATTTGTTACTATTTCTTGAAATTGTGGTATGAATGCTTTATGTATTAATATGTTTATTACAACTGCCAAAGTTAGATACTGCTATTGGGAAAAGTGAAGAACATGCCGGGAGCAGACATTGTTGAGTCCTCACATTGAACTGTATCTAACTGTTGTATATTGTCATGATTTTGTTTTAATATTATTGTATTAGAATATGTTAGTAAACCTCCGTGTTCCATGAACACTGTTCAACATGCCTGGAGCGTTTATAATTTAAAAAAGAAGAGCAAATCATACAAAAGGAAATGTGGTTACTCCACGTTATTGTATTGAGGAAAACTATGTAAAAGTACAGTGGCGTATCTGCCATAGAGACCTGAGGTGTGGTCACAGCAAGGTGTGAGTCATATAAAATTAGGGGCGAGTTAACACAGACACATATTTCTTTCCTTTTAGGTATAACATCATAACCTCCCCAGCAAATTAAACTTGCTACAACCCCTGCCCGCGCAAACCTGTCCAGCTTGGTAGAACCTTCCAGGAGTAAAACTCCCGCTGACATAGCTCTGGGGGTAATCAGGGTACGCAAGCCGTCATACCTCGACAAGGTATCGACACCGGTGATGGCAGATCTATCTATCTATCTATAACCAATTCTCAAGACCCAAAGGTCTTTTATATTTGGACATGCGCCCTAATATAACTGGCTAGGTTGAACGGGACGCGCCTCGCCAAAATGAGGCAAAATGTTATTTAAAAAAAGAAAAAAAAAAGAAATATAACTTTCATTCAATCAATCAATCAATCAATCAATCTATCTATCTATCTATCTATCTATCTATCTATCTATCTATCTATCTATCTATCTATCTATCTATCTATCTATCTATCTATCTATCTATCTATCTATCTATCTATCTATCTATCTATCTATCTATCTATCTATCTATCCATCCATCTATCCATCCATCCATCCATCCATCCATCCATCCATCCATCCATCCATCCATCCATCCATCCATCCATCCATCCATCCATCCATCCATCCATCCATCCATCCATCCATCTATCTATCTATCTATCTATCTATCTATCTATCTATCTATCTATCTATCTATCTATCTATCTATCTATCTATCTGTCTGTCTGTCTGTCTGTCTGTCTGTCTGTCTGCCTGCCTATCTATCTATCTATTTATGCATCCATTGCTGAAAATGGAATAATCGATTACAATTTGTTTGATCAATTAATGGATTTAAAAAAAAAGTGAAACCGATTAATCAATTAATTATACTCTTTAAAGATCCCAGCCCTAATGCATATATATATATATATATATATATATATATATATATATATATATATATATATATATATATATATATATATATATATATATATATATATATCCCTGAACATTAAATCTCAAGCCATCGAGTCAGTTGAAAGTGTTTTAGGAGAGCGGAAGACGACAAAAAAACACTATACATATATAAATATACATATAAAAAAGGAATTAAAAGGTGGGCATAATAAATATATACCTAAAGATGTTATCATCGTCTACTCCCTGCTCCTTTTGGAGCACGAGGCTACCTCTGCTACTGGTTCCTTGTGAGGAAACCCGCATGAAGCAGTCACCAGCCCTTTAAAGTGGTGGTTTATGGAGCAAGTTATTTATGTGATGAGGTTGCCAGCCATTATGCAAATGTACATCCACAAGCGATTTATTCATGTAAAATGCAAATATAAAATAATAAAATGTATGTTTTACTTACCCCAAAATTGGGGTTTTAATACACAGGCATGGTGCACAGAAATGCGTAATATGTCGGGCAACTGTTTAAGATTCCTTCGTCACTCAGGTGAGTAAGGTTTCTAACTTGGTACACTTGAGGAAGGTTCTAGTGACCTTGAGCGTGAAGTATTAACACTGGAATTTACTCCGTTTTAACTTGTAAAGCGTGGTCTTAGTTCTTTCGCCTGTCGTCTAATGGAATCCTTTTTAATTATTTGTTATTCTGGCTATGATTTCTCCTAGACAGAGATGGAATATAGCGGGGAAATCTTAAAATGCCCTAGGCTTTAAGCGCAATTTCGGCTCTTGCACACATGGTTCCCCGGGAAGTTCTATTTGGTCAGACCCAATCATAACAATGTACAAATGTCACACCGTGAGGTTATGTTGGATGAGACCCAGTCTCAAATCTTAACCAACCCCGACGGTAAGGAGGATTGTTAGTAGGGGTTTCCCCCAGACCTTCATTCTGAACCGTATTATCTGACCATGAAAAGTGTTGCCCTTCAATTATTCATCATCTCAACCCGTAACCCGTCATGGGTCATAGGGGTGCCATGGTGGAAGCATCAGCAGACAGGGTCCTCCACTGCTCTCTATGCTCAGCAATGCGTTAAAGTGTGGAAAAACCGTGCCCTGCCCATTCTTTGATGTTATCAGCCCAGGATTTTCTTTGCCTTCCCTTTCTCCGTTTACCTTCGACTGTTCCCTAGAGGATCGTTTTCGAAAGGGAGTCATGACTAGTTACATGCCCAAAGCAGGCAAGCTTTCGACGTTTCACTACTGACAAAACTTATTAAATTATTACTTGTTTACCAACACCATTAAATCATGCGACCTGCCCGTGATTATTACAACTGATAATGTCTTCCAAGGTTGTATTTTCTAATCATCTTTATTTATTACAACAAATTCATCAGTTCGGAAACGTTCTATCATTTCCTCGTGTTCCAATACTAAAGATTGTTATCGAGACCTCCGGAAATCGTTACATGGCATGTCTGTCTTCCAGACGGATAACCTGAAAGAAAGGCCGTGTTTTGCACGTCACACCCTATGTTATCTCTTGCATGACAAATTTGAGTTACCACTGTCAGACACATTTACTGTCTGGTCAGAAGTCGTTACACAATCTAGTGTGATGACGAACAACTTAATCCGTCTAGTGCTGGTAATTAACTAAACAAGTAAACAGGGCTTTGTTTACGTTCTTGCTAAGCACCGACAAGCCACAAAGAAAGATAAACAGGTCATACAGGTGGTGGGGAGGTAAAGTACCTGGGTCAACATGACAAGGACAAAATAATATCCAGAGGGGCGAAAGTAAGTAAAAGATAATGAACGGATGAGAAGAAAGCAGGGTGGTCGAGTAAGAAATGATGAAGAGGAGTGGAGAAAGATAAACTGGAAGACATCACAGAACGTTCGTTACGTCACAGATTGTACTAAGACTTCACTCCCCTACTTCAGTATCTGCAGTAGGATTACCGTTACTTTCTTTTAAACAGAAGCCAACGATTCATTATCATGTTTGTCCCACCAGAGACCGCCGTCATTTTGTCCTGTAGCATTCTGCTGTTGTCCCAGTAACAACGTCAAAAAGAAAATATTGTTTTGTCGTAATGACGACACAGTTTCGGCGCCTCTGTTGTTTGTGTTGACATATAATATTTATGTAGGCGGCGTGCTCCACTATGGCAGGGGTGGGCAACCAGTCGATCCTGACCTACCAGTAGATCACAATGGACGATTTTAGTATATCTTTAGACGGCGCAAACAAAGAGTTTTTAAAGTAGGAAAATTTCAGACTAGACCTCTTCCGCCGGCATTTAAAATCGTGGTGTCCCTCGGGATCGAAGGTACTTTTCCCGCACTCGCAATGAAAACTCTAGATCTGGCTACTCAAATATATTCGTGAACTGCATGAGATAGGAACGCTATGTTTGCCTTGTAAGGTTTATCATTCCCACTCCCCTCACCTCTTCCCGCTTAAAATTTCTCCCTCACACACACACACACACACACACACACACACACACACACACACACACACACACACACACACACACACACACACACACACACACACACACACACACACACGCACACACACATATATAATCTATAGAGGATTCAGTGTTTAAAGTAGATTCTTAAAGCTCCTGGGCTGCCGACCCCATGCACTAAGGAGGAACGTCATGTCACTCAGGGCTATTCACGAAGGTAAAGTTAAGATTCTATTTTTTCGTCTCTTCATTGCCTGCTTTTTCTACTTTTTCTAAGTGCTTGTTATTGTAGTGTTAGTTATATCCATGTCTTTATTGAAAGCAAAAATGTAAAGCTTTTCATATACCAGATACTGCCATATGGAAGCTAAGTGATAGAGACTTCACTTAGGCTACTTCTCAGCCTTATGAGGTGGTGGTGACAAGTTTACTTCCTCCCTGTCTTTGACTCGGCTAACTCAAGAGCCAAGTAAGGAACTCATTTACAGCTGGTGAACTGGAGATTATCGCTACAAGATTTCGATCTTTTTGCCTTCGCTAACTCAAGAGCGGAGTCAATAACGAATTTTATAGCTGGCTGGACTGGAGAGTGAACTAGGTTCGAAATGAGTCCAAATGTACCGAGAAGCCAACACTTTAAATATTTGCCACTCGGACAATCTTATCCAAATTAGCATTTCTAACATATTACATTTGTCTGTCTATTTTATATGGCTATGCTCACGTCCTTTTGTTTAAGTATACACATAAATAACATAACATCATCTACTGTTCCCTCTAAGCTATGTGCGCGTGTATGCGACAATGATTATGAAACCAGCGCGCATAGGACAGTGAAATGCGCACATAAATTTAAAATTTAAAAATAAATTGTTATACTAAAATAAACATAGTCACAGAGTTATTCATTTGTATTACAAACTGAATGATACGGAATTAAAACAATATGCCTATTAATTTCCCTTTTATATGCATTAAAAAAACAAAGTGGCTCATATTTTCTGTTTAAAAAAAAAAAAACAAATACAGTAGTAACTTTGAGAACAACTAAATGAACCTAAATGGAAAAACATCAGGTTCATAAGTATAAATACGTTCAGTTTAGTGCGCACAAGTTTTTGTCACTGGAGAAAAAAATTCATAACTTGAAATTGTTGTGCTCATAGGCCATTAAAAATTATAAGGAGCATTCTTCTTCACCTTTCACCTTTCAACTCCCGCAGGAGCAAAGGCCTTAACAAACTTATGCCAATTCTTCCTGTCCCGTGCTATTAGTTCATCACCTTTTCATCTCTTCTTCATCACCTTTCATGCCTGTCTCCATTTCTCTTCTCCATTTGTTCTTTGGTCTTTCTCTATCTCTCTTACCACGGGGATTCATCAACAGGGAGTGTCTAGTAAAGCTATTAACATGTTTTCTCAGTGTGTGTTTTATCCATGTCCATCGTCTTCTTCTCGTATCATTTTCCACTGACTCTTGGCTAGTTCTTGGCATTAGTTATTAGAGGGAACATTGCCCACCTAAATTCTTTTTAGCTTCATAGTATTCTCTCTCTCTCTCTCTCTCTCTCTCTCTCTCTCTCTCTCTCTCTCTCTCTCTCTCTCTCTCTCTCTGTGTCGCTATCTCTGTTTCTCTCTCTCGCGATCTCTCTCTTCAACTCTCTCTCTTTCACTCCCCACGCTTACAATTGAAAAGAATGTTTTTTTTAAACCCAAAACAAAACTCACGTTAATCGTACCGTGCGTATCATATTTTCATATTTGTAAGCCCTTCACTCCCCCCAACGATTTGTTTGGTCATAAATATTTTCCTCAATTACAGCAGTTATGTGCGCCAAAGCCGATCACGCGAGAATGTAATGCAAGGGAAAAAATGAGAATGTATAATTATTCATAACATTTAAGACAACATCATGTTTTTATATTTTCCTAAGGAAATCCCCAGTTTTTTTTGTATTTAACCATATTATCTTCCATATCAGTAACTTGTTTTAATTAAACACGAGAAAGGCTCGATATTCTGAAAGCGAGAGATCTATAAATACGATTTTTTTTTTCTTCTACATTATAATGTCATCACCTGACTTTAGAAATTTGAAAATTGCAATGTCATCAGCTGACTATAGAACTGATAGGCTTATAACGTAACACCAATTACGTAATTTGCAGTTAATGAGACAGAATGTAAGAATATGAAGAGGAATGCAGTACGTAGGTGGTAAATGGTGGGGTGGGGGAAAAGGTAATACGTCATGATAGGATACAAGACAAGGGAAGCACCTAAATTACGGCCACATGTCCTTCGTCAGTGATTAACTAACAAAAACAGAAAGAAAAAAAAGTGAGAAATAAGTAAAAAAATGAAAAATAAATACGAATACACCAGATGCTCCGGTATGGCTAGACTAAAAAATGGCTGCCATTTCCGGAAGTAGTTTTTTCACTACTTCCGGAAGTATCAGTCATTTTTAGTCTGGTCATGCCGGAGTATCATGTGTCGTCGTATTTATTTGTCATGTTTATACTTGATTCTCACTTTCTTTTATGTCTGCTATTGTTACTTTGTCCCTGACGAAGAACTTGTGGTCTTTACAAGGTTTTTTTTCTTGTCATTTGTCACAGTAAGATGTATTACCTGTTTTGTTTCCCACCCCAACAATCAGTGCGAAAACAAAATTAAGCTAAGCAAAGCTAACTAAACGCGTATGACCCGTGTCTAGTGTAGTCCCATGGGGTCCCTCGGGACACAAAGAAAGAATAGAACTGCTGCTACTTCAGGGATGCTTTGATACAGGCTTCATTGGGACCAGCTGGAGTGGAGATGTCATGCTCTATATGAAGCCAACAGGGAAATGAGGATCACACACAAACAGTTATACAGTAGAATCTCGATAATCTGAACGTCAATAAACTGAAACGTCAATAATCCGAGGGAGCTGGGTTTTTTTTCAACGCCTGCGCCAGAACGTGAGGAATGTGAATGGAGTAAACTAAAATGAATCTCTGAAGGCTATAGTTGTAGTGGATAGCAGTGTTTGTTTTAGCTTTGACACGCATCCAGTCAGTTCGTCATTTTGCTTAGTGCGAGTGTGATTCCCTAGTGTTTGCATAGTTTTATTTTACCGCCGTATAGTTATGACATCTTCTTCGTCTTTGTCACGTAGACATTTATGATCTATAAATTGCCTATATCCTCTTCTTTTTCTTTCACCCGTATCCTCTATTTATTATCGCTCTTTTGTCCTTTTTGGTGTTTTTTTCGCATTCGTACGTTTGCGAATATATTCATTACTATTTTCCCATTCTAACGTTTACCTGTTTCTTTTCTCAAAACTGAGAACGCAGTTATGACGTAACGTTCAATCCCTCACCAGATGATTTGGCGTGAGAATGCATTCTATGGCTTTAGGTGTCAGTTGGACGAAACTGTGAATGTATTCGTCTGGCCAGACCTAGGAGCAGACAGCTGTCTACAGTTTCCCCTGGGACAGTGTTCTGAAGTGTGAGAATTCACTCCGTCAGACATGACGAGGAGACATTTGTCTGGTAGTTTGCAACTGACATGAAGTTGCCAAGGTAGATTCTCAGTGTCAGGTGATATGACACCCACGCTGCACGGCCAGAGTTGGCGTAAGGTGCGAGAAAGCAAAGTGTCAGTTATGGTTCTCAGGATGAGTTTCTCGGGGAGGTGTGAATAACTGTTTCTGCACTGGAGACGGAGTGTCTGAGATTCGCAACTGACACGCGCCCTCTCGGTCAGAAAGTGGCAGTTTATGACAGCTTTTTTAGTGTTATAGACGGAAAGGGGGATTATTTCAGTTTGGCGAAATTAACTTTACCTCTTTGTCTGGTAATAGATATTACCAGAGTTTGAACTAGATTTTCATTCTCGCTCCTAAATTCGCAGTAGACAGGTTGCTCGGAACAGTATAAGCGGTATAGCGAAGTTTCTCAGTTTGTTTCGAAAATTTGTCGAACTTCTAGACTTCCATAAATATAAGCATATAATTCTTGAGTTGTGCGACTACCTGTAGTTCTGTGTGAGGTAAAATATTATATATTATTATCTAGTATTTTGTGAAGTGTTCAAAGTGTTTTTTTTTTTCTTAACCAGCGGCACTTAGGCTTTCAGCCCTTCGTCCCAATGACATGTCATTGCGAGGCTGGGGAACCTGAGGACTTTCCTTCCAACCCGGTCAGGAGCTTCGCTCCTTCCCGTCCACAGAGGGTTTATCACAGGAGCCAATCAGGCTATTCAGTCAAATTTCCGGCCGTAAACATTTCTTCAAACGCCGACGCCCGGGTTTGAACCATGAACACCTGGTAGCCAGTACAACGCCGAAGCCATTACACCAGCGCGGCTCCCTTTTCAAAGTGTTAAATCGCTTATTTTATTTCACTAGTTAGATTTGGTGCGGAGCGCTTAATTTTTATAGTCTGTATTATTTTCTAGTGACGTGTTTCAGTGGAAAGCAGAATAAATTATAATGTCTAGCTTAAACAACGATACAGCTATAATGAATTTAATTTTACTGCTAAATAATCAGACGAGAACAAAATTTTTCTAAACTAACTTAAAATGCTAGAAGCCCCATGAGTGTTGACGGAATACGCTTGTATTCCTAATTCGTGAGGATTGATGATTTTTAAAAATATAACTTACTTCACAGGAAGTGTTAAACTATAAGACAAGCCACGCTTGCAGTTTAAATTATCAGTTATATCCGAGTACATAGTATGTATAATTATTTTATATGTGCTTTTTCCAATTTATATAGTGAAACTGTGGTACCCAAACTTTGCCAGCGTTCTAGTACGTGAACATTATCTGTGAAGAAACTAATCACTTTCATTACATGAACTTTAACAGTTAAATGAAGTAAGAGGCCTATCGCGCCAGAATTAATTCTTCCAGAATAACACTTCAGTACAGATCAGCCCGCTGTGGCAAGCAAAATATCAGTAGCATTCGACAGAGTTCTGACTAGTAGTGTGGTGACCAAATATAGTACTTTCCTTAAAGTGACACCGATCTGACATTCCTCAACTCTAGAAACCTAAGCTAGTGACACTGTGCTCTGCTAACTTTTGTGCCTGGACAATTTTTATGTGACTTAACAGACATCCGAAAAATAAGAACACCCAAGGAATCGTTCCCTGAGACAGAGAATTCAGTACGTCTTTTTGGAACTGGGGATTTCTTGGTCAAGACTGCATTTACGGGTCTGTGTGAAGGTCCTAGAATTTATTATGTTCTCAGAGGCAGCGATCAAAGCTGTAAGTATAAATGTGCACACGTGGCCACGGCTGAATGAATAAGAGGGAACGCAAGTCTGAGTGTTATTTTACCGTTGTATTTTGACACCTATTTGCTGTCATAACTTTCTTCATGCAAGTTGGTTTTGCTAACAATATTTTCCCTTAAACTAGATTATAGTATCAGGTCTGTTCATACCTTAAACGGGAAAAACTCTTAGACTCAATCATATGTATCTAGGACTCTTTGTGCTATCACCTTTCTCCTAACGGGACTGTGGGCTATCCATCGAGGGAAGATCATAACTGTGGGTCTACCAGTTCTTGTAGCATTCCTTGATTTGTTTATGACTTTGCGTATATGCCTTTGTGATGTAATTTTACATGTTGTGACGTAAGTTTACAATGATAAATAAACTTAACAATAAATTAATCAGCATGTTGGTCAGCTCGTTCTAAATATCTATATAATCATTTGTTATAGTTACCCACGTCTGTGTGTCTACCTGTCGTCACTTGAATGTGCATGCACGTGAGTGGATATATATATATATATTTAATGTATATGTGTTAGACTGTCTGACTACTTTAGATCTGTCGTAGAAGATAGGTGAGAGAGAGAGAGAGAGAGAGAGAGAGAGAAGATTTCCCGCTCTCAGAGACAGCCTCTATCATTATTCTACCACCTCGCTCGTGGAAATCTATTTTGTATTTCTATCTCAACTGTGACTATTACTCATTCCAACCTATTCAGAAGGGACCAACCCAAGTCTTAATTCTCCTATCAAAAATCTACGACAAATGGGGTCTCGTCTATCGGGATTTTGAACTTTGAATAGGAAATCGAGTCGACAAATATCAGCTCGTCTTTAAGATTCTTTATTCTGATATAGAGTAAGAGTGTGATGTCTTGTGAGTTTTGTATCTTTTAAAAATAACTATCCCCTAGACCACGTAACGATCTGTTTATGGGCGTGCTGACCACACGGCTAATAATTGTTTTTCCACAGCATTATTGAGCATTATACATTTGGTTTACAGGTTGATTTTGTCGGAATATATGTTAATTACTGATTTTGTAATACTTAACGCTGGTAAAGTTTTGTGAGTGTATAAATTCACAGGGTTCTGAAGAAGTAGGTGTTTGAGCTAAGCTAAGGAGCGCGATCAGACTATACGTCCAGATTAATTGCCTCCCTTACCCTAACTGTCTTCAGGGGGTGAACTTGATAGTGGACTTAAAAATTAAGGGGATTTTTTGTTCTTCCTAAAATAATTTTTGCAATAATTATTTTGCTTCCACTGTAGCAACTTATTTTTCAGTGAGTAAATCTTAACTACCATTTATTTGGCGTAGTCGTCTGCATTAGGTGCTTTATTGCCGATTAATAGCAGCGATAGTTAGACACTATATTTTTGGAGGAGGTATCCCAGGTTATAAGTATATCATCTTTTGTTTGGTATTTTCTCGCAAGTGGTAGGAACCAGTGTATCCTTTTCTTATCTCTTTCTCGTCTAAATCTCAGCCACTGACTTATTATGGCGGAGAGGACAAAGCTTAGACAGATCCTCAGGGACGAAGCGAGAGAAGAAGGTTTGGACGGAGAAGAAGCGAAAGCTTTTGTCAGGGACGAACTTGACAGATATGATGCGGAGAGGAAAGCAGCTGAAGCTAAAGAGCAGAAGAAGATGGACGAGGAAATGGAAATTCGCAGGGCGAACGAAAGAGAGGAGAGACAGCATGAGGAAAGAGAGAAGGAGAGACAGCATGAGGAAAGCGAGAAGGAGAGACAACACGAATTGGCGCTTAAAACTCTAGAGTTGGAAAGTCGTGGTGCTGCCTCTACCTCCAGCAATGGAGAGTCTTCCCCTCATTCTTCTTTGACTGATCCTTCTAACACTCAATCTCTTCATCTCGCGTTGGTGTATGAAACTTTCCCAGGCCCTTAAAGGTTCTGCTTATGATGTTTATTCTAAACTGGAAAGTGGCCAACAAGACAACTATGACTTGTTGAAGAAAGCTTTGCTTGAGCGCTTTGAAATGAATGCTCGCAAATTTCTGCAACTGTTTCGCAACAGCAGGAAAGAGAGCTCTGAAACTTTTCAACAGTTGTCGTCTCGTTTGAAGGGATACCTAACAAAGTGCCTTGAGCTTTCACAGCTCCCCTCTACCTATGAAGGTCTGGAGGAATTTGTTATTACAGAACAAATAAAGAACACTTTGTCTGCTGATACCCGGAGATTCCTAGCCGAGCAGGGGGCAGAAAAGCTTGAAGACATCTTAGAAAAGTCTGAGCGATATCACAATGCGCTGGCTGAACTACCGGCCACAAAACGTAAACCGACAGAAGAGCATTTTCGGAAAAATAATCTAGACCATTCTTCTCATGCTTCTCACGTTTCCAACCCGAATAACCACCGAGAAACTGGACCTCAAAACCCCCCTCCTGAAAAATCCAAGTTAAACAAGTACCCCAACCACAGTAAGCAGTCTGATCAACCCGACCGCCCTACATGGCAGCGTGGCCAGAAAGGACAAGGTGGCAAAGGGAGAACCCCTGCGCACGGGACTAATGATCAGAGTGAGCACACCGAGCCAAAACGCATCGGATGCTTGCTAACAGTCTTGCAAGGCGGAATTATTGACAGTGATTCCCAACCTGTTGAGGATACACCCTCAATGCGAGGTACTGTTGTTATGAACGGTTCTCAAACTTCTTGTTTATTTAACACGGGGCTTTCTTATGATTGCATTGTTGCCATAAACCTGGTTAAACCCGGTCAAGAGACAGGAGAGACCGTCCAATTTTGTGGAGTTTCTAAGAGTGATGCACCTACAGCGCTTCCCATCGCACTGGTGGAGATCCACTCTGAGTTTGTCAGAGGCGTGATCAAAGCGGCTGTTATGGATGATCCCATCTACCCAGTCATACTTGGCGGGAGATACGTGTGTATTGGGAAACCGGAAGAGCCGATTGTGGCAGTAGTAACTACAAAAGGGCAAACCAAGAAGGAACGGGAGCCTGCGCCTAATTTGTTACCCATGGAACTTAAAGAAGCGCAACAAAAGGACCCTACTTTGGCACCCTGCTTTAGGAAACTGCCCATGGCTAAGGAACCCAGACAGCAGGGGGACATTTTTTCTAAGGATGGCGTACTTTATCGCAGAACGGGCAAGCCTGACCAAGGTTACAACCAGCTCCTAGTACCGAAACAGTACAGAAGCCAAATCCTAGAAATGGGGCACTCTCTTCCCTTCAGCGGACATATGGGACAGAACGCCACAAACCAACGGATAACCACTCATTATTGGTGGCCAGGAGTAAATACTGATATTATCAGATATGTCAAATCCTGTGCCCAGTGCCAACGTGTGCCACCCAAGCAACGGGCACCCCCAGTCTCGTTGGGTGAAATGCCAATAGTGGGAATGCCATTCGAACGGGTTGTGATCGACATTTTAGGACCCTTTGAAAGGACTAAAAGAAGGAACAGGTTTATCCTGACCTTAGTCGATACATGCACTTTATGGGCAGAAGCTATCCCGCTAACATGCGCAGATGCCAAGCATGTCGCAGAAGCCCTCGTGCAGATTTTCATTCGGTTGGGATTCCCTCAGCAAGTGCTGACGGATAACGGATCCCCATACCGAAACATGTTGATGGATGAGATCGTGAAGATCTTGAGGACCAAACACATCTACACAAAGACTTATACTCCGGCCGGAAATGTGCTCGTGGAACGTGTTAACGGAAACCTCAACATGATGTTAAGTAAACTGGCACAAGTAAAACCTGAAGATTGGGATTGTTGCATTCCGGCAGCTTTATTTGGCTACAGAGAATCTCCTCATACTTCCACAGGATTTCCGCCAGCTACGCTTTTATTCGGCAGACCTATCAAGGGGCCACTTGAAGCCTTACTTTGGTCGCTGACAGACCAGAAGGCTGATGAGACAGTTGTCTCAGCAAGTAAATATGTGTCGGATTTAAAGGATAGGTTGAAACTAGGATGGGACCTAGCAACGACTAACTTTAAGCGAGCACGCACAAAGCACGCTAACCGATAAAGGAAAGTCGCGAAAGAGAGAGAATTGGAAGCAGGAGAGAAAGTTTTGGTGTTACTCCCTACCGAGAACAACCAACTGAGGATCGGATGGCAAGGGCCGTTTACCGTCCTGAAAAAGATTTCTAAGGCTAACTACCAGATCTCTATTCAAGGAAAGGAGAAGGTTTTCCATTTAAATCTCTTAAAGAGATACTTGGAAAGACCAGTGCCGACCTCCGACAATCTCCTGACGATCGCCAAAACTGACGAAGATGACGATAGTGGCAGGGAAACTCCACTGCAATCACAGGAAATCTTTGAAAAATGTCAGAAGCGGCGACGCTCTTTCAAGCGCGCATGGGAGACATTCCAGAGGAAGGAAACTTTTGGGAGTAGACTTGAGTAGAAATTGGACAGAGATGGAGGGGGAGATGAGAGGGAAGAAGACAGACACCCTGAAGCTACGGATATAGGAAATTTTTTTCCATAACGTAGACATGGAGTGCTTCCATATCTTAAAGGGGGGACGTTCTGTCACGTAGACATTTATGATCTATAAATTGCCTATATCCTCTTCTTTTTCTTTCACCCGTATCCTCTATTTATTATCGCTCTTTTGTCCTTTTTGGTGTTTTTTTTCGCATTCGTACGTTTGCGAATATATTCATTACTATTTTCTCATTCTTACGTTTACCTGTTTCTTTTCTCAAAACTGAGAACGCAGTTATGACGTAACGTTCAGTCCCTCACCAGATGATTTGGCGTGAGAATGCATTCTATGGTTTTAGGTGTCAGTTGGACGAAACTGTGAATGTATTCGTCTGGCCAGACCTAGGAGCAGACAGCTGTCTACAGTTTCCCCTGGACAGTGTTCTGAAGTGTGAGAATTCACTCCGTCAGACATGACGAGGAGACATTTGTCTGGTAGTTTGCAACTGACATGAAGTTGCCAAGGTAGATTCTCAGTGTCAGGTGATATGATACCCACGCTGCACGGCCAGAGTTGGCGTAAGGTGCGAGAAAGCAAAGTGTCAGTTATGGTTCTCAGGATGAGTTTCTCGGGGAGGTGTGAATAACTGTTTCTGCACTGGAGACGGAGTGTCTGAGATTCGCAACTGACACGCGCCCTCTCGGTCAGAAAGTGGCAGTTTATGACATTATTTTTTTTAGTGTTATAGACGGAAAGGGGGATTATTTCAGTTTGGCGAAGTGTGTAAATCGCTTATTTTATTTCACTAGTTATTTTGTGAGTTTGGTGCTTATTTTATTTCACAGAGCAGAGCGCTTAATTTATATAGTCTGTATTATTTTCTAGTGACGTGTTTCAGTGGAAAGCAGAATAAATTATAATGTCTAGCTTAAACAACGATACAGCTATAATGAATTTAATTTTACTGCTAAATAATCAGACGAGAACAAAATTTTTCTAAACTAACTTAAAATGCTAGAAGCCTCATGAGTGTTGACGGAATACGCTTGTATTCCTAATTCATTAGAATTGATGATTTTTAAAAATATAACTTAGTTCACAGGAAGTGTTAAACTATAAGACAAGCCACGCTTGCAGTTTAAATTATCAGTTATATCCGAGTACATAGTATGTATAATTATTTTATATGTGCTTTTTCCATTTTATATAGTGAAACTGTGGTACCCAAACTTTGCCAGCGTTCTAGTACGTGAACATTATCTGTGAAGAAACTAATCACTTTCATTACATGAACTTTAACAGTTAAATGAAGTAAGAGGCCTATTGTGCCAGAATTAATTCTTCCAGAATAACACTTCAGTGCAGATCAGCCCGCTGTGGTAAGCAAAATATCAGTAGCATTCGACAGAGTTCTGACTAGTAGTGTGGTGACCAAATATAGTACTTTCCTGAAAGTGACACCGATCTGACATTCCTCAATTCTAGAAACCTAAGCTAGTGACACTGTGCTCTGCTAACTTTCGTGCCTGGACAATTTTTATGTGACTTAACAGACATTCGAACAATAAGAACACCCAAGGAATCGTTCCCTGAGACAGAGAATTCAGTACGTCTTTTTTGGAACTGGGGATTTCTTAGTCGAGACTGCATTTACGGGTCTGTGTGAAGGTCCTAGAATTTATTATGTTCTCAGAGGCAGCGATCAAAGCTGTAAGTATAAATGTGCACACGTGGCCACGGCTGAATGAATAAGAGGGAACGCAAGTCTGAGTGTTATTTCACCGTTGTATTCTGACACCTATTTGCTGTCATAACTTTCTTCATGAAAGTTTGTTTTGCTAACAATATTTTCCCTTAAACTAGATTATAGTATCAGGTCTGTTCATACCTTAAACGGGGAAAACTCTTAGACTCAATCATATGTATCTGGGACTCTTTGTGCTATCACCTTTCTCCTAACGGGACTGTGGGCTATCCATCGAGGGAAGATCATAACTGTGGGTCTACCAGTTCTTGTAGCATTCCTTGATTTGTTTATGACTTTGTGTATATGCCTTTTTGATGTAATTTTACATGTTGTGACGTAAGTTTACAATGATAAATAAACTTAACAATAAATTAATCAGCATGTTGGTCAGCTCGTTCTAAATATCTATATAATCATTTGTTATAGTTACCCACGTCTGTGTGTCTACCTGTCGTCACTTGAATGTGCGTGCACGTGAGTGGATATATATATATTTAATGTATATGTGTTAGACTGTCTGACTACTTTAGATCTGTCGTAGAAGATAGGTGAGAGAGAGAGAGAAGATTTCCTGCTCTCAGAGACAGCCTCTATCACTATTCTACCACCTCACTCGTGGAAATCTATTTTGTATTTCTATCTCACACTGTGACTATCACTCATTCCAACCTATTCAGAAGGGACCAACCCAAGTCTTAATTCTCCTATCAAAAATCTACGACAGTCTTCTAAAAGGAAGCAGAAAACTTAAGAAAATGAGTAGAACATTGACGTTTTAGAACAGAGTTTCAAATGGAGAAAGCGGGTCTTCATTAGTCACATTTTACGACGCTGGAAAATCAGCCGTAGGTGACATTGCGAACAACAGATGAAAATCAAACTTTAACGTTCGAATCAAAACCTGATTCAGATGATCGGCTTATGCACGCTGAGATGTTTGCCATGCTACAGACCGCGATGGTTTAGTAAAGAAGGTAAAGGATCCCGTTACACGCCCATTGAGGCATATTGGGAATATGGTGTTAGGCCCATATTTTCTTGACCATCGGGACACTAGGGGTGATGTGGTCAGCATCATGCCGGCCGCTTTAACCTTCCCAGAGTTACTCTGATACTCAATTGATGAGGCTGGGTCGACCCCGGAGCCGCCTGCAGTCTAATAAATCCCATCTCAACTGGGTATCGAACCATGGACCACCGAGTTAGGAAGCCAGTGCACTAACCACGGGAATGTGTTCTGTTACATATGAATAAAAATAGTCGTTTCTCATATAACGTGGCATATGTGTTCTTTAAAATCCCAGCTTTGTCGAATTTCGCGCAATAAAAATAACAGCTTTTATGTGAAAAACAAGAATTAGGGACAAAACGCTTAAAACCCGAACAGTCTCGTAAGTAATACACTAACAATAAGCCCAAACAAATGTGGTGTTTTAAGCCACTAATCAGCCACTTCTAGCACTAAAAGGTTTCACTTTTGCAGGATTTTGAGATTTTTCTTAAGGTCTTCATATATAGCTAATGCTTTCTCTATAATTGTGAGAAAGCTTGCTGTCTACTGATAGTTTGGTTTGGTTTAGTCTTCGATCACATACCCAGCAGTCTTTCCATTTCTTCTATTTCGTAGGACTTGTTCTAAAAGACTTTGCAGCGTTCGCAGTTGCTCCTGCTAAACAAGTTTCTTTTATTTTTGCAGTGTTGTCTCTGATGGTGCGCATTCTGGATTCCTTTAGAGCTGTTGTCTCGCGATATCATGAGTTCTCGCGTTTCTTTCAAAATATTTTATTATTTCAGCTTCTAAATACTTTATGACTTTCCTTTCTCAGTCGCTACTCGGATTCTTATTAACAGTACCCTTACTCATGTTTAGGATGCTGCATTAAATACTTTTATCAAGAAAAGTATACAAACCCGGGAGAACAGCGCGATGCACACTCGTAGGGCATGAGATGTGTGGGTGTGTGTTTTGTATACTCCTCCGCGAGTCACAATGTTCAGCTGGTGGGGGTGAGGGCGTTTTTCGCTTTCAGCTCAGTTTACGCGGTTGCATAAAGAATAGTCACTACATGAAAATCACGTATGCCCCCTAACACGATTTCGTGCTTTAGTGATTATATTCCTCAATTTATCAACCGTGTACGAACAAATTCGCGTTTTACAAACACAAAAAAAGCGTTGTAACAAAAGCGACTGTATGTTGTAGTGTATCTTAGTGTTTTATTAGTAAACACCTTTTTTTTAAGTCTCCAGAACAATATTTTTGATACATTAAAAAATCCGAACAGATAACAATTGTATCAAGAACAGAAAAAAAACAACAAAAACAAAAAACCAGCAGCACAGAATATAAATTATTTGTAAAAGAAAAATCTTTCAAAAAAGTGACATAGTTTGTCATCTATCCTGGTGACAATAACCAGACAAGAGCCAGTGGAACAAAAGGTGAGAAGAAGACACTGACGATGGATGAGACACCTTGATGACACCTGCTGAGAGTATTGGAAAGCACTTTGTTCTGGAAGTCACAAGGTAAGAGAGGCAGAGAGCGTGATAGGCAGACTAATTAAAGCGCTTGCCTCTCGCCACAAAGGTACCGGCTTCAAAACACGGTGATATCACGCACCAGTATACCAGTATCATCATCATCTCAACCCGTAACCCGTCATGGGTCGTTGGAGTGCCATGGTGGAAGCATCAGCAGACAGGGTCTTCCACTGCTGTCTATCCTCAGCAATGCGTACATGTGTAGAAAAACCTGCTGTTGTGTACGGCTTTTGCGCACAGGCGTATGTCAATCCTTTACTGAAATACAGCTGTCTGCATTAGCCATAAATATATAACGTGACGTATGTATCGTCTGCCCATGCGCAGCCGAGCGGTCAGTTTCCCGTGCTAATGATAAAATGTAAACAGCCTTGACGAGACGTGCCATGGTTGTGTTCCCGTGGTGAATGTGTTATTCGATATATTTTCTCAGTGGCTTGTAATGAGATTTGGTCGCCACGATTGTATAAGATGTGTTTATGGGCCGTCAAGGGTTACAGCTTCCGTGGGAAGCATTGTGACTGTATTTTGAGGTAAACATTTTCGATCGTCAGCATATATTTACATTTGCCGCCATACTTCGTTCACGGCTTGCTTTAACCGGAACGCTAGTCTCGTACGGCCAGAATTGAGATTTATGAATTGTATGCCTCTTACATTGTTTACCACGATGGACTGACACGGGACCTTAATGAATGCAATCTACTTAATGTTATTTATGCTGAATTATTGTTGGAGCTACTGTGAATAAATTTGGATGTGGACCAGTCTTCACCAACTCATTGATTAATCATTAACACTGTTGTACGAGCTAAGAACGATACTGTGTGGCTGTGTTCAGGTGAAAAGTATGATGCTAACCCTTCGTCTACTCAACCTAGCATTCGCGTAAACATCAGCAACGATTGAAGACATACTCACCAAGCCAGAACCTAACTGCCCCGCATATAACATTCCTTGCTAGCCATTACACAACACCTGCCCTGCCCATTCCTTGATGTTATCAGCCCAGGATTTTCTTTGCCTTCCTCTTCTCCGTTTACCTTCGACTGTTCCCTGGAGGATCGTTTTCGAAAGGAGTCATGACGAGTTACATGCCCAAACCAGGCAAGCTTTCGACGTTTCACTACTGACAAAAGTGGTTCTTGGTGGCCTGCATACGTGTTTATTTTCTCTCTAACATAGACATTTGTTTTGTGCTCTTTATAGCAAATGCGCAAAATTCGTTGTTGCGCACAGATTCTTTTGTGTGGTAGTCTGTGACGCACAGATTACTGTTGGTAGGCATACAAATGTTAAAGTAATATTTACCTGTCTGATGAAAAGTATTTATTTGAGAATCAATGATTCTTAGTCTAAGGGACAGAACCCTGATTGGTCGATGTTGTATTCGGTTATATGGGTTATCTTTTCTTGTGTCTCAATCTGGCGTATGAATACTAGATTTACGTCAGTTTGCGTCTGGTATGGCCAGAAACAGATTGGTCTTGCTTAAAATGTTTATGGCCCGAATTTATATTTATTCCTTGACTATTTAAGGTGATTCGGTCTTATATCTTTGTATCTTTGTATTTCTATGTCGGACTATTTTTTAAGCTGAACTCTGGGGTCAAAGGTATTTTCTGCGCATGCGTCGATTTGGGGTGTCGACAAGAAGGTGCTGTCATGTCGTCGCTACGGTGGGCTGTTCGACTAGAAAAGTCTGAAGATTGGTCTCTGTGATTTATTCTAGGAAGGAGATTGGTTCTCTGTATGACTGTAGTATCAGAGATTCTCCCAATGTTCATTATTAACGCCAAGGAATGGCGTGCGTTATTCGCTAGTGTGTTTTTTCCTAAAGCAAGGTAAAACCAAAACCATTTCGCTGAACTTTTTGCTAAGCCTAGATGGGCAGACGTATTATCGTACATCTAGGATTATTGACTACAGATGAAGATGACGTGTTATCTAGCAGCACTAGATTATTTGATGTAACCAGCCTTATTGATGGCAGAAATGTATAGAAGCCCAATGAGGACATTTATGTATGAATGACGAATTAATTCTGCGTCATAATTTTTCATCCTGGGTGAGCGAAGCTCACGGAGGAGAACCATTTTGGATCCCGCCTTTGCCCTAAGCGGATCATCGTCGGAGAACAGAAAAGGTCCTATTATCTGATGATGGTACAGAGATCGATATATTATGAAAACCCACTACTGTGGTTTAAAATTGTTGCCATAAACATTTGATGAATTTACGGCGTGAGAGCCTTAGCCAGAAGAAGGTTCTGACAGTGAACCATTGTTGATGATTATGTATTCACCTTAACAGACGCGATTAGTCAGTTGAAGCATGAGACGATAGACAACCAGAATATTGAGTACTTGCCTACTATCGTTCCATTGTATTTATATGCTACATGAATGTACATCTGATGTTGTCACCCATTAGTCAAGTATACGATGATTTCTTGCCAACCTGTTCAAGTGACTGTAGCTATGTGTCAGTTGTCGCGAGAGGGTTGAGATGTTTTTAAAATATAATATATCCTGGACACAAAGTTGTATCAGGTGATACCAGGATAGTGCCAGATAAGAGTCTGGTCTTATAAGTAATACCCCCTTCTCTGAAAAGAGTAAGGGTGTATGGATATCAAAGGTAGGGTCAAGCTGTATAAGTTTCCAGGTATGATGTTAGTGTATTATCCTGGATCCCTATGGGCTCCCTCTCAAGATCCTCCCTTGATTATTATTTTATTATTATTATTGTTGACTCTGCTAGGGGATATTAACAAAATTATTTCCAACAAGAACATGAACTCAACTTTAATAAGTAAGTAAGTCTGTTGGTAAATATTTACAATTTATTTAGCCTATACCGTTTCTCTTTTCGGTCTGGAAAGTTTGAAATGAAATCAAATTTATTTACAACAATAAATCAATAAACATTGAAAATAATTAACAATATCAAAAGTCATTCACTTGTTGAAGGTTATCAACTGGATTAATTATCTCCTTTTAAAGAACATTGATATGATACTAATGAGTTTTGTCACTCACTGTATGTTTATTTGCATCTTGTCTTTTAGTATAGGGGTATAATCTGGATACGCTGATCAGTGGCTTTGTTTTGCCACTTATCTTGTGTTTAGAGATCTGTCACTCTCCTGCCATGGACGAACACGTATTTTGAATTTCTCCAGGCGGTGGAAGCTGGGTATCTGGCCCTGTTAACCACAAGGGCACTTGCACCACAGAGTCCAGCAGAGGTGGATGACTCTATAAAGTTTTTGTTTTGTAGTTGTCAGGATAGAACCTGAAACAAAAATAAACGTAACCCCTATATGGTCCATCACTATTCCATTATTACACAAGATGGGGACGATAGACAGTGTCAGATAATGTGCTAGCAAATGCACAGGACAATATATACCAGCACTACCCACATCCAGTTCACCGTGACTACACTTTCCTTTTAAAACCTTAGTTAGATCCATCTGTCCATGATCCGCCTCCATACAATGATTTGGTCTAGTATAAAATACTAAGTAATACCTTGATCCATACATTAAAACAATTTCTGTCCTTCTTTCTTATATTCCAGGCATGTGTCCCATTTCCTCAAGAAATATTTCTTTAAAAGCTTTTCCAAACCTACAGACACAATTCTGCTATCATTCTCAATTTAATTTGAATGTACACAGGCGGGTAAGTCCTTCAGAAATTACACAATGGTTGCAGAAACACGTCTACACACTTACCAAACACACTGTAGTGAATCAACAGCAACTCATATAATTATATATATATATATATATATATATATATATATATATATATATATATATATATATATATATATATATATATCTTTCTTACCCTCAGGCACACACAGACGAGCTGTTAATGGCAAACTTGATCTGCTCTCAGGTACAACTGGCAAAGGCAGTCTTCATTTACAAGTTACCGCTTCTTTCTGCTCGCTGTTTTTTTTTCAAATCTTATGGCCCCAATTTAGCAAGGGCAAGGTCTATTTATACTAGCACATCCGGCGTATCGGAAAGCAGGGGGCTAACGGGGTATTGCGAATCCCAAAATGAGGCATATTTTGTCTCTCTGTTCAATTATGAAAAACTAGTTTCCCCCTTATCTTTCTTATTTCTGGAGCGATTTTATTCATCTAAGGCTTAAATTATACCCTGAATTAATCTTTATCTTCCTAGCTAAAAATCTTTTAGTCTCCTAAGTGCATTTTATTCTATGCATATTTTAAATACCTAAATTAGGGACTAACCCGATGTGTCGAAGCCTTTCCACTCAATATATCTCTCTTAATAAACTACTTTTCGTGGAAGTCTTTACACCTACCTCTAAAGTAACATTCCTGTTGTAGAATTAGAGACCTCTTCAAAGTGGTACTTCTTTCCTACTTATGTGATTAATTTGCATCCTTCAGTCGGTTGCGCAAATGAGGACTGGCCATTTTGCCTGTCCAAGGCTGTAGTAAACACACGAATACGGAAGTCTTTCCATTGGCTAGTGTATCATACAATTTCTACAATGTATGGCGTGCGGTTTTCGTCAGAGTTACTCAGGATTATACAGAAGCTGTGTTGTGAAGCAGACTAACTCACGACAACTACATATAGTGGACCCCAGATATTTAAAGGTGTTCACTTCTTCTAACATTTGCCCATTTAGCGTATTGTTGGTCGGAACATGTTTCTTATGGCTATTCACCAATATCTTGCTTTATTTCTATATTAATTTCCATCCCATACGTTCTTGTATACCCAGCTGTAAATGGGTACCTGACTCTACTCTTGAGTTAGGAAAGGCAGAGGCAGCGAGGAAGGGAGATGATCACCCCCCACCTCTCAAAGATGGACCTAACATAGTGAAGTCTCTAACACCACTCCCCAACTGCATTATCTGCGACGAGACTACTTTATTTTAAAGAGAGGTAGAGAGAGAAGCAAACTGGAGGCAAACATCACATGGATAAAGAAGAAATGAAATGGCTTGAAGTGATGGCACAAGACAGAAAGGCTTGAGTGAATTTATTTATGGTCTATGTTCCTTAGTGAGCTGAACGGGTGATAACGATAACGAAGATTAATATCTTGAATACATCATAATCGCGGATGCTTTATTGAAATAAAGTTAAAAATTACACAATGCACAGGCAAAGAAAGGCTTTTCTCAAAGTGAAAATCATTCTTACAAAAAAAAAAAAAAAAAAAAAAAAAACTATTATTTCCAGTGAGGATGTGAGCTTTACAATGACAGATAAATGCCTGGACTTACTGACAACAGGGCTTGGGAAACGAACGAAGGAACAGCTACACCAAGACACAAGAGCCCGTTGAAAAGAGTAGAAATATAGTCGCCAACAAAGTTGCCACTCAAATTCTAGAGATAAACCCAGATTTTCTTCTTAAAAAACCCCCAGAAATACCCAGATTATTTTATGCCTAAAATACACGGGATAGACGATGCTTACACATTCTTTTAGTGCAACTTTAGCACAAAAAAGCTTTTTGCTACCAATTTTTATTTATTTCTTCATTTTTTTATTATTTTTTATTACCGAAAATTCACAATTATATAAAAATGATTTTATTAACACCCCAATATATGAACTCTTGAAAACGAGATATTTTAACAGTAATATACTTGTACTTACAGTAGTTACATTAACAAAATATTCCTCAAATCAAATATAAAATGTTAGTAGTAACTTGTCAGCGACTCGGCATCCATGTCGACAACTTCTCCTTCGTCAAGATCATATGCATGAATTGACAACGTGGAATCTTGATTGTGGAGTTCCAAAATCTTTGCATATCTCTGCCGACAACGTCCTTCACGCACATCTTCAACCATGCTTTTACTAGGATTAAACTTATGACAAACTCCATCTTTGGTAACTGCTTGCTTGGCTAGTATTCGATTAGAAACTGTTTCACACAAAAGCTTGTTGGTTTGTTTAGTTTTAACTAAATTAACCTTCGAAAACACTCTTTCGACGCATGCTGAGGAGTGAGGTAGTACCATAAGCGTGCACATGAGGTCAGCCAAAACATCAAATTTCATCTGGTTATTAGCATCTGTTCCTTGTTGCGTCCCAGCCAGAATGTGGGCGGATCCTCATTCCCCAGATGTCCAAGATCTTTTCGGTACGATGCCAGTTCTCGCCATTGATCAGACAGACGATCAAGGCTCTCTTCTGAAACAACTGTTGGGAACTGCGCTGCTAATGGAATGACAGAAGGTTTTTTTTATCTTGAGAGCTTGCTTTGGATCCAACAGTTGCATTTGCGCCAGATCACTGCTTTGTCCACGTGGGAACCTGCGTCGTATTTGAATACAAAGTTCAATCAGGTATGCCAATACATCCTTGCCGAACTAGACTTCGTTATCTCCTAACGGTTGTCGGATTAACTGCGCTTTACATCGTCCACCCAGCTCAATGTAATTCAGTTTCTTGTGCACCTGTACATCTGAAGGATCAATGTCGGCAAGAGTGCGATGCCTTATATAGTCGGAGACATATTTCTGCCTAGAGTCTTCTCTTATTTGTCGATTAGTCTTGAATTCTTTCCAACTGATGTTCATGAGTTTTCTAAGACATTTGTTCTCGAATGTATTCAGCTTGTTCTCCAATGATAATAAACATACTGAGAAGAAAACGACACTATCTTTTTACACTTATATACACTTTGTGAATACGGAAGTTCTCGGACTGGAATTCGATGTTCATGACGTTAACTTTACCCTGTATGTAGCCGACAAATAGAAGAATGTGCTACGTGCCAACAGTGTTCATCATCTACAGGATTTGCCCCGCACCGTCGATGGTGTCCACTGAAGCTTCGGATTGGAAATACAAGCGCAGAGCATCCCATTGCTCAAGCATCCTCTCAATGACTGCTTCATGGGACAGCCAGTGTGTTTCACAAGCTTCAACACTTTATGTTTCTGGGCCTAAACTACATCTTGTATTAATTGGAATTGGAGATTTCTTTTACTACTACTCGAAAAATAGAAGCAGTCATTCTTTATGAAAATTTCAAGCCAAGATGGTAGGTGGTTGCTGACAGAATTTGCACAAAGTGCAAATGAATGACAAACACAGTCGATAACAAAGACATGTGGAATCTCGGTGTTCAGCTGTGCCTGTAAACCACTTGCAGTCCCCATCATAGTGGCACAGTTGTCTTCAGCAAACCCAATGACGTTACTAAGAGGGATTGCATGCGTGCTCAACAATTTCTTAACAGCTGCAAACATGCCAAGACCAGTCCCATCCTCCACCTCAATGAGGTCTAACAGTGAATCAACTACTTTTCTTGTTTTTGTGTCACAGAATTGCACAACGACTGCCAACATCTGATTCGTAGAGACATCAGTACTCTCATCAACGATTATGGAAAATTTCCGATTTCTGCAAATGTTTATTACTTTATGCTGCTCTAAATGAGCAATGCCGTACTGCATCACAAAGGCAGTGTTCATACGCTTCGGTGACATTTGAGCATTTTGCTGTCTGGAAACATCTGCTTGCAACATTCAATCAAATGATCTGCTTGCGAAAATGGAATATTATGTTCTGCCATGAAAGCCGACAACAGTATTTCCGCTTTAGCCATTTTGTCTTGGAGACAGGGCTCTTTTGGTTTGATGAAAAACGTGTTAATGTTCAGAGTTTTGCTTTTGGCTTAAAAGTTTTTCATGTGCTTCTGTGTGCTTTTATGTGTCAATAAAGCTGTTTTGTTGGAATTAGTAAATGTACAGGAACACACCGTACAAATCGCAGCATAGCGATTGCCAGAGTCCGGCTTTATCCAATCCTTCAGTTCGCTGTCTGTTAGCCATTCCTCACAAAAAGCCTGCTGGTACCATGGTTTCACTGTTTTTTACGCGGTGGCGTGTGTGTCGTGTGGCAGAGATATTTTGATTAATAGATTTATATATCTTTTCTTTATTCTACACTTGTCTTTTACCTTTCTTTCGCTCTTTTACCTTTTTTTTCGCATACGCTGGATTGTTAGCAATTCAAACCTTTGTCATTTCCTTTCTAATTTAGCAATTCATTTTATTGCGGTTAGCTAAGTTCTTTGATGAGAGATCGAATCGTGTTAATTGGTTCTCGACAGGGATAATAAGGAAGACCATTGTCTATCACTTTTCCCTGATCTGTTCGCCTATAATTTAATTATTCACGGTGAAAGATTGGAGATCAAAGACGAGCTTGCTTATATTGCGTTTATGACCATAGTCTGCAGGCAGAATAGTGTGAATTCTCGAGCGAAGAAAATATCGCATGGTCTGGTAAATCATGTTACACTAGATCTAAGAGAAACTGTTCGCTCGATTTTCCTGAGTCTATTTCGGTTTCAGTGTGAAGAATTCGTTTGATTCGCAGAATGAGCAGGAGATATGTAAATCTGGACGTAGGTGCTAAATGCATTAAGTCCGGGCTAATTTCTTTCTTTCCTATATTTAAACCCCAGCAGTTTAGACTTCATTCTTTCAGACTCTGCAGTTTCTCTAGACATATCTAGCTTCGTTTCTAGATTACTTTATTAAGTATAATCTCAGTTTGCGTTGGAGAATAGTCTTAAGTGGTTCTGTGTGAGGTAAATATATATTGACTAGTATTGTCGAGTGTTTATTGCTAGTTCGAATTATATCTTCACTAGATTTTTGTGCAGAGGATTTTGCCAGTTAGGCCAGTCATTCTAATTCTCTAAGTTAATGTGTTACAGTGGATAGCAGAATAAATTATAATTTCTAGCTAAAAACTCATTCAGCTATAAATAAATTTAATTAAATTGCTAGTAACCAGTCAGAGAATATATTTAACTAACTAAGTAAATGCACTGATTCATCACTTGAGTATTGACGGAATATGTACGCATTTCTAATTCATGATGATTGATTTTTTTTTAATAACTAGAGTTTATATCACGGGAGTTTTAAACGATGAGACAAGCTCTAAGCTTATAGTTTCTGATTTAATTTAAATAACCGAAGTGAATATTATATTTTACGCGAGGGTAGGATAGGATGCGTGTATAATATTATGATTAAGTTTCTGTATGTTTCTTTTTCTTTTATACAGTATATGGGTCAAGCCCAAAAATCTCCCAGCGGTTTCAGTATATATGAGAATAACACAGAAGAAATATTTTGTACTTAAATACGTGGGTGTCCAAGTTACAACCTGTTTGCATTGTGTTTGCATCCAGAAAGAGACATAGTACCCATCTCACGAACTTTAAGACTAAATGCAGTAACTGGGCCTATCGAGCCAGATTATATTTCTTCCATAAATCTCATGTACATTCAGCCCCTGTGGCGAGAAAAATTACAAACAGTAATATTTCCGAAGTTTTTAACAATTGTGGTGTGATCAATAATTTTATATTAAGAGAAGTTACCAACCTGTCATTTCCTAAGTACTGGAAACCTCGAGATTCTGACATTGTGAGCCCAGTTAAAATGTCTTACCTGAACTGATTCAAGTGACATAAACAGTAATTTAAAATATAGTTGTAAAGTGAACGCTCCCCGGAACATTGGATGAAACCTGTATCTGCAGAGCTGGGGTTCTCTTTATAAAAAAGAACACGGATTCACGGTGTGTGTGTGTCCTAAAGTTTGCGCCTGAAGGTGTAAAACATCAAGTTTGTAGGTAAGAGAGTATTAGGAGTTGGCAGCCGTGTTGGCGCCTTCCTAGTTAGTATCAACTCACGGGAGTGAGTTATTTTTGATCGTCCAGTAGAAAGTCAGTGTGTTTGTCAGTCAGTGTAGTGTACTGTTTACGGTTGTTTGACCTGACCTCGATTACGATAGCTGACCTACTTACAGCGTCTCAGTAGTGATGGCTATTTTTCAGTGAATAAATATTTTTCAGTCTGTGGTCGTTAAAGTATTGTACATGTGAGTTTCAAGTTGTTTGCACTGTTATGGTTCCAGTTCTAGGTACGAGTGTTTTGAAGTGATAGGCTAGGGTTGCAGCGTGCGTCAGACAGGTCAGTTTGGTGTATCTCTAAGTCTTATTGGTGGTTGGTGACAGTGATCCAGGTGGAGCAGCGGAGCTTGGGTGTTGGTACCATCTAGCTAGATTGGCCCAGACGGCAAATGGAGTGTCATATGGGAGATAGCTTGGTCAACCTCGGTATAGGGTGGAAGGAGATTGGTGTTAGGAAATTGTAGTTGTTAGGAGGTTGATAGGGTGTCTGGTACCTCAAGTCATCATGTTGGACTTTTGGTCTTGTCATTACTACTCAGATGTGCCCAACAAGGGGTGAAAGTCAACGCCTCTGACTTGACCTTACTACTTAGATGTGCCCAACCAGGGGTGAAAGCCGGCGCCTGTGAGGTTTCCTTACCACGCAGACGTGCCCGACCAGGGGTGAATTCTTATGTGCAGTGTGTCCTGCCGACCTGTGGGGGTCCAGTATACGTTACCTTGTAGACTGCTGTGATCCGTGGAGTGTCGAACTGTGAAATAAACATTTCGTGTTACAGTCATATTACAGTGCCAAGGGATTTACATGTATTTATCCGACGAATAGAGTGGTGATACTAGCTGTGCAGCTGAACTTGTAGGAATTTAGACAGTTCTGTTTATATTGTGGACAGTGCTGTGTGAACACCGTATAGAACAGTGTAGTCATCGTGTTAGAGGTTACCGTACCGTGACAAGGAATTATGTTGCGAGTTACTGACACACAGACTTTCAGAGAAGCTAGTTTCCTGGACTTAGATTCTTTTGGATTGTACGTTTTCTAGTGTGGAGTCTGGTTTGTACCGTGTTCATCATACATCGTCAGTGCTGAGGATACTTCTTGCTCAAGCGTCGTTGGACCTTCAGATAAGTTATTGTTTGTTTGATTTTGTATAATGTATTATATTGATATTTTCTTGTTTTTTCTGAAACTCTAAATTTTCTTGTCTGTCTTTCTATCTGGTACTAACTATCATTTAGCCTAATCTGTATAGTAATATACTGCTGATTCTTTATGTGCTTCTTGGTTTGTTATTGTTTCTTTCCTTTTGTTGTGTCTTTTTTGTCCTATTTTCCAAGTATGACTTACTTACTTAGTCGTTTCCTTCTACCGTGAGGTGTAGAGGTTTGGAAGAGAGAGAGAGCGCCAGACTATCCTATCGGCTGTCTTTCTCCTGGTAGTTTGTATATATGTACGTGAATAGTTAGTTGGAGTAGATCTTTCCCTGTATTCTTTAGTACGTGGAGTTATTAGATGATTTAATTATAGTGTTATAGAGTTAATTTTGCTGATAAGTTATTTAGTTTATTTTCACTGGAGTGGTTCATCAGTGCTCAGTGGAAGAGATAGCTTCCAGTACCTCATTGTTGACTGTAGTTTTTGTTGAGTCTTTGGTGTTATACTGTATTGGTGTGTTCAAGGGAGGAAGGGTGGTGAGTTTAATCCAGTCTTGGCCTCTTGTGGAAAAGATTGGATTAGACCGATTCTTTTAGGGTGTGGCTGTGTTTGTTTTGTGGTGGAGTCAGGCAGACGGGATTTACTGCGACTGCCCTGCTTAACATTCCAAGCCCTGTTGGTGTTAGGTGTATTCGTGTAGTGTGTAATTATATTGTCGTGTACATCCAGTAATTCTTTTGTTGTGTTTAAGTGGTGTATTCTCTTGTTTCATCTTTCTATCTTGTAAATACGTTTACAGGTATTCATTGTTTTCGTTCGTGTGCAGTCACGCGTTGTATATATTAATCTACCTCTTCTCTTCTTGGTCTATCATCTTGTTCCTCGTGACTGGAATTGTGTTTTCGTAATGTGATGTATGTGTTTCTTTCATCTGTGTAGTGCTCATTTTGCCATAGGTAGTACTTGCATAATATGGGTTATTAAGATTAGTAGTAAGTGAAGTATTATCTGAGTATAGCACCAGTGTGGGTGCCAGTAACAGACTGTGAAGTTAAAAAAAAACTGATTTGTGACTGATGCAAACATGTTCACTGATGCAGTAATGCTTATGCAGTAAATCTGATGCAATAAAGCTGATATATATTGGTGTTGCACTTATACAAACTCTGTGTGTTGTGGGTAATCTGTTCTGGTCACCACTGATACCTACTGGTGGTTCACTACTGATACATGTATACTGCTATGGTGGTAGTGGCTGGTGATGTAGACATAGCGCGAATGCGTGTTGAAAAGTTCGACAAGGTAGACATCTATGTGGTAGTACAGGCTTGCATCACAATACGTAACAGATGAGAGTGTGTAGCTTCCATCACAGATAGAAGTGTAGATGTTATGTTGAAGGAACCATATATCGTACGTGTCATAAGCATAGAGTCAAAAATATAGATGAACAGCTGTAGTTTTTTTTCCACTATTTATTATAGTCACAGCAACAAGACGTAGACAAATCCATGTAAGCATGACACAGGAACATGGCGGATATGAAAATAGTTCACTACAGTTGCATGTACATAAGTTCCAATAAATATATGATTATCAAAGTGTTGCAGACTCCAATTTATCTCTCGTTCCACATCTAGCAGAAAAACATCCATCAGTTTCATTCTGACTTCAACATGTCAGATATCTTCTTAAGTCTCCCGTCGACCCCAAACATGGCGGGCGACGAAATTAGCATAGTCCATCCCTCTAATCGGACGTATCGAAGATAGGCTGTCCTTTCGAAGATAGTCTTATATAACTCCCTCGTACATCAGGCGAGTTTTCATTTTCAAAGTTATAATAGCAATAACTGGTAACTCATCTGGTCTTCCACTCCAGATAGTTATATATTAGGCCTCTATAAAACAGTAAACACTGTGGATTCCTCATCTGCAGACATAAGCGTCTAAGTTCAAAGATATACCGCTAATCATGCGGGTTTTAGAATAATATCTATTCTCCTGGGTTTTCTGTGTGTCAATCTAAACCTAACGGTCTTAGATGGCTCCAACGAGCGTAACAAGTAGAATACTCTGCCTTTCAACCATTCGTGAGCTCTCGTCACCGGTTGACTCAAAATATGATCCTTACAAAGGAAGTGTGAAAATTTCGTTTTTTTTACCTTGCTTCGAATTCCTAACACAACTTAGAAGCAACTGCCGTCTTCCTGACGAACAGAAATAACACAGGGGACTTTAAATAACAGTGGAAGAGTTTCCATCCCCAGAGGCAATGCAGAGACGTAACCAGACATTTCGTCTGACAGACCCAGTTCAACAAAAAACGGCCTCCCGCACAGGAAATTTTCTTCAAGCCCCCTCTAGTTTGGGCATGCGCTGTTCGCATCACCTCTGACCTAAGCAGTCAGCTGGTATAACCTTTTAGAGGGGAGTAACTACATATTTACTTTCCCTCAAAGCAAAAAATGAGTATTATCCCTTAGATTAGGGTTCTAACGAAAAATACATTAAACCCCAAAATCTTATTCAAACATAACAAGTATACAGACAGACTACATTATCAGTTATGAAAACTGCACGTAACAGTGACTAAGTTGGTATAGGGGTGTCATAGCACCAGAAAGGTTCACAAGTTGTTATTATACAACTGTCGACTATAATAAGTTCGTTTCAGTGTATCTCAGAGACTAAGTGGTCTGTTAGACCAAATTTTCACAGTGATGAGACAGTAAGCCAATTGGCAAAGTAAAACTATATTTACATTATAAGAGGCAAAGGTTGATGTTGTGTACACATTGAGAGGTGAGGTGATTTATACTTACACGCTTATATATATATGTGTGTGTATATTGAGAAGTGTGCCGACGGTCAAGATAATATGGGCCTAACACCATATTCCCAATATGCCTCAATGGGCGTGTAACGGGTTCCTTTACCTTTTTTTTTTTTTTTTATATTGAGAAGTGATATCAATAGTTACTATTATTACTGCATATTTTGTATGCGGCATTATTACTGCATATTTCACCGGTGATATAAGTGAAATATATACGACTGAATAGTGGTATAGAAAATTTATAGCAGGAGATAATAGGGTGTATGCTGAGTGTACATCATTGATCTACAGGCTTTCATTCAGATTGGGAAAGAATGTGGGTACACTGGCAAATAATTAAATGACTACGCCAAAGCTGAATTTTATTCAGTCGAGAATCAGAATGCTTTAAGAGATGCTCGAGCTGAACAGCTAGAGCTAAAAAGAAGAGAATTCGAGTTACAAGAAAGGAAGATGAAAGAAGATAAAGAGTTAGAAGAAAAGAAGATGAAAGACGATAAAGAGTTACAATAAAAGAAGATGAAAGAGGATAAAGAGTTACAAGAAAGGAAAATGAAAGAAGAAAACGAGTGGAAACAGAGAGAGTTTGAATTACAAGAAAAGAGGTTGAGAGAAGATAGAGAATTGGAAGAAAAGAGGATAGAGCGAGAATTGCAAGAAAAGAAGATAGAGAGAGAGTTAGAGTTAGAATTAGAGAGAATGAGGATAGATAAGGAAATACAATTGAAGAAATTGGAAGTGGGTGCGAGTGGTCAGAACTCGACTCCGGGAGGGGCTCATCGTCCCTTTAGGCTGCGTCTGCCAAATTTTAATGATAAAATTGATAGTTTAGATTTCTTCCTTGAAAGATTTGAGGCCGAATGTGTGGCCTATAAGGCTGACAGAGATCAGTGGCCATCTCTGTTATCGACGCTGCTAGTGGGGCCTGCGATGGAGACTTTCTATAGCCTCCCTTTAGAGGAAAGGGCCGATTACGACAAAGTAAAGGAAAGGTTGCTCCGGAAGTTCCGTCTGACTGCTGACGGTTACCGGACGCGTTTTAAAAACGCGATGCCAAGCGCAGACCACGACGTCGAGGACTTTATCTCGAAGATCAAACTTCTGCTGAATAGATGGATTGAAATGGACGGAATTCCTAAGGACTATAATGGCTTGCTAGACTTGGTGCTACGTCACAAAGTGTTGTCCTCATAGTCAAGTGAGTTGATGGCATTTTTTCAGGAACGTCAACCAAAGGACACTGAGTCCATGGCCCAATTGGGGCATCATTATTTCCTTGCCCACCTGGGCAAACCTATTCAGAAGTCGGGTCTGTCAGAAGACTTAGTTGCCAGTGTCGGCAACGTTCAGCGAAATCCTTGGCGAAATCAGTCAGACAGGAGCCAAGAGCAGAAGTATGAGAAGCCCTCCAGTCCCTACCAGCCGCGTAGAGGAAATTATGAGAATTTCCGATCTCATCGGTATGGTCGGCCGAGGTGGCAGAACCGACAATATTATAGTTATAGCGATAGAGGGGAGCGCCAAACGCGAAAGCAGGTACGCTTCGAGGACTCTCGGGACGAAGACCGGTTTTGGTATAAAGCAAAACATTCCAAGCAGAGGAGTGGTTCCTCAGAGAGTCGATCTTCCGACTCGGATGCGGGGTCTTCGTCATCGAAAAGCTCCAGCAAAAGTACACGCGATGAGAAGAAGAAAGAGCGCTTGTGTACCAATTGTGGTAGAAATAATCATTGTGCAGACAGATGTCCCACCCCGATTGAACACGCGAATTCCTCGTTTGTGTTGGACACAATTAATAGTGAGGACTGTGCCGGGTGTCGCCCTCTGTTTCACGCAAACGAGAGGGTAGTGCTTCAATGCGGGCACGCGGCACCATGCCTATCGGCAGTCCATGAGACTGGCAAGGTGATTCTCCACGAAGGCAAGGTGGAGAATAGACCAATCCGGGTGTTGAGGGACACTGCATGCACCACAATCGGGGTGCGTCGGTCGTATATCGACGACTCCTGCCTTACAGGCAAAACTGTAAAGTGCACCACGTTCGGGTGTAAAGTTGAGTCTTACCCCCAGGCGAGTATTAATGTGGACACTCCGGTCCTCTCGGGGAGAATAAATGCGTTCGTCCTCGAGGACCCGATTGCCGATTTAATCGTCGGCAATGTACTCTGAGTGCATAGTGCCGTGGGTCTGGCGGGAGCAGAGGCTCAGCTTCACCAAACTCCCAAGGGGGATGACCAGAAGGTACATCGTAGACGTGTTTCGCAGCAAGTACCAAATGACATGAGTAGAAGCAGTAGGAACTTATACGAAGGTCCGAAAGCTAGTGATCGCACAGTTTGGGTGCGTAACTTTCCCTTGAGTGCTAGCTGGCGCACACTCAGAAGAGTGTTTGATGAGGTCGCGCCGGTTAGATTTGTAGAGGTATTGTCGTTGCGCGACAATACCAAAATGGCACGGGTGACTTTTGCGAATAAATGGGGTGCGCGTAATGCAGTTAGGAAGAAGCATATGTCATTGTTTCAGAACCATCTGCTGATAGTTCAGCAATAGCTAGGGTTAGGTTTCATGTTCGGGTTCAGTAAAGATGTTTCGGTTGACCTGAACCGAACCTTAGAGTCTGATCCACGTCCCCAGTTCTATTCTTATATGAGTATGAGGATTTTGTAACCTTGTAGACATTATGTATACTTTGCAATGCATGTTTATGCTATGACATGTTATGCTTTACAATGTATGTTAGTCGGAAGTTGTTGCCAGCAGAAACCAGATACTCCACGATTGAGAGGGAGTGCCTTGCGATTGTATGGGCGGTGTCTAAGTTGGCACGATATCTGTTGGGGGCGCATTTTTTCCTCCAAACAGATCACAAACCACTGCTATTTTTGCAGTCGGCTAAATCCACCAGTGCTAAATTGACACGCTGGGCATTATTGCTGCAGCAATTCAACTTTACGATTTTACCAATTCAGGGTGTACATAACATTGTAGCAGATGTCCTGTCCAGGTTATGAGGTTGGTGGGGGACAGGAACATCTGAAGAGAGTATTTATTATGGTCTATGAAAGAAATGTATTGTAATCATTATAGTTGATGTTTATGAAGATATATTAAGGTATATGATTTATATGTCACGATGCCATAAAAGCAATATATATGTAGTTGTACTCAACTTGTGTATGAATCATGTTATCAGATACCTATGTCTATATTGTGTAGAAAAGGATTGTTTATACGATGAGATGATGTCTTATTATTGATGTTTGCTTCGGTATTACTGGAACATAAAATGCATTCTGTGTGAGAGACCAGGGCAGGACAGTCGTTGTTATTTTTCACGACTGCCTATACCTGGGGGTTTGGTTCATGTCTGTTTCGTATTTAGTCCATTGAGTGAGAAGGCATGAACGACAATGGTGTTGGACAACTTTGGCATTCTCTAGGTAGATGAGGAGGTGCCGTCTCGGCATTCTGTTCGTCCATACTCCGAAGGGGGTTGGGCGTGACTCCTCCGGTGGAAGAAAACTTCGTTTTCTGTCTTAAAAGGGGGGGGGGATGTTACAGGATAGACATTCGCCGAAATATTAAGTTGGTCACGTTGGAGAGTGGCAACGCTGTTAGAATAAAAAAACCGGTTTGGTCAGTTGAGCCAGAACGGAAGAGGATATAAAATTTTTGGCGCAAATCATTAGACCTGCCGTCCTGAGAGGCGGTTTTTGCTGGGATTATTTGAATGCCATTGTAGTTCACATTTCTTGCCGGTATTCTTGTGTTCAGGATTATTTTGTATATCGCTAGAACGGTGGTGTAATTTCTAGTGGTTTTTTTTCCTGTAGATCATTTACGTTAAGTATCGTAAGTTTGAGTTTTGCTTTACTACAGTACAGGGCTTAGCCGGTGAGCGAAAGTCATGGTTTATTCACTGGATAGGATATGTCGGTGATTGTGTACTGTTATAATTGAGCTGTTGATTATGGCAAGTAGATTGGCATTTCCATTGCATTGTTATTTCAGGTGTATTGCTAGCCGTGTGCGGCTTTTGTGTGTGTACAATATTTATTAAAGGGTCCGTACCTGTTCCAAGTGTTATTGGTTATTTAACGTCAACTATTGTGTGCTGTGGTCATACCTGTGGATAGTGAGCTTAAGTCTATAGATTTGCCATGTGTTAACCTGTTAAATCCACAGTACAAATAGGATCTAATTAAAAAAAATACCCAGCTGTGGCAACACTGGTCGTCAACGCCAGTAGGTACGGTGCTAGATGATTGGGCAAACAGCGGTAGACCCGCTACTGGACCTTATTACGGAACGGCTCACATTACGTCAAATAGAATTTTCTGGAAATAGGTTACTATTTACGGTTACGCTTGGTTTTCTTTTTTCTTTTTTTTTTCATTTGTTAACTATTAAATTTCCTGGACATTATTTTGTAAAGCCAGCAGGTGATGATTTATGGAGACAAGCTAAAAGGTTGTTCATGTCAATACTGGAATAGAGAGACGTGTTATATGAACGGACAGACAGACAGATAAACAGACAGACAGACGGACGGACAGACAAGATAGATAGATAGATAGATAGATAGATAGATAGATAGATAGATAGATAGATAGATAGATAGATAGATAGATAGATAGATAGATAGATAGACATGATTCTTATTTGACAACATAATATCAACAGTCTGGAAAGATGTCAGAAGGTAAACATGTATTGATTAGTATTTACAGCCAGCTAAGTCACGACAAGGTAAACATCTATTTCGTAGCTATAACAATCAGCAACATAAAATGAAAACATCTATTTAACAGGATCCACAGCCGGCTTAGACACCACAAGGTAAACATCTATTTAATCATATCTGTGATAGCTAGGACATCACAAGGTAAACCCTATTTAGTACCATCAACGACCTACTAAGACAACCAATTTAAAAAGTTATTATTCAACGGTATCAATAGTCAGCTAAGACGTTACAAAGTAAACATCTTTTTTAATTTTTCTATAGTAAGCTGGGTGACACAAGGTAACCGTCTATTTTAACAGTATGGACAACCAGCAAGGACATCAAAAGGAAGCAACTAGACTCCGCTATCGTGTTGCTAGACAAACTGCACGGCGCGAAAACTAAACACTGAATACCGTGTCGTGACACATTCATCGTTCCATCAAAAAAAATTGAACCCAGACAAGCTTAGGTGGCGTAATCCATAAAGTAGAACCTTGTTGGGAAATCGATTTCAATTTGTCTCAGCAACGATACCAATGTTGCATCGAAAAACAACGGTCTGTTAAAATCATGACATGTGTGTATGTACGTATATATGAGTGTGTGTATGTATGTACCCGTGGCGAGATGGATGTTAGATAGAAATAACAGATATAGTTCCCAGAACTGGAGAAGAAAGCTGATGAACAAGATGTAGGGATGGTACAGGACAAGTCAGGTAGTTAACTGCACAGTTTTAGATGGTAGCTGTAGGAAAGAGATGTGAAGTGAATGACCTTCTCGCTAGACCTATCCTATGCTCCAAGGGTGTCTCTTTTATTAGTTGATGAGACATGTAGCTCGTTATTTATCCAGAACAATTCTAAATATGAAATAACTTTCTTAATTTCCGCACAAGAACAAAATTTGGAACAGAAACTGGAATTTATAAAATCAATCAACTGTGATTTATGCACTAATTTTTTTTCAGACGGACAGTGATAAAATACACTACCCTTTCCCAGAGTTAGGTTTATAAATCATAAAAAACTCTTATTAGAAAAGATAACATTAGATGGGTTTACGGTTGAAAACATAACAGTACCCAGACAGCACATCTTCGAAACAGGAGGTAGAAGAAATTGCATATTTTGAATGCAGCCACGTAGCTCCTTTAAATTTGTATTTTTGGGTTCCTTAGGGCTTGCTGACAAATAATATGTAAAACGTTACGCAAATAGTCCAGGAATTAATAAATTATACCCAAAATAAAATATTGGGGGTGCCTGACAGCATAAAATCATTTCTGCTCATAAGATTTTTTTTTAACGTGTTTGAAAAAAATTTACGTTACAGAAATAGCCTACCATGTAAACTCCAAATTGATTGGAGCGCAACAAATGAAAGCCTAACCACGATTGGTCGGGCTATAAATACTATCTTGGTTGTTAGGGGAAACGGGGAAAGGTAACATTTTTTCAAACACTTGTCGAAACGGGGCTCATTGGTCAGACTCGCTGATATACACACTTGGGAGCGTTAGTTCGAAACCACTTGTTTAAATAAGATTGATAAAGCATCAGTGCGTTGAAGCCAGCTTATATTTGGCTAAATAAAAGCCTGGAAGATAAGCAGATGGGAATTTGTGCCAGTTTGTGCCAGAATTCATTGCTAATCAACGTATCTGTGTTTATTCGTATGAATTGTGGGACAGTGGTCTTGATGGTACTGAGCAGCACCTAGTCAGAGCTTTGCTGAATCCAGTGTCGGACAGCATACTCCTTGGTCCTTTTAGCTATCAGTGAGGTGTCTCCAGAGCCCAGAGGAGAATTCGAGCAGAGGAGTCCTTTCCTGCCGCCATCACGCCAGATAAGCTAACTTGGCCAGCTGAGCTCAACATTATGTCCCCTCATCTTGAACTGACTTTGTAAAATTAACATTAAGAGGGGAATTTAATTGTCTTAATATCAGGAACTGAGAACATCTCCAATACTAGTCCCTAAAGACAAACTATTGAAGTCATGATGACAAATACCAACAGAGCTTGAACAAAACAAAACCAGTATTACCTCATTTTACTACTACACAACTGACACACATAGAACATTTGTAATAATATATGTCACTACAATATTCATATTAAATACATTCTGTAAATAACTTGTAATTTAAATTGATTGTGATTCCTGGTTCCCTTGTAGTTGAATCAGGACACATATTCATTCATGCCAGTAATGAATACATATTGTTATTTGAAAAGTTACGAGTGACTTCTTTAAGATATTCTCATAGAGTGTTATATGTATGTGAGTGTCACAGTGTTGTTAAGAGTAGTGGATTAAATTAAATTGTTTATCTGTCTGTTGTTGTGACTTACACTTCATCATACACATACCCTAGACACATAACGTAGCATCACACTATTCCAGAATAATTCTGACTGAGATATATAGATATGTGGTAGCAAGTAAGGTTATCTATAATACACTACTCTTAATAGATATATAGATACCTTCACAGCTGATCTCAGTCAGTACACTAAGTCCCCTATAAATATTTATAACATCCCACTTCACCACATATATTGGGGTCTCGCTCTTGGGATTTTGAATCTTTCCCTATTAAAAATATTGGGGGTAATTCACTTCAGGGAATATAAGAATTAAAAGGTATCCTTGGGTGGAATTAAATAAGGTTGAGCTCACGGTGCCTGTGTTGTCCATTATATATATTTAGAATTTGAATTGTTGGTTAGACATTGTAGAAATTTACATGATAGACAATGGCGGACCTGGCCAAGTTTCGATCTGCTGCTGTTCAGACTGCAAAAGAGTTAGGATTAGATGGGCAAGTTATGGTTGCCTATGTTACTACGGAATGTGACAAATTTATTGAACGCGAAGAAAGAAGGTTTGAAGCCGAAAGAAAGTTAGAGGCTGACAGGGAAATTAAGAAGTTACAATTTGAAGCTGAGGCTGAGACTAAGAGGTTGCAGATTGAGGCTGAGGCTAAGAAATTGGAAGCAGAAGAAAAAAGATTAGCTGCAGAAAGAGAAGCCGAGGAAAGAAGACAGGCTGCAGAAAGAGAAGAGAGGAAATTAGCTGCAGAAAGGGAAGCAGAAGATAAAAGATTACAAAGGGAACATGAGTTACGACTAAGGGAGTTTGAGTTTCAAGGCCATGCTCCTGAAAATGGTGCCAGTCCCTTTGCCTCTGATGCTACGGTTACTCAAGGAGCCTCAACCTCAGCTATGAATTTTCATTTAGATCATTTTGTTGAGAAAGACGATGATATAGAGAGCTACCTAAATAGGTATGAGCTATTAGCTACCACGTATGGGTTAGAGAGAGAAAGGTGGAGCTTAAAGTTATCTCAGGGACTTCGTGGGGCAGCTTATGAAGTTTTTGCAAAAATGAGCAGAGGTGATCAGGAAAATTATGACATGCTAAAGCAGGCTCTTTTGTTAAGGTATGAAAAGAATGCAGAGTTTTACAGGAAAAAAATTTAGGAATGCTAAACTACTGTCAGGTGAAACCTATCACCAGTTCTCTGCACGAATAGAGACATACTTGGAGAAATGGACTTCTCTGGGGAAAACCCAAGATCTTAAGGAAATGGTCCTTATAGAGCAACTAAGAGAGTCCATGGCTCCAGACCTGAGAAAGTTTCTCATGGAACAAGGTGCAGAGAGGCTGGGTGAGTTGCTAAATGTTGCTGAAAGGTATCAAGCAGCTCAAGCAGAGGTAACAGGTAATAAAAAGAAACAGGTGGATAACTTTAGGGCACCACAAAACTTTAATAAATTTGATCCTAAGGATCAAAATAAAGGTAAGCACCAATTTGATAGGCCACGGTATGAAAATAAAAATAAATTCCCACAATTCGATGAAAGGAAATATGATGAAAGAAAATCTTTCAACCAAGGAAAAAGGTGGTGTAAGAATTGTCAGATGGACAATCATGACACTGACCGTTGCAGAAGGAAACCTGTGTATATGGCAACCCTTCAGGTCAGGTCGACCTCAAGACAGGAGGAGGATATTATGTTGGATACCACTCCAGAAGAGATGAGGAAGGCACAGGCTGGGGATAAAACACTCAAGCCTTGTTTCAGAAAATTGTCAACTTGTCATACAACTCCAGGCAAGGGAGATTTTTACATGAAAAACAAGTTGATGTATAGGAAGACTGGAGCTAGATCCAAAGGTCACGGACAGCTGGTTCTTCCAAAAAGATACAGGACAGAATTAATAAGGAGCCTACATGTGAAACCAGATGGGGACCATGAGAAAATAGGTACCATCATTCAAAAGGTGGCTCACAATTATTATTGGCCCAAAGCAAGATGGGACATTGAGAATTTTGTAGAAAGGTGTAGCATAGCACATGAGGGAACACCCACAAGTGGGAACATGGATCAGGACCTGGACACGCCATGGGGCAAAATTAGGCCTGACAATAAAAAGAAAAATAGATTTGATAAAGTGGACCAAATGGAATGGGAAGCCCCTTTTCACGGACAAGCTTCACTTAACTGTTTTACAATGGCCACTATGCGGAGAGTGCAAAAAGATGTCTTACCCCAGGATAAGCCGAAAATCCCTCAATCGGACTTAAACAAACTGGAGGAAGAGGATGTAGAGAGGAAATCTCTCATCAAGAATTTTAAGTGGGGAGACAGCCCCAAAAGAAAAATTGGTAGCGGTCGTTTTGTGCATGAAAATTCTGGGAGGAAAAATCATCACTATAAAGCTTCGAGTGGAAGAGACCATACCGGTGCATGGACAAATAGGTCCACACAATTAAAGGTCCATATGTAGCTTTGTTAAGAACGTGGACTGATGAAAAGGCAGAGGAAAACATTACATCTTCATACCAATATGTGAATGAGCTGACCACTCGGTTGAAAACTGGCTGGAAACTTGCCAATGAAAATTTGAAACAAGCCAGGAAGAAACATGCTGCCTATTATAACAGGAAGGCGAAAGACAGAAATTTGGCTGTGGGAGAGAAAGTACTGCTTCTTTTGCCTGGGAGTCAGAATAAGTTACAAATTGGATGGCAGGGTCCATATACAGTTTTAGAGAAGGTGTCTAGAACAAATTATAAGATAGATAAGAAGGGGAAAGAAAAAATCTATCATGTGAATCTCCTGAAGAAATATTTGGAAAGAGAACATCAGGAAGAGACACACTTGTTGACCTTGTCCATCGCCATGGAGATGAAAAAGGAACCACTTTCATCATTTGAATATCCATTACACCCCTGAGAGACAGCAGCACAGGTGAAAATCAGTACACATTTAACGAAAACTCAGAAAGAGAGAGTGCAACAGGTTCTAAATAATCATGCAGAGGTGTTAACAGACCGACCAGGGCATACAAACCTATTGGAATATGATATGAAACTAATAGACCCACACCTGTCTGTATGAAACCATATTCGATTCCGTTTGCTAAGGAGAAAGCTTTGAAGGAAGAGATAGACTATCTGTTGAAGGAAGGAATTATTTCGCACAGTGAGTCTTCGTATAGTTCCGGTGTTGTACTCTTAAGGAAGCCCTCTGGAGAACATAGACTCTGTATAGATTACAGGAGACTGAATGCTATTACAGAAGGACAGGTGGATCCATTGCCGGATACAAATCAGCTGTTTGCCAGACTAAATAAAGCTAAATATTTCTCAAAAGTGGATCTGAGTAAAGGATACTATCAGATTCCAGTAAAGCCTGAGGTTAGACCCTACCTAGCTTTTAGTACCTCAGAAGGACACTATGAGTTTAATAGATTGCCATTTGGATTGAAGAATGCGCCTAGTGTCTTCTCTAGAATGATGAGAAAATTATTGGATCCTCTGAATAATCCCTGTATAACAAATTTTATGGATGATATCCTTATAGCAACAGAAACATTTGAGGAACACATTGACTCTCTGAACATGCTGTTTGATCGACTTAGGGAGGCAAATTTAACAGCCCGTCCAACCAAATGTTGCGTTGGATGTAAAGAATTGGAATTTTTGGGACACACAGTTTATCAGGGAAACATGACCCCTGACCCAAAGAATTTAGAAAAACTACAGAAAGCCCCGAGACCACAAACCAAGAAGGACGTGAGATCCTTTGTCTCATTATGTGGTTTCTACCAGAAGTATATCAAGAACTTTAATTCCATATGTGCACCGTTAACTGAATTGACACGTAAAGGACTTCCAGATCGCATTACATGGACACCACAATGTGAAATGACTTACCAAGAATTGAAGGAAAAGCTCACAAGTAAACCCATTTTGAAATTACCTGACTTAAGTCAAGAATTCATAGTAAGGACGGATGCAAGTAATATTGGGTTAGGTGCAACTCTACTACAGAAATCAGATGCATTGGATGGGGAATTAAGCCCAGTGGCATATGCTAGCAGAAAGTTGAATAAAGCTGAAATCAACTACTCAACTAGCGAAAAAGAATGTCTTGCAGTAATATGGGCAATAAAGAAATTCAATATTTATCTATATGGGAAGGCATTTAAGTTGCAAACAGATCACAAACCTTTATCGTTTCTAGCACAGGCTAAGCATGAGAACTCTAGGTTACTCCGATGGTCTTTACTTCTGGCTCCATATAATTTTAGCATTGAGTATATATCTGGAAAAACCAATTTGGGAGCGGATTTTTTAAGCCGCCATCCGTGTGATGAGAATCACCGTAAACCCCAGAAATAATAATAAATTTCTCTATGTGTATATAGAATAAAGGACTGACATATAATGTCTGTTTTAAGAGGGGAGGTGTCGTGAAATATTCTAATCCACATATATAAATTATTAGGTAAATATAAAGCCTAACAAATAAAATTAATAAAGAGAAGAGCAATGGGAAAATAACAGTGCTGTCACAAAGAATGTACTCGAAATCCCCCTTGTTTTCTGCTTCGTCTGCAAATTGTAACGCTTTCACGTTGATATAAAAGCTTACTGTATTATTACCCGCCTTCTTCAATGAAACGTGTGCTGCATTTCTAAGAAAAACATTGAGACGTACTGCGTAATGACCTAAATTAATCCTAACATTAATTATACTGCGTTACCAAAACGAACGAACAGATGGACAAAAGGATAAAGAGAGAGGGGAGGGCTGAAAATCAGGAACGCATGCAACACGCGTCGCGCGATACACAAATGCTGCCATCACGCGTGTAAGTCTACATGCACTAATTTTTTTTCAGACGGACAGTGATAAAATACACTACCCTTTCCCAGAGTTAGGTTTATAAATCATAAAAAAACTCTTATTAGAAAAGATAACATTAGATGGGTTTACGGTTGAAAACATAACAGTACCCAGACAGCACATCTTCGAAACAGGAGGTAGAAGAAATTGCATATTTTGAATGCAGCCACGTAGCTCCTTTAATTTTGTATTTTTGGGTTCCTTAGGGCTTGCTGACAAATAATATGTAAAACGTTACGCAAATAGTCCAGGAATTAATAAATTATACCCAAAATAAAATATTGGGGGTGCCTGACAGCATAAAATCATTTCTGCTCATAAGATTTTTTTTTAACGTGTTTGAAAAAAATTTACGTTACAGAAATAGCCTACCATGTAAACTCCAAATTGATTGGAGCGCAACAAATGAAAGCCTAACCACGATTGGTCGGGCTATAAATACTATCTTGGTTGTTAGGGGAAACGGGGAAAGGTAACATTTTTTCAAACACTTGTCGAAACGGGGCTCATTGGTCAGACTCGCTGATATACACACTTGGGAGCGTTAGTTCGAAACCACTTGTTTAAATAAGATTGATAAAGCATCAGTGCGTTGAAGCCAGCTTATATTTGGCTAAATAAAAGCCTGGAAGATAAGCAGATGGGAATTTGTGCCAGTTTGTGCCAGAATTCATTGCTAATCAACGGACAGTGGTCTTGATGGTACTGAGCAGCACCTAGTCAGAGCTTTGCTGAATCCAGTGTCGGACAGCATACTCCTTGGTCCTTTTAGCTATCAGTGAGGTGTCTCCAGAGCCCAGAGGAGAATTCGAGCAGAGGAGTCCTTTCCTGCCGCCATCACGCCAGATAAGCTAACTTGGCCAGCTGAGCTCAACATTATGTCCCCTCATCTTGAACTGACTTTGTAAAATTAACATTAAGAGGGGAATTTAATTGTCTTAATATCAGGAACTGAGAACATCTCCAATACTAGTCCCTAAAGACAAACTATTGAAGTCATGATGACAAATACCAACAGAGCTTGAACAAAACAAAACCAGTATTACCTCATTTTACTACTACACAACTGACACACATAGAACATTTGTAATAAAATATGTCACTACAATATTCATATTAAATACATTCTGTACATAACTTGTAATTTAAATTGATTGTGATTCCTGGTTCCCTTGTAGTTGAATCAGGACACATATTCATTCATGCCAGTAATGAATACATATTGTTATTTGAAAAGTTACGAGTGACTTCTTTAAGATATTCTCATAGAGTGTTATATGTATGTGAGTGTCACAGTGTTGTTAAGAGTAGTGGATTAAATTAAATTGTTTATCTGTCTGTTGTTGTGACTTACACTTCATCATACACATACCCTAGACACATAACGTAGTCATCACACTATTCCAGAATAATTCTGACTGAGATATAGAGATATGTGGTAGCAAGTAAGGTTATCTATAATACACTACTCTTAATAGATATAGATACCTTCACAGCTGATCTCAGTCAGTACACTAAGTCCCCTATAAATATTTATAACATCCCACTTCACCACAGATTTCCAAGATCTTTATTTCCCTGGAGAGGTAGCCCAATGCTACTATTCAGCGAATTGCAGAGGTCGTCTTTTAACCGCCCACACTGGTCTGTTATACTTCAGCTCTGTCGCGAGAGGTTCAGATGTTATTAAATGAAAGATATCCTGGACAAAAAGATGTATCAGATGATACCAGGATAGTGCCAGATAAGAGACTGGTCTTATGAGAAATACCCCCTTCTCTGAAAAAAGCAAGGGTGTATCGACAATCAAAGGTAGGGTCAAGCTGTATAAACCTTCAAGTATGATGATAGTGTTTGTTACTGAAGGTCTAAGTGCTACCTCTCAAGATCCTCCCTTGAATAATGGTTATTATTTTTGTATTGACTCTGCTAGGGGATTAATTAGTTAATTAAATATGTAATAGATATATATAACCAACAGAACCTTAACTCAATTTAAATAATTAAGTAAGACTGATTATATATATATATATATATATATATATATATATATATATATATATATATATATATATATATATATATATATATATATATATATATATATATATATATATATATATATATATATATATATATATATATATATATATATATATATATATATATATACAATTTATTGATCCTATACCGTTTCTCTTTTCGGTTAGGAAAATGGTAAAGAATTCAAATGTTTTTACAAGATAAAATACGAGTAAATAAACATGGAATGTCCATTTCCACCAATAGTTATCACTTTCGCTGGACTGTGAAGTTACTACTTAGTTTAATAAAGTCCTTCATGAGTCATCACTCAAACTGTTTTTGTAGTTATTAGTAATTTATTTCTTATTACTAAGTTGCTGGACAGGCTGACCAGTGGAACTGTGATACCACTTATATCCAAAACTGAGAATCATCCACTATAGCCAGGATCACAAAAGGTCTGGATCTCCAGGCTGGAAAACATAGGTTGTCTATGTCGCAAAATTGGTTTCAAGTCATTGCAAACGGGATCAATTAGATTTATAAACCCGTCTACGATCGAACGACCGCTTTCAAAATGGCGGCGTATCAGCGAAATGTGTATCGGACAGAGGAAATCGCCAACGATAAATAAAAACAGAAGGGAATCCGTATGAAAAGGATTTTACATTTCAGTACAGGGAAGGATGGTGTATAACTGCATATAAGATGGAACGGTAGGAAGTTCTCATTTACGGAGATATATGCGTATTTCGGCTGCCCACAGTTACGCTAAAAGCATGTAAACCCACTTCTGTTCTAAATATTAAAATCAACAAATAACAGTTTGGGAAATTACATGGATAGGAAGATAGAGTTTTATCAGCTGTATAAAACTAGATAAGATGGAACAATATGGATATTATATATGCCGAGAATGAGAAAGGCAAAAATTCGGTCGACGCACAGATCGGCCGAAATCACTGTTCGTGAAGGATTTTTTAGGTTTAGGTCTAAGCTGTGACGTCGGTACTCTCCGATACGTCCGCGCTATCGTATATAAAGCGTACCGGTAAACTGAGACAGGGACAACGAAAGAGGGTTCAGACAGACTGGAGGCAGAGTTTCGCCACTATCCATGAATTGTGAGCGGATTGCCCGAAACATTTTTAAGTCCAGTATCTGAAGTCTGAGGGTTCCATGAAATAACTCAAACCAGACTGTCCAGTATCAGAAGCCGGTGTAGTTCATCCGAGGCAATCCCACAAAAGTGCAGGACCCCAAAGAGTGAACTTCAACTGGTCATTGGCATCCCTACTGTTGGGCCTACCAAGTCTGATATCAGCAAGGGACAGTTTCAGCAGTATCAAGTGATAAGATAAGTGGCAGTTAAGACACTGACCACCCATTTATGAAAACAGCCATAGTGAACCTAATATTCAAACAGTCAAGTGATGACAGTTATTTGTAAAGTCAAAGAACTAAAAAACCGTGATTGCAGTAACTGTAATATTCAAGATCTTGAAGTCTAAACAGACAATAATAGTAATTGTGTGAATACTTTGATATATATTTTTTATACTCTTTTCCAACTAGTAGAAATAGAATATTAGTGTAAATATTAAAATATTTTTAACTGTACCTGAGGAATTATTCACTTATTACATTTGTGGTCACAGTGAATGTTCATTTTATTATCCCCTAGAATATAAGTAATCATAAGATAGTCACAGGGAGGAGACACCTTAAATCCTGGTACTACTTCTTACCAACTGGGCCAGGGTTTTCACAGTCTGACTATTTTTATGATAACAATACACCAGTGCTTATTTCTAAGACTGGGGTATTACTTGTAAGACCAGAACTCTTTACTGGCATACTTTTACATAATAAATAATTTTAAATAACCTCCCGCTACAGTGGGGGCTCGTCCGGGATATATCTTTGATATTCCTGAGCCAACTTTCTATTTCTGCTGTGTAGAAATTTTTTTTTTTTTATTTTTTTTTTGAAAATTTTTGGAAAGAGTTAACATAGTAGGAAATATATAATTTTTTAGGAGTACCATTGAGTACAGATAAAGAAAGCTGTTTCATATATGGTGAAGTCAGTTTAATTAACTTTAATTTTAATTAAGTTAATTATATTGTAGTAAATTAGTTTGAGTAAGATCACTTGCCCTACTAGACTACAGATACATCATGGCTGACTTGGTCAAATTTAGGTCTGCTACACTGCAGGTGGGAAAAGAGCTTGGCATGGATGGTGACGCTCTGATCCGGTATGTCACGACGGAATGTGAAAAGTACACCGAGAGAGAAGCAAAGCAATTAGAAGCAGAGAGAGAAGCCAAGAAATTAGAAGCAGAGAGAGAAGCCAAGAAATTAGAATTAGAAGCAGAAAGAGAAGCCAAGAAATTGGATGCAGAAAGAGAAGCCAAGAAATTAGAAGCTGAGAGAGAAGAAAGGAGGCTACAAGCAGAGGCTGAGAGAGAAGAAAGGAGGTTACAAGCAGAGAGAGACCATGAGCTGAAAATGAGACAGCTTGAACTTGAACTTCAGGCTGGGACTAGCACCCATGGTAATAGCTCACCTCATTCTGAGAATAGCTCTTTTCAGAACATGGCAAATGGAGCCATGAACTTCCACCTAGATCCATTTGTTGAAAAGGAGGACGCAATTGAGTCATACCTGGATAGGTATGAAAGGCTAGCCTCTACATATGGACTGGAAAAGGAAAAATGGAGTCTAAAGTTATCCCAGGGATTGAGAGGTATTGCATATGATGTGTTTCTGAAACTCCCCAAAGAAGATCAGGAAAATTATGAAATACTAAAGCAAGCCTTACTGATCCGGTATGAAAAGAACTCTGAGGCATATAGGAAGAAATTTAGAACTTCTAAACCTCTACCTGGAGAAACATATAACCAGTTCTCAGCTAGGCTAGAAACGTATTTGTTGAAATGGAGTAGTTTAGGTAAGTATCAGAAAACCTACGAGGATCTGAAAGAAATGGTTATGTTAGAGCAAGTGAAAGATTCCATGTCTCAAGAAATGAGGAAATTCCTTATGGAACAAGGAGCAGAGAGGCTGGAAGACATTTTGAAATGTGCAGAGAGATACCAAGCAGCTCAAGCTGAATTGGTAGGAACAAAAAGGAAGCAGGTAGAAGGATATAAGCCACCACCGCAGAATACCGATTTTGACCAGATGGATCAACCATACAGAAACAAGCAAAGATTTGATAATAAGGACAAGAACCCTCAGACTCAGGAAAATAAACCCTACAAACAGGGAGCTAAGTGGTGCAAATTTTGTAAGATGAGCAACCACAACACGGATGAATGTGGGAGGAAAAAACCCCTTCATCATGCTGCATGTCTACAGGTGAGGACTTCTGTTAGGAAGGAACTGACTGTGGGTCAGAATAGCCTCCATCACCCACCTACCCAGGAGATAGTGACTGTGAATGGCAAACAAGTCACAGGAATGTATGACACAGGTTTGTCCTATGACGCAGTCGTGTGTGCATCTCTGGTGTGCCCTGAACAAATCACCACAGAAACAGTAGAGATTCAAGGGCCACTAAAAGGAACATCGCCCCTTACATTACCCATAGCAAAGATTCATGTCAGTTGTCGCTATGTGGAAGGGGAGATAAATGCAGCTGTGATAGATGATCCCTTTTACCCCCTAATGTTGGGGCGTAAATATGTTTTCTTAGGAGACCCCGTAAAACCTATGGTTATGGCAGGAATCCAGACCAAGGCTGACTCCAGGAACATAGAGAGGGACACCAACGTAAAATTTCATTCAACTGAAATGAAACGGGCTCAAGAAGCAGACAGCACGTTGAAGCCTTGTTTTGGCAAATTATCAAAAAACACATAAAGCTCCAAGGAAAGGACATTTCTATATGGAACATGGACTCTTGTACAGGAAAGCTGGAAGAGGGACGAAAAGTCATGGTCAAATTGTTGTACCATCCACCTATAGGAATAAGGTTATAGGCTGGGGACACATATCAACTTTGAGTGAACACCTGGGTAATGGTGCCACAAAACAAAGAATAGCCACCCAGTTCTACTGGCCAGGTATTACGGAAGACATAAATCAGTATGTACATTCCTGTCCAGAGTGCACCTATGTAGATTCAGAAAGTCGACGGAAGAGTCTTCATAAAAAATCTACACGCAAACCAGCAATCAGGGGTACTCCCGAGATTTGCACGGGAGGGGAAAGGAAACATCCCACACAGGTTCAATTGCAGTCTGAACCCCATGCGCTGGAAAAAAGGAACAAATCACGTAGCGAAAATCAAACACCTACGGATTTGCGAGGGAAAACCACATCCAACTATCAACGAAAAGAGGGCGGTAAACTTCATGGGAAACCTACCGACCCGGTTTCACCAGCAGTAAGAGCCTGGATGAAAAGCCGAACAGGAAGGAGAGAGATAGTACAGGATGAATATATTCTTGGAAAACAGAATGTGGGCGCAGATTTTCTTAGTCGTCATCCCACAGAGCTTGAGGAGGATAGAAGGAAGGAAAATTAACCTCGGAATGATCGATTTGCAATTGTCTTGTACCCAATAGTTAAGCTAGATATCATCCAGCTTAAAATATGGGGGAGCTATGTCGCAAAATTGGTTTCAAGTCATTGCAAACGGGATCAGTTAGATTTATAAACCCGTCTACGATCGAACGACCGCTTTCAAAATGGCGGCGTATCAGCGAAATGTGTATCGGACAGAGGAAATCGCCAACGATAAATAAAAACAGAAGGGAATCCGTATGAAAAGGATTTTACATTTCAGTACAGGGAAGGATGGTGTACAACTGCATATAAGATGGAACGGTAGGAAGTTCTCATTTACGGAGATATATGCGTATTTCGGCTGCCCACAGTTACGCTAAAAGCATGTAAACCCACTTCTGTTCTAAATATTAAAATCAACAAATAACAGTTTGGGAAATTACATGGATAGGAAGATAGAGTTTTATCAGCTGTATAAAACTAGATAAGATGGAACAATATGGATATTATATATGCCGAGAATGAGAAAGGCAAAAATTCGGTCGACGCACAGATCGGCCGAAATCACTGTTCGTGAAGGATTTTTTAGGTTTAGGTCTAAGCTGTGACGTCGGTACTCTCCGATACGTCCGCGCTATCGTATATAAAGCGTACCGGTAAACTGAGACAGGGACAACGAAAGAGGGTTCAGACAGACTGGAGGCAGAGTTTCGCCACTATCCATGAATTGTGAGCGGATTGCCCGAAACATTTTTAAGTCCAGTATCTGAAGTCTGAGGGTTCCATGAAATAACTCAAACCAGACTGTCCAGTATCAGAAGCCGGTGTAGTTCATCCGAGGCAATCCCACAAAAGTGCAGGACCCCAAAGAGTGAACTTCAACTGGTCATTGGCATCCCTACTGTTGGGCCTACCAAGTCTGATATCAGCAAGGGACAGTTTCAGCAGTATCAAGTGATAAGATAAGTGGCAGTTAAGACACTGACCACCCATTTATGAAAACAGCCATAGTGAACCTAATATTCAAACAGTCAAGTGATGACAGTTATTTGTAAAGTCAAAGAACTAAAAACCGTGATTGCAGTAACTGTAATATTCAAGATCTTGAAGTCTAAACAGACAATAATAGTAATTGTGTGAATACTTTGATATATATTTTTATACTCTTTTCCAACTAGTAGAAATAGAATATTAGTGTAAATATTAAAATATTTTTAACTGTACCTGAGGAATTATTCACTTATTACATTTGTGGTCACAGTGAATGTTCATTTTATTATCCCCTAGAATATAAGTAATCATAAGATAGTCACAGGGAGGAGACACCTTAAATCCTGGTACTACTTCTTACCAACTGGGCCAGGGTTTTCACAGTCTGACTATTTTTATGATAACAATACACCAGTGCTTATTTCTAAGACTGGGGTATTACTTGTAAGACCAGAACTCTTTACTGGCATACTTTTACATAATAAATAATTTTAAATAACCTCCCGCTACAGTCTAGTTCTAGATATATTGAGAACGTTTGCACCACAAAGTCCCTCAGAAGTGAATGTCTCGTACAATCTTAGTAGTTGCAAGATAAAACCTGTAATACAAATAATCACAACCCTTGTATGGTCCAGCACTATTCTATCCACACACACACAATGGACGTAACAAACAGTTTCAGACATGGTGCTAACAGTTGCACAGGACAATTTACCTCAGTACCACTCACAGCCAGTTCAATGTGATTACACTTTCCTTATGAATCCTACGTTAGATCCATTTGTCCATGATCTGCTTCCATACAATGATTTGGTTTAGTTCAAACTATTAAGTGATATCTTGATTAATACATGTTAACAAATTTTGTGATCCTTTCTCATGGTCCTGATCAGTGTGTCTTTCCTTTAGGAAATACTCCTTCAAATACATTATTAAACCTGCAGTCGTATTTTTGCCATAATTCTCAAATATTCTACACATTTCCCAATGCTGGCTTTCGTCTTTAAAAGTCAACACATACTGGCAATACACTCGTCCTGTAAGTTTTTTTCTTAACACCCTCAACACACTTACGAACACACAAGGGGATTAATCACAAGACAATTACATAATTATTTACATATATATATATTCTTTCTTACCCTCAGGCAATACACATAAGCTGTAACAGGCTGTCAAAAGGTCAATTTAAACGATTTTTCTCTTTAAATGAACTACTATTTGAGGAAGTCTTTGCACCTACCTCTTAAGTAACATCACCGTTGTTGAACTATCTACATCTTTCCTTTTAAACATCTCTAGTTCTTAAGAAATTTAATAACTTCGTACTTTCATTTACACAAAATGGGCCTCTATGTTACGCCTAAGAAGGTTTCCTTATACACACTAGAAAAAGGAGCGTTTTCATTGGCTGTTTGTATAGGTCCGTTTTTTTATAGGATTGCGTGCGGTAAATATGACCATGGTGTAAGACAGACCAAAACACGACAAGCTCAGAAGCTTTTGTTGTTACTCTCTCGGATAAGAAACTGGGAACATATGCACTGATTATAAAATCTGTTTCCTACACCAAAGATAATCCTCCGATAATGACAGGCCACTATAGACCAGACCCTCAGTTAGACGACATAGTCCATGATGCCGTGGTCATGTCAATCAAAGAAGTACGCCCTACAGTCAATAAAATACATCACTAGACTTTAGACATCATTTAAAATTTTTTTCTGAATTCTGTCTTGATTACTTTCCTTTAGTCCTAGGTTAGGGCAAAAATGATTTGCCTTTAAAGATATTACATCAACGAAATATTAAATTTAACGAAGAAACGAACGATGCGAAGAAAAAGAGGAAGACGAGAAAGACGAATTCTTTGGCATCCAGCATTTAAAAGCCAAGTCCTGAGAAGGACTGTAAGCTCTTATAGCTACATTTGCCCCGTCCTGACAAAGACCTCTAGCTGCGTCATTTCTGTTCAGGATTGGGCAGGTTATATTTAGTTGGTACCAATTTTCAGTTATCAGCACAGAGTTTAGAGTACCCAGATAAAGACATCAACAGACAGTTCAAAGTCAATAATAACATTAATATTTAAATATTACAGAAAACTACTTCTTCTTCTTTGATCCTTAGCCGCCGACCGTCAAAGCAGTCAGTGGCCATCACGCCTAGTGGCGTCTTGTAGGGCAACCACAAATTGATTCCACTTTGCTCGGTCGATGGCCATCCTTTGTACAGTACCCAAACTCTGGTTCATTCTGTGCATCTCAGCTTCCACAGTCCTCCGCCAGGTTGTTTTTGGTCTGCATCTCTTTCGTTTTCTTCAGGGGTCCAAAGCATAGCTGTTCTTGTGATGGCATCGGGGTCTCTTCTGAGGACATGGCCAACCCAGCTCCAGCGTCTGCCAGCTATGATGGTGTGCATGTCCTCTTGCTTGCTCCGAGTAAGCAGATCTTGGTTGGTGATGGTATTCGGCCAAAAGATTCGGTGAATTTTTCTTAGGCATGTTGTGTGAAAAGAGGACAATTTCGACATTTCCTTCTCTGTAACTCTCCAGCATTCCGCACCATAGAGAAGCACAGAAAGCACACAGCTCTGATATAATCTTAATTTTGTGCTTGTGCTGTATTAAGAGGACTTCCAGATGTTGTTTAGGATAAAAAGGCTGTTCTTGCCTTATTCATTATGATGTTGATGTCTTTGCCTGCCCCGCCGTCTTGTGTTACTATGCATCCTAGGTATGTGAAGGTGTCTGTCTGTACCAGTTGCTGATTCCTTACTGATATGGGCTCAGGGTTGTTCCCATTGAGCGTCATGAAATTTACGTAACACCAAAATACTTGTAACTCAAATATTAATATAGGTTTAACATTTCCTTCAGATACAGTATTACGGATTTGAGCTTATCACTTATACAAGTCTGCTCACAAGCAGGATCACTTTACATTTCTCAGTTATGACCTGTGGTTATGTGGCTTCGACAAGCGTGCGTCAGCCCGCAGTACGTCTTTGCGGCAATGAGTGAGATTTTGAGAATCCTGAATATGTTTAAAAAAAAAAAATTTGCCTCATTTTCGGCGTTAAACTTAGTCGGTTATATTAGGGCACACGCCCAAATAAAAAAGACCCTTAGGTCCGGTGGTACTTGAGTCCAGAACTGAATCTGAGCGGGCTTATATACTCAACCTAAATCTAACTTTTTCCTTCTCGGAGGTCCATGCTTGAGTTCACTTTTCCGCTGGTGCCTTGTTGTGAGATTTCGATGCTGTTGTGCTAATGTTCAGACAAACTCTTGATTTCTTTGTCAATACCCAAAGATAATGGTTTTCCATTTACCATAATTACATGTATTTGTAGGTGCTGTTCAATTCCCAAAACGAATGATCTGTTTCGGAGCTTCAATCATAAAGTTGTAGCAGAATTACTAGTTTGCGATTTATAGTTTATCACTAGTTAACGTGGTAATTCCGGAGTGTCTTTGCCCATGTCGCTACAGTATGTATGTATGTATGTATGTATGTATGTATGTATGTATGTATGTATGTATGTATGTATGTATGTATGTATGCATGCATGCATGCATGCATGCATGCATGCATGCATGCATGCATGCATGCATGTATGTATGTATGTATGTATGTATGTATGTATGTATGTATGTATGTATGTATGTATGTATGTATGTATGTATGTATGTATGTATGTATGTATGTATGTATGTATGTATGTATGTATGTATGTATGTCTGTATTTATGTATGTATGTATGTTAACGCTGTATGACAATGTAAATTTACTTTATGTAAATTTTATGATTCTCCTATATGCCAAAAGCTGGGGTTGACTGCCACGTCCTGTAAATGATAAGCAACTAACTAACATATCAATGTATTTTCTGGAGAATAAAGATTCTGATATGGATGTATGTATGAATGTATGAGTGTGTATATATATATATATATAAGCATGTATGTATGTACAGGGCAAGTTAGCATATATATATTTCATGAGGGAGTCTGAGCACCTATGGTTTTGCCCAGAGTGCAATGATGTCGATTCTGATTAACAATAACATTAGTAATAAAACAGCCGAGCTTTTCATTTTACCTTATCATACCTGTTTAGCTGCAGAAAACAGTTCATCAAAATGTAATATATGACAGGGGTACCCCGGTAATGCTAAGCTCGCATAAGCGGTACGCTATTATAGTAAGTTTGGGAAACATTTAATTAGATCATAGCACATTTGTCATCATCAATCTAAAAAAGACAGAGGTCATGACACGCAATGTGGGCAGTCCTGATCCCATAGCAATGAGGATCCAAAAGCTGAAACAGACGGACACACTTGCATACCTAGGATGCATAGTAACACCAGACGGCGGAACAAGCAAGGACATCAACAGCAGACTGAATAAAGCGAGAACAGCCTTTACTAGTCTAAACAACATCTGGAAATCCTCTCAGCACAGCACAAACAACAAATTAAGATTATATGAGAGCTGTGTGATTTCTGTGCTTCCCTATGATGCGGAATGCTGAAGAGTAACAGAGAAGGAAATGTCGAAATTGTCCTCTTCCCAGACGAGATGCCTAAGGAAAATTCTCCGAATCTTTTGACCGAACACCGTGACCAACAAAGAAATGCTTACTGTGAGCAAACAAGAGGACATGCACAACATCATAGCTGGAAGACGCAGGAGTTGGGTTGGCCACGTCCTCAGAAGAGATACCTATGCCATCACAAGAACAGCTATGCTATGGACCCCTGAAGGAAAGCGAAAGAAAGGCCAACCAAAAACTTGGCGGAGAACTGCGGAAGCCAAGATGTAAAGAATGAACCAAAGCTGGGGCACTGCACGAAGGATGGCCGCTGACCGAGCAAAATGGAAGCAGTTTGTTGCTGCCCTACAAGACGCTACCAGGCGTGATGACACTGACTGCTGTGACAGTCGGCGGCTAAGGATCAAAGAAAAAGAAGAAGACATTTGCCCTCGTACTGATAACTGGTAGTTTGGGACATGTAAATGCGAGTGGATTGGTGATTTAAGTGCTAAGAAGATGCAAGCCAGAGTATTACGTAAATTTGAAAGTATCGATGGAATTATTGAATCATACGGATTACCTTAGAACTGCATTCTATTTTGGAGCCATGTTTCATTATCTAGCAATGACAAAGTTTCTTGGCCATCTAACGACTCTGAATGAACTTGATGCGCATGTGACAATTATATTCCTGCCTCCCGTGAAATTTAGCGCACAGCGTAAGATCGAATTTTAAAAAGCGTATAACGGGTATATATCATTACATAGAAACAGCGTTATATCGAAAAATCGCTAATCGAACAGCGTAAGTCCATGGGTTTGCTGTACTGCTTTATTCCATGACCACGTCTGCTTGTTTTGAGAAAAATGCATTTGAAATGTTTGGGTTACTAGTTGAAAAGAAGGATATGTCACATTAGAATGAATGTTTTCGTTACGATCCAAACAGTTAACTGTAAGACGTTGTATAGGAGGATAGATTAAACAATACTATGTTGATTTATGACCTCGGGTCATTTTTGGCAAAAAGTGGAGATGAATAAAGCGGCAATAAGGCAACGAGTTTCTGTAATTATTCGTTTTACCCGGCGGGGTAAAAGGAGAAAAAGGATCGCGTTACACGCCCATTGAGGCATATTGGGAATATGGTGTTAGACCCATATTTTCTTGACACTCGCCACACTAGGGGTGATGTGGTCAGTATCACGCCGGCCGCCTTAACCTTCCCAGAAGTTGCTCTGGTACCCAATTCATGAGCCTGGGTCGACCCCGGAGCCGTTTGCAGTCTAAAAAATCCCACCTCAGCTGAGGATCGAACCATGGACCACCGAGCTTAGAAGCCAGTGCACTAACCACTGCGCAACCGCTACCGCGGGGTACCCAGCACTTTACTACTAAAGCCCCCTTAACCACAAATTGTTTCCAGTCGTTACCTTATTAGATTCTAAGATGACCAAATTGTTCTAAGTCACTCCAACAGACAACAAACACACTTTCCAGATGTATCTGGCACACCCTTATAATAGATCAAACAACAATTACATCCATTTTTAACAGATCTAGGAGTTCTCGAGACATTCTGAATAAGGATGACGTAAATTCGAATCCTTACAGAACAAACCTTGTAATTTCCGGAATAAGACAGACTTTGAAGAGAAGCATTCGCCGCTCTTCCCACGATAGCATCTGTCTTTCCTGTTCCATTTTACAAATTGAAGTACGCAGTTAGAATGTTTGCAAAGGAAATAATCTAGACCCACCGTGTTTATATAGCTATCAACCTTTTGGATTCGCTAATAGAAGCTGAGGCAATAGAAAAGCGTTAATATGTGAAAAATGTAATCTCTGCTTAAAGAAAATACAAGCCAAAACGTAAAGGAGATTTAATAAAAGAAAGAAGAAAATAAATAAATTAAGGGAGATTAAAAAGAAAACAAACAAGGAAGAAAGAAAGAAAAAAAAAGAAAGAACAAAAAAAAAAAACACATTAAAAGTGAGAAAGATCTAAATAAAGAAAGAAAGAAAGAATACAAAACAGAAAGAAAGAATCAATGAGAGAAAGAAAGAAAAAAGGAAGAAAGGCAGAAAGACTTTAAAAAAAGAAAGAAATACTGAAAGAAAGAAAATAAAAACAGAAAGACAGAAAGAAAGACGTAAAGAAAGATAGAAGAAAGGGAAGGGAGGAAGAAAAAGAAAAGATGTAAAGAAAAAAGACGTTAAGTAAGAAAGATGTAACAGAAAGAAGAAATAAAGCCTGATTATCGAAGTCAAAACAACTGACTCTCCTTTGTCTGTGCAAATATCTATCTTTGGGCACACTGTTTCGGAAAGTGGTAGCCAGCCTTAATTCGTATAAACACGTGACGCTCATATAGTTGTGCGGGGGGTAGGGAGAAGGAGGGTGTCTTCTCTAAGCAATCTTCAGTGGCCATGTTGATGTTTCATTCCTCATAGACAATAATCTGCAGGAAAAGCTGATACTGCCGTAAAGGAGTGAAGTGTTTGAGACTACTATACTAGGTCCAGCTTTATGAGGTGGGAGTGAACAGTTCCCTTCCTCGCAGCCTTAGCTTTTTTCTAAATAAAGCAGAGTCTGATACCTATTTACAGCTGGAAAGAATAAATCGTAGCACTACCAGCGTCTCGATCCCCTAACTTTGTCGCGATATGCAAAAGCTCTAAAAGCGAGTCCTATGATAAATTCCATATGCCATTTTGTTTTAGACTTGTAAATTCGTAAATCGATGTGTAAATCACAGCTAAGCCTGAAATAAGTACCATGCTTCTGTTTTCTTCAGCTCATCAACAATGGTAAACTCATATTTTGACTTCGCTTACAAAAATTAGAAATACCATCTTTTTATTCTCATTTGGGGCCGTGTATGATTTGCTTCAATGTTAACGTTTTATTTATTTATTTTAACTTCACTGATAAAAAATAAGGAGTTATATATATTTTTTCCATTTGAGACCTACATTATACGCATTACTGTTAAACATATATGTTTATTTTACTTCATGATTAAAAACAAAATAAATCAAGGAAATACTGTCTTGTTTTTTTTTCCCATTTGTGACATACGTAATACGCATCAATGCCAAACAAATTAATTTGTTATTTCACTGATTAGAAAGAATAAATACCATCTTTTTAATTTTCATTTCAGACTCTACATGATTAGCATCAATGTTACACAAGTGTTTTTTTCTTAATTCACTGATTAAAAAATCAAACGAAAAACAATAAACAACAATAAACACACACAAAAAAGAGAGAAATTAGAAAAACTATCTGTTGTTTTTATTTCGTACTTACATTATACGCATCATTGGTAAACACGTCTTCATGACTTCACTGATAAAAATTAAGACAATTTTTTAAAATTTTATGTGAGACCTACATGATAAGCATTAATGTCAAACACGTTTTTCAGCTTTCCGGAAAAAAAAGTCCTCTAACACCATTGTTTTATTTTACATTCGGGACCCTACATGACACGAACTCAAATCACCTTTCATGACATAGCTTCAGATCTAACGCCACAACATTTCTGATGCTGTGTCCATGGCTGTTAAAAAAGTTTTCAATAATATAATATTTTTTTCTGTTTTCACTACATATACAAAATAATTCGATATGGGTTAGATAAAACATGAAGATTTGCAGATCACCAGGCTCGTGTAACATAAGCATTAAGCTGAAACAAGTTCCAGAGTCTAAGTATCATCAATGTTTGCTGAGCGAGAATGTGACGAAATCAGTCGTGCTTTTTCATAACTCTCATTCACTCCGGCAGTATCGCTTCATTTCTTTATTTCTCTCTTTCATCGTCTTTTTATTTGGCATCATGTTTGTCCTTTCATTCATTATTTTACCCTCTATGCTGAATCTAGTAGGGTGAAGTCTCTAACACTCTTCTCCCCTACGGAAGTATCGGCTATGGGACAGCCTTTATCTTGTTTACCATCTCAGACTTAAATACGCTCCGCCAGGTGAACTGGGGTATTATTGTAACAATACCCAGTCATTATCACCGGTCAGCGAGCGAGATTCTTATCATGAAAAGACGGTTTCGCCCGATCAACATTTATAAAAGCCAATATTGTCTGTCTGAGATAGCTGTCTGAGGAGAGCAGCTTACACAGGTGGCAGATGCGTTTATCGTTTCACGGGACCATCCCTGTGTGATTATCACGATAATCTGTCTGGAGAGACAATATTGGCGATAGGTAGCATCTGGACATCAAATGAGTTCACAGATGGTGTTTATTAGTTGTGCACAAGACGCCGGCGGAAGTCTGATATTAAATTTAATATTTTGAAACACGTAAGGGTATTTTTTGAATTTGAAACACCCCTACCCACGTAGTGCTCAACGAGATTTTATTGAATTGGTTGATTTGAGAGGCCGGAATATACAATGTATCTCATTGAAAAATTAGACAGAAACACAGCTGGAATTTGAACTGAGGATTGTGAGATATAATGTAGTGAAATCGAAAACAGTACACGCACTGCAGCGCAAACGTCAGACTAGCGACTCTTAAAAGCCAGAAAGAAAAAGGATACATTGGACTTGGAAATTTCACAACTATAAGTAACAGATCAAGTATTGGGCAACTTAGTAATTTACAAGTAAGCCCGCATTTTAATGCAAGATTGGAACTTAGGAATTTGATCACAAATTATAGAGGAATTAAACAAAAGTTTTCCCAGGCCAGTGATTTCGCAGAACACCCGCTGTCAGAGGAATTAACTCTAATTTCCAGACCTAAGTGATTCCAAGCATCTAGTACAGAGCTGTGTACAGTCTAAATCTGTGCAAGGAGATTGTGTATTCCCAAAATTTTGGGGTAAGTGTAAACAATTTATTTACTAATGTAAATTTTGCAGGTTTCTTGCTAAGTGGTTATATATGAGGCTGGCTACCTCAACATATGAAAACAGTATAATCATGAACCACTACAACAAGAGCTGGTGATTGTTTCTGACTAGTGAGGAAATCCGACAGCAGAGGTGACCTCAGGACTCCGACTGGAGCAGTAATGAGTGATGATTACATCATGTGTGCCGCAAGTGTAGCATATCATTTTTGAGATGTATGTAACTCGTTAATGTTAGTTCAGGCACAAATCATATTCTCACTGCCCAGACACATTTTACCCGTTAATCCTCAGAGTAATATTGGTGTGACGATACGGTTGAGCAATCTCACATCCACTCCGTCAGTATCACTTTTTTCTTCATTTTTCTCTTACTCTCACTCACCGCTTTTATTTGGCATAATTTGTGCCCTTTCGTTCATTATTATGTGGAATATTTTATGCACCATTTTTTCTCTCTATGCTGAATCTAGTAGGGGAACATCTCTAACACTCCCCCTTCCTGCGGAAGTATTTGCTGTAGGACTGTCTTTATCATGTTTACCACTCCTCAGACGTATTTACGTTCCGCCAGGCGAACTGTGGTATTATCGTAACAATACCTAGTCATCAGACCGGTCACCCTCTTATCTCTTTGAATCCATCTGACCACCTTTGGAAACGTGTCGGTTCAACATTTGACCCCAGTAAAAAGCTAATGACCGTGTTGACACAAGCTTGTATTGTGCGTACGATGAAAGAAGACAACATTGTCTGACCAGACATCTGTCTGGCGGAGGCACGCAGATAAAGGCGAGGATTTGATAACCTGTCGGGGTAGACATCTTGGCTGAAGACGTTACGCCAGAAAACATGGTCACAATATTGTGAGAGGCAGATAGGTGCAGCCGGAACAATGTTACGTCTTATTATAAAGCGATCACGTGTGGATATGAAATTTATTATTTTGAAACACGTGAGAGTATAATTTTTCGAATTTGAAAAGCCCCTACCCGCGTAGTGCTGAACGAAATTCGATTTAATTGGTTTTAAGTGGAAGCCGGAATATACAATGCATTCTATTGGAACATTCGGTGGAAACACCATCTGTGAATTGAACTGAGAATGAGAGATATAATGTAGCGAACTTAGAGACACAAAACAGACAGCTTCGCAACTTTAACCGAGCAACTCCCAACAGGCAGGATGAGAAGGATCGGGCCTAGAATTCCTATATCAAAAGTCGCAGATCGACAGTATTTGCGCAACTCTAAAACCCTAAGAGTAAGCCCGCATATTTAAATACACAGACTGTAAAACTTCAGGACCGTGACTTTATAAATACAGTACTTGAAACATAGGAATTGGATCATCAGTCATAAAAGAAATAATATCCCAGACCAAGTGTATCGCAGAACACCCGTCGAAGAGAAACTACTAATTTTCCAGGCGAAATGATTCATAGAACACCGTCATGAGAGGAATTTATAAGACGAAATTGATTTGAGAGCACATGCACCGAAATAGTTTGCGTCCGTCTGAAAATCTGCGCAAGGAGATTGTGTATTTCCAAAAATTTGGGGTAAGTTGTGAACATTTCTATTACAAAACGTGAATTTAACATGTTTTCTTGCTAGTCAACCTCAACATATGAAAATAGTATATGCATAAACCACTACTGCAAGAGCTGGTGATTGTATCTTGCTAGTCGTGCGGGAAACCCGACAGCAGAGCGACCCCAGACTCCGACTGCGGCAGTGATGAGTGATGACTACATCATATGTGCCTCCAGTGTAACATATTATCTTGTGAAGATTTATGTACCTTTTTTAATTGTAATTCAGGCAAATCATTATTCACGAACTCCAGACGCTATTTCCTAATTAACACCCAGAATGATATGGGTGAATTTTCATCATATTCCCTGAGTTACACTGTGTGCTCGGGAATTTAATTCTTCTGAGAGGTTAACATTAGTGGGTGGAGTGTATGACAATGGGCCTGTTAGTTTGTGGCGTTTGTTTAGTTCTATTTGTCTTAAGTTCGTGGTTACAAGCCATCAGACGATTTGTGGTACTAACGCCGCTAGTGTGAGAGAAAAGCATCCACCATAACCGCCTATAGTGGAAGAGAGTGTGGAGAAGGCTTTCGTCATCGCAGAATTGATGAATCACAGCTGCAGGACTTATTCATACAAGCTAAGTGCTAACTAAAAGGCCCCAACAAAAAGGACATTTCAGTTAAACTTTAAGTGTGAAGTTAAATTTCCACCTACGTCTCATTGACGAGAACTTTACATCTATCAAAATTCCACTAATCTTTCCATATTTATTTTAATCTGTTAAAGACTATTTCACTATTTAATTTGTTGCCTGTTGTTTTAAAACTGAACAATAATAGTTGATTCAGTTATATGTATGAAAGCAAACGTATGAGCCAGAATAAGTAATATATCTATATATATAAATACATATTAGTTATTCTGGCTATCTATATATAAATACTTAGACGTATATTTACACTAAACAGAGTAAACTAAACCTTACAAGAGGGATTTCGTTGGATTACACCAACTGGGGGCTTGAACGGGATAAACTATTGCTTAAATCCTTCACAAAAGGCGACGGACCTGATAATAAGTTAACAAATAGCTCAGCCCTAAGCAGCTTTTGTTCTTGACTTCTGGGAATATCTTGTGAACTCTCCCTTAAGGTAGAAGTGGCATTAATCTTCTATCTACATCTCTGCCAAGAGTAATCTTGCGCGCAGGTAGATACCATGGAAGCCAATATTAGATACTCTGGAGTTTTGGTCCCTGTTGGACCACTACTGCAAAGCTGGCGAGGCAATCCGTGACAATTGATGAATTTTAATCATCTTCTCGGAGTTACGTTGTGCGTGCTCAAGAATTAAATTCTTCTGAAAGTTTAACATTGGTGGGCTGACAACGGGAATGTGAGCCTGTTAGAGTGCTCCCAACAAATCTACTTAGCAGACGGCATTTGTTTTTCTATTTTTCTAGAGTTCGTGGTTACAAGACAACAGACGATTTGTGGTACTAACGCCGCTAGTGTGAGAGAAAAGCATGCACCCTAACCGCCTATAGTAGAAGAGAGTGTGGAGAAGGCTTTCGTCATCTCATAATTGATGAACCACAGCTGCAGGACTCAGCTAGAGTTACGTTTCTTGTAAAATAGGCGAAAGCAACGGACTTTTGATAAATCCTCACCTACGCCTCTGTGACGAAAACGTTTATTTAAATTTCACCAATCTTTCCATTTTTATTTGAACTATTAAAGACTAATTCGTTATTAAAATTATTACAAGTTGTTTCAAAACTAAACAATCATAGTCGATTCAGTTTTTTTATATGTATGAAAGCAAACGGATGAGTCAGAATATTTAATATTTATATAAATTCCTAGACATATATTTACCTCTAAACAGAACTATTACTTATAAGAGGAATGTCGTTGGATTTCACCAACTGGGGGCTTGAACAGGCTAAACCATTGCTTAAATCCTTCACAAAAGGCAACGGACCAGATATAATGCGTTAACAATTGTTCAGCCCAATGCAACATTGTTCGTGACTTCTGGAAATATCTTGTGGAACATCTCTTAAGGTAGAAGTGTCATTAACCTTCTATCTACATCTCTGCCAAGAGTAATCTTGCGCGCAGGTAGATACCTTGGAAGCCAATATTAGATACTCTTGAGTTTTGGTCACTGTTGGACCACTACTGCAAAGCAGGGGAGGCAATCCGTGACAGAGACTTAACACTTATTGGTTTGCACGAAGTGTAATGATGTCGGTTGTGAACAACAAATCAATAACAATAAGTATCTAGAAAGAGTTTTCACAGAAAATGGAAAACATGACGTTGAAATTGACACAAGCTGTCAAAATATGGCTTAACCACCGTCACAATGACTCAAACATTTGAATCATCAATCAATATCGTTTACCTTCCCAGGAAGCATAGGCCTTCAACAAACACATCCCAAGTCTTCCTGTCACGTGCTATCTGCTGAAGATCATTTCACCATTGTTATTTTTGTCTCTAGCTCTCTTCTCCATGTGTTTCTTGGTCTACCTATGTCTCTCTTAACCGGGGGGTTCCAAAACATGGATTGCTTTGTAATGCTATCCACAAGTTTGCTCAGTGTGTGTCATATCCATCTTGTTCTCACCCCTTCTTCCACGGGCACGTGTCTGGTTATTGTCATCAGTTCCACGTTGGTGACTTTGTCACTTCAATCCTCCTGTTCTACGCAAGCACCCATTTATGAATGTCTGTAGCTTTTTTTTGGTTGTTGTTTTTTTTTGTTGATACATCCAAATACCAGTGGCGTCACTAGGGTTGTTGTCACCCAGTGCGGTAACTCATGGTGTCACCCCCATGGACCTCCTCCCGTATCAGACGGGGGGGGGGGGGATTGTTTAATTTTTACTTTGTCTATCAGAAGGTGGTGATCTGATGCCACATCTGCTCCTCTGTATACCTTTACATCCTGCAATGATGATCTAAACTTCTTGTTTATGCATATATGATCAATCTGATTTTCTGTTCTATGGTCTGGTGATATCCATGTTGCCTTGTGTATTCTCTTATGTGGAAACATGCTTCCTCCTATAGCCAGTTGATTTGAAGCACAGAAAATTGAGAATAGTTCTCCATTTTCATTCATTATTCCTAGCCCATGTTTTCCCATGACTTCTTCAAAGCCGGTGTTGACTATATCTATCTTTGCATTCATGTCACCCATCAAAATTGTGATGTCTCTTCTTTTAACTTTTTCATAATTTCCTGTAGTCTAGTATAAAATGCTTCTTTCACAGACTCTTCTTTGTCATTAGTTGGTGCATAACATTGGATGACATTTACATTTATGTTCTTTTTAGCTGTTTTAAAGGTAGCTGTTATTATTCTTGGTCCAACAGCTTCCCATTCAATGAGTGCTTTCTGTGCTTCTGTAGAATCCTTAGTAATGTTTTTTGTACAAATGTTACTCGTAAATCGTAATTCCCGTATATCCCTGAATGTAATGGCAATAGTAGTGACATACTGTAAACAATTAGCAAAATTAAAATTACACCTTTAAATTACAATATCATACGCACAGCCTAAATGTATTTGCATTTACATAGTTTCATGTGGGGATTTGGTCATGGAGACATCCGCTGGTGGTCCAAGGCATCAAACAGGGAGCGTAGAGACATGGCAGTTCAGGAGATACGAGGAGCTGAGAATGATAAGAGGGTGCAAAAAGCGATGCAGCAGACCCAACAAGGCCATTGGACTACATGAGAAGGAGCCCTGCAAACGTCCTTGACATGGAATGATATATGGCATATGCCACCTCTTAGGCTCAGCTTCGTTGTTAGATCAATGTATAACCTCCTGCCATCGGCCACAAACCTTGTGAGATGGGGAAAGTCGGATGATAAGCAGTGCCCCCTGTGCCATGGGAGGCAGACACTTGAACACGTGCTCTCAGCTTGCAAGGTGTCATTAGGGCAATAGCGATACACATGGCGCCACTACAAAGTGCTAAATGAGATGGCTGCGACAATAGATCTGGCAAGGATGAAGGCGAATAGCAATGTCAGGCCAAACACCGCAAACACATACTTTCTGAGAGCAGGAAAGTCAGCACACCCAAAACCGAGTAAATCAGGTAGCAGTGTACCATCTCTCCTTGACTGTGCAAATGACTGGGAGATGGCGGTAGACCTACCTGGACGAGGGGCATATCCAGAGAGTATCAGAAAATCTCGAATACGGCCGGATATAGTGCTGCATTTTTTATCATCGCACCAGGTTATATTGATTGAACTGACCGTGCCATTTGAATCCAGATTGGAAGAGCAACATTCGTTCAAAGCGGCCAAGTATAGTGATCTGGCCGCAGATCTGAGACACGATGGGTTCACTGCAAGGGTCATGGCTGTTGAGGTGGGTGCAAGAGGGCTTGTGGCTGCATCAGTGTATGATTTACTGAAACTGTTGTGGCTGAGGGGACAGTCGAGAACAAAGGCACTGAAGAGGCTTAGTGAAACTGCGGAAAAGGCATCATGCTGGCTGTGGAACAACCGCAATGGGCTATGGAACTCGGGACAGTAAACTCTGCGGTACAGGAAACATCAGGAATTTTTCTACGTCCACAATACGTTGAAATGTTTGGTGCACTGGTGAAAGAGCTGTGACTGACGGGCAACACGTGGCGTATTATAAGAGGTGTTGGGCACGGGGTTATAGTTGCTGGTGCGCAGTTGCTGGCCGCGTCGGCTTCACGCAGATGTGTCAGTGTCTGTCCCTGGTCATGGTGTGCGACGAAACGAACGGAATAATTTGTCTTCTCTTTGGTTACTTTCACAATTGCCTCCACGGCTGGCGGAGTTGGGAATTTAATGTTGCTACCAAGGTGAAATGGGTTCATTTTCGATACAAGACAACAGGAGGCTGAGACACTTGGGAGTCATGACCCAAGTGGGCCCGCCCCCCTTAGAGTGTAAAGGAGTATTGGGCCGAAACACTTTTTTGATGGGGGGACTGCTTCTGATGATCAGATTGCCTCCTCTTGTATCGCTCTGTATAGAGTTTCCTATCATGGTTAAATTGAAAAGTTATTGATATCGTTTCACAAATACTAATTACCACAATACTGTAGCTAAAATACCAGAACATTTGTCAAAATCAGCGACCATAAAAACACCAGCAGCAACGAAAACAAAAGCGCGTGCTTGTAGCACGTGCAGACAAAACCACATGATTCGAAGCGTCATTGTAATTGGGTAATAATGACAGCTCTGACCGGAGCGCATGCGCATTAGAAGGTTCAAAAAGTAAATTAGCTTAGAGTTTTAGCCTTGTAGGTTTATAGATACAGTACATGCAGTGGCGGTTCCAGGGGATTATCATTGGGGGTGCTGCACTGTTCATTCATTTAAAATACTATACATAACACTCACAAATTGTGACCACCACGTGAAATATCAACCCAGACACAAATGATTAGTGTCTTATCTCATCTAAAATCTGTCAAGAAGTTCTGAAAAGTTATTTTAAAAGTTTACTGCAGCTAGGAGTAATCATTGTCAGTCGTAGCAGCTTCCCGAGTCTCAAACAGGTTACACAGACATGTATGCTGCTATTTCTCGTGTTAAAAATTTTCATTGTAACTTCCCTTTAATTTGCTCATTGCACTTGAGCTGTGTTCGGCTGCAGCTCCAGATAAAAAATTCAAACCAATCGTAGTTCGCCTCTAGCTGTGTGTTTGACAAGCATTCGCTTATAAGAGGTCAAGGTCACTTGAGCTGTAATCGTTTGCAGCGCTTTCCCCAATACGGTGTTGGATAATTTTTTTTTTTTTACTATTTAACCCTTCCGGTGTAACCTCAGTTTTTCGGTCTGTCCGGATTATGTATTATAATGTAGTAGAGACAGTATGCAGTCCTTTTTTTAACACGGGGTGCTGCAGCTCAACAGCTCATTAAAGATAGCCGCCACTGAGTACGTGTAAGCTGGGCTTACGAAAAATGTTTCTGGGGTTATAACTACCTACAGGGATATTTTTATGAAAAATAATAACTTTCTGCTGAAACACTGCACACACATTTTATAGACAGTCATTTTGGTGTCACCCCCTCTGATAGTGTCACCCGGTGCGGTCCGCAACCCCCCCACACACACACACACACTCCCTTAGTGACGCCACTGCCAAATACTGGTATGGAAACTAAACGACGATTGATAAGTAGTATATTCTTACCAACTTTTTGCCGTCGGTGTCAAACATGGCCCCTGACAAAAAGCATAGAAGAGGATAATCCCACCTTGCAAGACAATATGCTTAAGAAAGCCATTAATTTTATCAGGAAGGAGACATAATGAGAAATTATGACATTTAAAAGAAAAACGAAAAACTATAGCATCCTGCATTAGGTATATAGAGAAACAAAAATGATGTTGTTTGGCCATCTCATGATAATTGATCCCGATTAGTTACCACTACAACAGTTAATGATCTGGTTTTAGGGCTTATTGAAGACCGTAAGGCTGATGACTAGACAAGACAAGACAAAATCCAAAAAGTGAACAGTAAAATAAGTCACAATTATTTTGTTTGTGCACTTTCGCCTAGGATTTGCTTTAACTCTTGGGGAAAGTAAAATACATTAATAATTAGTATAGATTTTTATGTGAATATATTTTAATAAAGAAAAACATTTTTTTTTTCATTTTTAACTTGTCTGACTAAATTATTTAACTTGGCGTTTGCTTCAGTCAATCAATAAATCAATACCCTTTAAGTGCCCAAGGAGCATAGGCTTTCAATAAACACATGCCAAGTTGTTAGTTGATACGCTTTCTAGATACTTATTGACCTGTCAATATTTGTTGAAGTTTTTGTGGCGTAACTATTTTTTTTTACAGGATGGGGGAAACCGGCCTCATGTCCAATCCTCATGTCGCTTTTTACGACATGCATAGTAGGGAATAGTGTTTCTATTCTCTGTTCCCTTTTAGGGCTCCGGTGACACATGGCTGGGGCGTTTGCTTAGGTTGCTATTAACTTCTTATAAACATCAACAATTATAATCTTCACTGAATGTTTGTAAACAAAATTTAAAGTTGATTTGTTGTCGTATCCAGGTTTTAGCACTAGAATCAGATTTCCCTTTTATTATATTTGTGGTCGTATCCAGGTTTTAGCACTAGAATCAGATTTCCCTTTTATTATATTTGTGGTCGTATCCAGGTTTTAGTACTAGAATCAGATTTCCCTTTTATTATATTTGTGGTCGTATCCAGGTTTTAGTACTAGAATCAGATTTCCCTTTTATTATATTTGTGGTCGTATCCAGGTTTTAGCACTAGAATCAGATTTCCCTTTTATTATATTTGTGGTCGTATCCAGGTTTTAGTACTAGAATCAGATTTCCCTTTTATTATATTTGTGGTCGTATCCAGGTTTTAGCACTAGAATCAGATTTCCCTTTTATTATATTTGTGGTCGTATCCAGGTTTTAGTACTAGAATCAGATTTCCCTTTTATTATATTTGTGGTCGTATCCAAGTTTTAGCACTAGAATCAGATTTCCCTTTTATTATATTTGTGGTCGTATCCAGGTTTTAGTACTAGAATCAGATTTCCCTTTTATAATATTTGTGGTCGTATCCAGGTTTTAGCACTAGAATCAGATTTCCCTTTTATTATATTTGTGGTCGTATCCAGGTTTTAGCACTAGAATCAGATTTCCCTTTTATTATATTTGTGGTCGTATCCAGGTTTTAGTACTAGAATCAGATTTCCCTTTTATTATATTTGTGGTCGTAACCAGGTTTTAGTACTAGAATCAGATTTCCCTTTTATTATATTTGTGGTCGTATCCAGGTTTTAGTACTCGAATCAGATTTCCCTTTTATTATATTTGTGGTCGTATCCAGGTTTTAGCACTAGAATCAGATTTCCCTTTTATTATATTTGTGGTCGTATCCAGGTTTTAGTACTAGAATCAGATTTCCCTTTTATTATATTTGTGGTCGTATCCAGGTTTTAGCACTAGAATCAGATTTCCCTTTTATTATATTTGTGGTCGTATCTGTTACGGTATATGCTATTAACGCCGTCTGCTAAAGGTTAGCAGACGTGCAATCGTAAAGGTCAAGACATTTAATATATTGCGATAGATGTTTCAATTATTGAACGCTCCATACACGATCGATTATGACGTGTCTAGCGTTGTTTAGGACACAGTCGGTAACTAGGAGACGCTACCCTTTGTTACTTGACCGCCAAGCTGAATAGCTGCGTTTTTCTAACCTTCCAATTCAATGGCATGATATAGCCATTTATATGTGCATTTTTGATGGACCAGGGTCAGTCCTAGAACTCTATATGAGAGGAAAATTTATGGAGGTTAGTATTTAACTAGAATTCTCAGAAGGAGGAGAATAATCGTCAAATTCGTATGAAATATTCAGACTCGCAGTCTCACTGTCGGCAGGTAGCCATGTCTAGCTGCGCGTGCATATAGCTGTGATGTTCTGACGACAATACTGCATTGTATCCTTAAACGGACATTGACACGTAAACCAGCAGTCTACGTTATTGATTAATTTATGCATGACTTATAAGGACTTATGTTCTGTTCCTATTTGAAATGATCATCCTGTGTGTACATGTGATTAAATATTACGGACTCAATCTGAAGGCATTAATTACTTCATTAATGTTGCTGAGTTCAAGTTACATGAACTACTTCTTCATACCATGCTACTGAGTTGTATGAACACCTTCACCCTAATTCGCGTAATACTAAACAAAGCACGATTAACAAGAGATCACTAAAGTAACCTTACTCAGTGCATGATCTTCAACCGGCAAATAACTCAGCAACAAAGTGGCGGCCGAATGCGGGGAACGACAGAAAAAAGAAACAAACTTCTGTTCCTTACGCACATGTTAACCATAATATTTATGATCAAGTTTCGATCACATGATCCAGTCGAAGATGACGCAGTACTCATTATAATGCCTAACAACGTGACGTCACTGAAAGTCGTGTAGGTGATCTGTCGGAGAAACCAAAGTCGTTTTCTAAGTCTAACCAGGGGAAACATGAGCCATTGAAGCAAACACACGATATGGACTACAGGAGCAGACAGTCAGGGGCATTAGCCTAGCTGTTGACGACCTCTAGCACTGATCTAAGCAACGGAAAAGATAAGTCTAGGTGTTTAACTGTTGTTATTGCAAACAGTGCTAACTGAGTCCATGCCCTCTGCCTACATCGGCATGTTTTTACCTATGTTTAATGTACTTTTTGTTGTCTTAATGTGTTGTTAATTCGTGGGAGGTAGGGAGGATGAACCGAAATTAGATTCTGTGGCTCTCACGATGCCTGAATTGATTTCGGTCGTTTCTTAGGGCAGTTAAACGATTGCACTTTTGGAAGCCCCATTGAGGTTTGCCATTGGACTGTCTGTCCAAATCTGCTGTCGTTTGACGATTTGTGTTAGCTGTACCGTTCCGTAGATAACTGGTGTATTTTATTCGTACTCAGTTCACAATTTTATTCAGTTTTGTATCATGTTCGTTAACTATTTCGTCCAGTCTCCTCTTACTATCATTTATTTGATGATTGTTAAATGGTCGTCCGTTATGAGTCCTGTGATGTCATCATTTTTTGCAGTCATTTTTTTTTTTGTGTACTTTGAATATTAAGTTGACCTCGGGTCAGACCGTGACCCTTCATTTGGCTTGTGACACTTCCGCTTGTTTTATTTAGTTCATAAATTCATTTTTAATTGTGAAAATGTCTTGTTTGCGTCTTGACATTGTTTGTACCCTTTAGTTGCATCATTGTTTTGTTTGTCCTCATGATATATATTAAATACTACATTAATAATATGATATTATATGCAATAATACACTTGTAATTTAATTTAATTAATTTTTTCTGATATTTAAGGTTAATATGGGACATTGCATAATTATGCAGTGATAGTCCAAGAAAGTAGCACTACAATTTATAAGAGATGCCTAGGGCATAATAATATAATATATATATTGACCAAATAAAATAATCTTATAGTCTACCTTTGAGGTAATAGACCCATTGTATATTATTTAATATACTTTTCTAGTACTAAGAGAGTGACTTAGTACATTGAACAATATAATTACTAGGAATCATACCCAACATCATTGGATATTGAGATTAATTGTGTGATGTAATTACATAATAGTTAACAGATATCATAACTATTTATGATATAGTTATTATTTAGATACAATATTGTTACAAAATATTGTCTATCGGTTGAACTTAGACATAAGAGTTCAGTACTATTGTGATTATTTATATTGAATATTCCTAAGTTGAGTAAGTATAATAATTACTCTGAAGCTACTATTGACTATTTTAATCAGTAATTATCAATAATTACTTACAGATAAAAGTCAAAATGCTTACTATAGACCATTTCGTTAAAATTGGTAAGGAATATGGTTATAAATCTCAAGAACTTCGTCAGTTTGCTGAGGCAGAACTGGAAAAACATAAAGCAGAAATGGAGGAACGTGAGATGAGGCAAATTGCCAAGGAAAATAGATTAAGAGAAATTGCTCAACAGGCAGAAGAGAATAAATTGAAACGAGAGGAAATTATTTTACAACAAGAAATGGAATTGGCGCGTATTAAATTGGAGACAGCAAGATTACAAGCACAAAGTGCTGATGCAAACCAGAATAATAACGCACAAAATGGATCGTCATCCAGCCAAACTAAACATTTCTACAACTTTAAATTACCCACTCTCAACTTAAATGTGGACGACCTTTCATCGTTCCTGTCACGTTTTGAACAGACTTGCAAAACAAACCATTTGCCTGAAGAGTCATGGGTACTCAAGTTAAATGAATTCTTGGTTGGAGAACCACTGACGGCTTCTCAAAATGCTGACCCATCAATAGCAAATAACTACGGTGCTATTAAGTCCTTGCTTTTACGAAGGTTTCACCTGGACGAGGAACACTGTAGGTTGAAATTTAAGGGAATTTTACCTGAATCTCCAAAAGATTTTGCAGGATTCATTGCGAACATACGCAATACATTTAATAGATGGGTTGAACTGGCAGAAGTCAACAAATCATACGACAAATTAGTTGATTTACTACTACGGGATAAGGTATTATCTTCGGTTAGCCAGCCATTTTTTGCATATTTGCAGGAGCGTAAACCAGGTACTATGGACGAGTTAGAAAAAATTTCTTTAAACTACTGTTCGGCACATCCGAATGCAACCATTTCTAACTCCTCATTAAGAGAACCTCTACCTGTAGCGTCCAATATGGCCTACAATCATAATAACAAACAAAGACATCACAGTGTAGACAGAAGCAGGTTCCAAAAAAATCACAATGTTAACTTTCAGAAGGGACATAATAATGATTTCAACAATAAAAATGAGTTCAACAGAGGTAGATCACGAGATAGAAATTATTCACCTCAAACAAACTACCACAATGGTCAACATAACACTAATTATAATCGATCACATACTCCCAATAATAATAACAACTGGAATGGTAATAATCATGGCTCGAGACATCGAGATAATAGTTACTATAGAGGACGACGAGATAATTCTAACAATTATACTCGGAATCGATTTCATTCTCGGGGATCATCTCATTACAACCATAATACAGGGGCGGCAGTTACAAATAATACTACTCCTATAGCTCAGGTCCCACTTGACAATAATACAACACAGTCTTCTGCTGCATGTTTTGCTATTAATTATAATGTGGCAAATAGTTGCCAAGATTGTAATACTATTTTTCAGAAGGCCAAGGAAACGGTGCTGAATTGTGGACACCTTCATACAGCAGTTGGTCTTTCAGCGAACGATGGCAAGGGTACCCTGATGTTCAATAGAGGATTAGTCAATGGTACGGTGGTCTCAGTTTTAAAAGACTCTGGATCAACAACCATTGGAGTTCGTCAGTCTTTGGTACATCCTAGCTATGCAACAGGGGACTATGTCCGTTGCATGACCTTCGGGGGTACTATTGAGTACTACCCCACTGCCATAGTACATGTTAATAGACCATTTTTTTTCAGGTAATGTCAAGGTGTGCATGCTACAGAATCCATCAGCTGATCTTACATTAGGACGCATACATGGGAGTAAAGATTGCACTCCTAAAGAAATTAATGATTGGGAGAAAAAAATTTGCATTCTTTTAGCAACGCTAACGCTGTTGTTGCTATGGCTACACTTCGTGCCAACAACATGAATACATGTGGCACAGCAGTTTCCAACTTCACTCTGAGTACTATCCTGGAAATTGATGTAGATGATAGATCTATTGAACAACTTACTAAGGATATAACTGATCCTAATAAAACTGTTGACGTTGTCAACATTGACAAAAACATTGCTAAGAAGTATAATGGGTTGAAAAATAATGTTAGGTTTATGAGGAACTTAGATAGGAAGTTTAAGACAAATAAGTCTGACAGCAAAGTTTTGACTTTGCCCAGCAAGGACATGCCTACGACATGTAGTAAATTTAATACCTTTGGTGATGATAGGTATCATCCTCAGTCCAGTCAGGATGATACGACATCCAACAGAAAGACAATGTCGGTGTTGAAAGGGAAGGTTAATTCTTTGAGAAAGAATACATATCATTATTGTCCACTATTTCGTGACAATGATACTACATATATTGGGAAAAGTGCGTATTCTCGCACAGTGTTAGTGCGAAATCTGCCGCAGGATACTACCTGGCAGGCACTTAGAAATTTTTTTGATTATACAGCGAACGTTAAGTTTGTTCGTTTTCTGCCATCATGCAATGGGCAGAATAGACAGGCGGTGGTTACATTTCGTAACAATCGAGACGCTCGTTGGGTAATCGAGCGTGATAATGGTATTTATTTTCATCACCGTTATCTAAAGTTACAATTAGTACCTGATTCTGCGCCACGCAGATAATGGTGTACGCTCACCCTTTTGTCTTATTTCTTGATGACTCAGCTCTAGTCAGTCATCATTTCTTTTCCTTATTGGTCATTTATTCTTATATGACTTAGATCTTGTAGGCTTGTCTATTAGGTGACATTTGTTTTGTCCTATCTACAATAACACTTCTTATTTTTGTCTTATTTGTGTTTTACCATGCCTACAAAAAAAAGTAATATCGTTATTGGTATTAACTATGCTCAGCCCAATACAGCATAGGTTTACTTGTCATCTATCACGGCTATATTGTCTTCATTGTTAAAAAAAGACATGCCGGTGAAGGTGACATGGACTGGTATATGCAATGAAACTTTCAACAAAATTATAAATTTGTTCTCGCATGAACCAATTTTAAGACTTCCCGATGCTTCCAAAAGATTTTTCTTACGAACAGATGCTAGTAACTACGGCATTGGTGCATGCCTGCTCCAGAACCATGATGGCATTCTACATCCTACCTTATATATTTCAAGAAAGCTAAAGCCGGCAAAAACAAAGTATTCCACAGTGGACAAGGAACTTTTATCAGTGATATGGGCAATAACTAAACTTGAAAAGTTCTTGCTTGGTGCTCCCTTCACCATACAGACGGACCAACGTGCTGTAGCATCTTTGCGTCGATCTAACCATAAGAGCCAAAAACTCGCCAGATATGCAATCATCCTACAGCCATTTGAATTCTCCATTGAACATATTCCTGGCACTGAAAACATTGTGGCGGATGCGTTGTCACGTAATCCTATTGACGACGAATAATCAACATTGACATTCCTAAAATACGTCAATCATCACTACATTGAACACTATATGCATCACAGAATTGAACTAAAGACAATCAAGGTATACATATTGACATTGAAACTTCGTCTAACGTTCATACACGATATATGAATATTCGTTGAACAATCATGGAACAATATCTGACAACAAGTCGAACTTATTATCCTATGTGCACTTAATTCTTGGATGCTGGGATAAATGACATTTCTTTCCAACGTAAACGTTTGAACATTTTTGCCTAAAAGAATTCATCAGGATCAAGACTACGGATGGATCATCATATCCTATACTAATTAATTAGTTAACTTAACTTCTTAATTGAATTATTATCAATAAAATGAAATGTGAGAAAAAAATGAAATGAAAGAACAAAAAAAAAAAAAAGAGAACGAAATATAAAAAGAAGAAATTATGAAAAGAGAAAATAAATCTCACACAAGTATTAGATTAATATTTTTTTTAAATGTACCTATACATTATTTAGTTAGTTAAATTAGATAGTTATTATTCACTAACACTTAACACACACAATTAAGTTAAACTTATATTCGAATTTCTTTCTATTTCTTCTCACTTATTTTGTCTTTTCTTCTCTCATAACATCGCGTTACATTAGAATCTTAATAATTTAACTCTTAGTTTAATTAATTAATTTAATGTTAATTAGTCAAATTAATTCCTATATGACATACTAATACGACAGACCTTACTTTAATTTAATTCTATCATTCACTATTGACATTGGACATTTTATTTAGTTGATATAATAATATGTATAATATTGATATATAATATGATTAATGTTAGATGACTATGACAAATAGCACTGACTAACAAAAAAAAAATTTTTTTTCTTTCTCTAACATTTCTATGTTTTTCTGATCAATTTTAATGCGCTGTTTTTAAATCTGCAAACCGTTTTTCTCTATCAGGTCGGGATCTCTAGAAATACGCAATTGTTGTTTTTTAACAACGCATACAGTATTACAACATCATTTGTACAAGAAGTATAACAGTTATGTAGGCTTGAATTTCTTTGCAGTCGACTTTCGTCGGTGAATGGCATGTGGTACATTGCGATGAAGCATCCAACAATAATCAGCAAGCATGGTCACACTCCACCGTCCTTGATAACGTGACTCCATTACGGCGATATCTTGATGGAATCGTTCTCCATGTTCATCGCTGACTTCGCCAAGGTTGTCAGGGAAAAAGTCAAGATGCGAATCGAGCAAATGGATTTTGAGGGACATGTTACAGCCCATAATTCTGTATGCATCTATGCACTGCTTAACAATATGCACATAGTCGACAGATTTGTGATTTCCCAGAAAGTTATCGACGATCGATTTGAATGCCATCCATGCGCGAAGTTCACTACCATGTAACAAGTTCTCGAATTGTTTGTCTGCAATAACTTTCCTAATCTGAGGTCCTACAAAGATACCTTCCTTTATCTTTGCATCGCTAATCTTTGCATCGCGCGGAAACTTTTCTCGAAGATATGTTAAAGCTTTGCTCGTTTTATCTAACTCTTTTACTAAATTATTCATGAGCCCCAACTTTATATGTAACGGTGGTAAAATGATGCTGTCTTTGTTAGCTAATGGCTCGTGTATTACATTTTTATGCCCGAGCTGCATACGATCCCTGATAGGCCACACCTTTCTTGCATAATGTTCCTGTCTGTTGCGGCTGTCCCATTCACATAGGAAGCAACAAAATTTAGTATACCCAGTCTGCATGCCCGTGAGAATTGCAATGACCCTTAGGTCTCCACAAATCCGCCATTGGTAGTCATTGTACTTTATTTTTGCCAAAAGTATAGCCATATTGTCATAAGTTTCTTTCATATGAACAGAGTAGGCGACTGGAATTGATGAAAATAAATTTCCATTATGCAATAACATGGCTTTTAGACTAGTCTTGGAAGATTCGATGAAAAGTCGCCATTCGTTGACTATGTGCTCATGACCGAGGTGCACCATTAGACCTTTTACATCTTTGCAATAGCAAATGTCATCATCCATCTCAAAGTATTGAACAAGTTCTCTGTGTCTATGACGAAATTTAGATATCGGAGTATTGGGCGCTAAAAGATTCCATTCTCTGAGTCGCGAACCGAGTAATTCCGCTTGTCCTTTGGTGAGAGCGAGATCACGTATTAGATCTGAAAGTTCTGAATGGTTAATTAAGTGAACACCATCATTCACCGGTACATAATCCGAGTCAGAATTAGTTTCTAAAGCAGGTAAACTATCACTTTCTGATGGTTCATTCACGTCCAACGGATATTGTTCTGGTGGAACTGGATCGGACACGTGATTGGATCATGAGGCACTGGTTTCGAAACCGATTCAATATTTGGATAAACCACAGACTTTCTAGTTTTAAAAGTGAAACCATAGATATTTTTCAAGCAGAAGTAACAATCAGTAGCGTGATTTGTCGGTTCACGCCATATTACTGGCACTCCAAAAGGCATCGACTTATGCTTCGGCGATTTTCGTAACCACCCTGCCAATGTATTTGCACAAGTCGAACAAACTGCATTTGGCTTCCAAGATTTATTTGCATCATCAACTTTCGAATCGAAATAAAGTTCATATGCTTTCTTTAGCAATGGTGTAAAGTTTTTCTGGTGAACACGATCGGTAAAATATCCGCACACGTAACAGAACAGATCAGCCGAATTTCTACAACTTCTAGAAGCCATATTTCACTCAAAATTATTTCAAAATACAGTAACTATTTGAAATATAACGTAACATATGTCATGCATCTTTTAGCAGTATAAAAAGTAGAATTCTTTTGCATTTTATTAATTTTTAAAAACTTATATAGTAAAAATGAAACGGAGCAAATAACGGTTTCCCAAAAATATATTTATTCACAAATATCTTAAGAACCCGACGTGATAGAGATAAACGGATTTCAAATTTGAAATCAGCGCAAGAAACTGACCTAAGAACACTTATTCTTATATAAGAAAGAAAAATGTTGTTTGTCAGTGTAGTTAGTTGACATGACCGCAACACGGTTCTACTCAGAACATCGTCGGCCATATGTCACAATTGTGTTAAATTTTTTTGAAAAATTGTTAAGTCGGATAGATCTTGAAAAAAAATCTATCGATTTTTTTTCCCCGGTGTACAGGGAATTGTTACGGTATATGCTATTAACGCCGTCTGCTAAAGGTTAGCAGACGTGCAATCGTAAAGGTCAAGACATTTAATATATTGCGATAGATGTTTCAATTATTGAACGCTCCATACACGATCGATTATGACGTGTCTAGCGTTGTTTAGGACACAGTCGGTAACTAGGAGACGCTACCCTTTGTTACTTGACCGCCAAGCTGAATAGCTGCGTTTTTCTAACCTTCCAATTCAATGGCATGATATAGCCATTTATATGTGCATTTTTGATGGACCAGGGTCAGTCCTAGAACTCTATATGAGAGGAAAATTTATGGAGGTTAGTATTTAACTAGAATTCTCAGAAGGAGGAGAATAATCGTCAAATTCGTATGAAATATTCAGACTCGCAGTCTCACTGTCGGCAGGTAGCCATGTCTAGCTGCGCGTGCATATAGCTGTGATGTTCTGACGACAATACTGCATTGTATCCTTAAACGGACATTGACACGTAAACCAGCAGTCTACGTTATTGATTAATTTATGCATGACTTATAAGGACTTATGTTCTGTTCCTATTTGAAATGATCATCCTGTGTGTACATGTGATTAAATATTACGGACTCAATCTGAAGGCATTAATTACTTCATTAATGTTGCTGAGTTCAAGTTACATGAACTACTTCTTCATACCATGCTACTGAGTTGTATGAACACCTTCACCCTAATTCGCGTAATACTAAACAAAGCACGATTAACAAGAGATCACTAAAGTAACCATACTCAGTGCATGATCTTCAACCGGCAAATAACTCAGCAACAGTATCCAGGTTTTAGTACTAGAATCAGATTTCCCTTTTATTATATTTGTGGTCGTATCCAGGTTTTAGCACTAGAATCAGATTTCCCTTTTATTATATTTGTGGTCGTATCCAGATTTTAGCACTAGAATCAGATTTCCCTTTTATTATATTTGTGGTCGTATCCAGGTTTTAGTACTCGAATCAGATTTCCCTTTTATTATATTTGTGGTCGTATCCAGGTTTTAGTACTAGAATCAGATTTCCCTTTTATTATATTTGTGGTCGTATCCAGGTTTTAGCACTAGAATCAGATTTCCCTTTTATTATATTTGTGGTCGTATCCAGGTTTTAGTACTAGAATCAGATTTCCCATTTATTATATTTGTGGTCGTATCCAGGTTTTAGCACTAGAATCAGATTTCCCTTTTATTATATTTGTGGTCGTATCCAGGTTTTAGAACTAGAATCAGATTTCCCTTTTATTATATTTGTGGTCGTGTCCAGGTTTTAGTACTAGAATCAGATTTCCCTTTTATTATATTTGTGGTCGTATCCAGGTTTTAGCACTAGAATCAGATTTCCCTTTTATTATATTTGTGGTCGTATCCAGGTTTTAGCACTAGAATCAGATTTCCCTTTTATTATATTTGTGGTCGTATCCAGGTTTTAGCACTAGAATCAGATTTCCCTTTTATTATATTTGTGGTCGTATCCAGGTTTTAGCACTAGAATCAGATTTCCCTTTTATTATATTTGTGGTCGTATCCAGTTTTTAGCACTAGAATCAGATTTCCCATTTATTATATTTGTGGTCGTATCCAGGTTTTAGCACTAGAATCAGATTTCCCTTTTATTATATTTGTGGTCGTATCCAGGTTTTAGAACTAGAATCAGATTTCCCTTTTATTATATTTGTGGTCGTATCCAGGTTTTAGCACTAGAATCAGATTTCCCTTTTATTATATTTGTGGTCGTATCCAGGTTTTAGCACTAGAATCAGATTTCCCTTTTATTATATTTTTTGACGGTGTACCTTTTACTTCTTACATTTATAATCTCCAGAAGTTATTATAACTTTGTGTTCCACGGTACATTAACATTTCATTTGTAATTTCAACCTTTCCATGGAAAGTTCTTGTTTTTTAGTTGCACCGACGCATTGTCTAGCTTCTGCAAAGTAAATTTTGCCATTATTTGCTCCTCACTACAAATGGCGCTTGTTCTTTTGAGTTTGTATCTCCTCTTTCTTCCTTTTCCTTGTTATAGCTGCTATTCAAATCGTGTTATTATTTTTTTCCATGAACACGTCTGCTGCACTCTTTCCTGTTAGCAATGTTCCATGTTCTTCTAGTGTAATAATTACAGAGAGTTTTTATATCTTTATTGTACAATGATTTTACAAGTGTCAATAGTTTTTTTTTTAAACGATGTGGTGGAAAATCGATTTCAATTTGTCTCAGCAGCGACATCACTGTCGCACTGAAAACTAAGGTCAGATGAAAGGGCAACATTTTTTATTTCTCATTGAGGATAAATGCCAGCAGACTGGAAGAAAGGACATCTGGTGAAGTTGCCAAAGGGAGAATATTTTCGAGTGCACAAATTTCAAAAGAATAATGTTACTATCAGTGCCAGGAAAAATATCCAACTGGGTCGTCTTTAAAATGTTAATAGAGAGTATGGATATTTAAGTGAGAAATCAGCAAGCATGTTTTATTTTTTAGTTTAAAGAAAATGAATTCCGTAATACTTTATGGCTACACTGCATATAATAATTAAAACGCGTTTGGATTTGAGATAACCGTATGATAGTTTTGTAGATTTGAGATAACCGTATGATAGTTTTGTAAATTTGAGACAACACTGGGCAGTTTAGACACAGAAGCACTTTGACAACTGAAAAGGCATTAACAGAATCCGCCATAAATTCATAAACCTAAGGACGAAAACACATAAAAACATGAAATACAGAATAAGTCTTTATGAAAGACAACTTACAGGAACCTTTTTTTGATAAGAGTTTCAGTGCGGCAGGGATGCCTCCTAGAACAATCCCCCCCCCCCCCCCCCCCCCCCCCCCCCCCCCCCCCCCCCCCCCCCCCCCCCCCCCCCCCCCCCCCCTGTCACGTAGACAGATAATTTATTTTGCCATTTTAATGTTCTGTTTTCCTAGACATTTTGTACTCTTATTTTCTTTCATTTTCTCCTTCTCAAACCCCACCCGAGGTGTTTGCGTTCTGGCTTTCAGTAGAAATCCCCCACTGGTCAGAAACGGTCAGCGCAGCGGTAATATTACATCAACGCACCGGTGGCTCGCTTGACCAGACAAACATTTCTCCGGTCGCTTTAAAACGTTTGATCACGAGCGGCTAGTACCCTTTGAGGCCTGGGTAACGAGTTTGATCTGTTTCAGGGGGAGATAACAATCGCGGTCAGTCTCCGGGTTTTGCCCCTTAGACCGCATTAGCGATCATAATATTATGCATTTCTCTACCTGAGGGAATCTTCTCGCGGTTGTTGTCTTTGATGCAGTCTTTAGAGAAACCTTTGTCTTACCCGGTATTACGCATTACGCCGATACCTCTGAAGAAATATGCAGGCCAGGTGTCCGGGGGGAGCGTCCTTGTAATCTATAAGAGTAGACGGGTTTAATAAGACAAAGACATTCGTGAATATTCCTGGCCCGTAGATGACCATCATGAGATAAGGCAAACTTTAACACAGTACTAGAATGTGTTTGCCTATGTTCTAGTCATTTTCGGGGTGAGTTGACATATCTTATTATAATATGATATATTCATGTTAGCTTTTATATATCTGTTAGGAAAGTGAATTCATTTCTGAGGACTTCTCCTAGTAATTTAGTTCAGTGATAATGTAGCGCTGTCTACGGCCTAGTAAGGGTGCTTAAACTGTTACGGTTTATCATGGGTTAAATGTTAAACTTACAATAACAGATAATAGGCGTAGAATCAGTCCACAGACGCTTATCATGGGTTAAGAATAGGCTAAATTAACTGTCATTTCTGTAAGATAATGTCAGGTGTGGATTGTTCACTTAAAACTGAATAGTGAGATGCAGGTAATAATTCTGGATTATAGGTGATAGTCACTTATTCCTTTTTGATAGATATTTCTAGTGGCAAGGGAGAATCATTTTATGCTTACTTGTGTGGCTAGGCACTCGTCTATAACTTTCACTGAAAGCAGTCACCAGGCATAGATATAATTATATCTTATGATTCAGCCACAACTGTATTATTATAGCAAGAACATTGCATTTTCTATGGACTCATTTTGTGGAATGCTAATATATTTCCCCAAGGGGACATACGATTTATTTGTGTAATGTCAAATGCTGTAATCTGTTTATGTAAATTCATTTAATGTTGTAAGATGAATAAGCATATTCATTTAACTGTAACTACAGGTTAGGTTTCCTGTATGTTGAGATTGGGAGAAGAGGAGTAGATTGTTGCTGTCAGAACAGTTACTGACAGGTACCTGGGGGTGCAAACGATATTAAGCCTATGCGGGCGCGTGTTGATAATTGATATTTTTAAGGAACAGGAGACATAGTTAAAGACAGCCCTAAACTATCATAGCAATAACTACAATAAATTTAATCCCATAGTGGAGCGAAACTTTCTGTATAAAGTTAGTGTGATTTATTATTTGCTTGATGTAAAGGGTGTCTCTTTTGGGTCTCAGTTTCAGGGAGACCGAATCGCTAGAGCAGACTCCAGTCAGGCGAAGAAAGTCATATACTCTTCGATCTAGAGGGTTTCTGTATACATCTAGCAACGAATCGTCAACCCCGTTCCTGAATCAAAACCCCTTTTTGTCAACGCCAAGTTAAGCTCACGCTAAATCTGGAATCACCAAATGCAGTAGTAGTTCTCTACTCGCCTATTGGATTACCAGCCAGAGCATTGCGGCTTCCAGAATATCTAAACCGCCCAGCACGTCTATAGCAGAATCTGATATCACCCAACTTTGTGTGCCTAAACGGGGCACTCAGCAAACCACAGCCAAACCAGTTTAAACAGGATTTACAGCCAAGCAGAGCCCAGCGCCGGATAAGCGCGCCTCGGACTCTCTGTCCTCACGTGACTTCGCCTGGTGTATATCTGGGTTTATGTAGAACTTCGCACTTAGAAGCGGCCAGAGGTAAATACAGAGTTCCAGCCCCTCACGCAATTAGGGGTCACCAAAGATAGCGCCTACATTGGATGTACAGGTCAATTCCATCACCCATGGAGTATATTTTTACGTAAAGACATTGGAGCTGTTCCATTTGGTCCCACAAAAGCGAACGGACTGTAGCTCAGTTCGTTTATTTGGTCAGCAGGAGATAGACAGTCTTCCAGTCCCCATCGCGAAATCAGGGGTGCCACCAACAATAGCGACTACAGTGGATTTATACAGGTCAAGTCCATCCCCCATGGAGTATATTTTTACGTAAAAGACACTGTCGGAAGCATTGTACTTGGTCCCACGAAAAAACGGACTGACTGTCAGACAGTTATTTCATTTCTCTGTGTTCTACAGGTTTTATGAGTGTTGGTGGTGTGTGTGTTTGTGGGTGTGTATTTGCATTATTGATGACTATTGAGGAATATTTTGATTTTTGATGTAATTTATGCTGTGTATGATGATATGCATTAATTCCATGCTTTTCTTCTTTAATAAAGTTTACACATTTATTAATACGCTGTTCCCGACCCTTTTCATCCATAATTAAACTTGTTTTAGCTCTTTACTATAATCTTTATGTTTGATAAGAGAAAAGAGTGAGAGCAGGAGATGCTTAGACAGTAAGAGTGAGTTGAGGCTTGGAGAGAGAGATCACTCTGATAAATCTTCTTCCAGGTTGTCTCAAGTCCATCTCCTATTTACACCTTTCTGTGTGTGTAATCTATAACTCTGTCAGTCCACTATCCCTTGTCGATTTCACTACTATTGTCCAACTCGACAAATACTCTACACTTTACTCAACCACTCTCCCCCCCCCCCCCCCCCCACCCCCCCCCCCCCCCCCCCCCATATTAAAAAAAAATAAGCCTACAGATTTTATTATGAAAACAACAACAGAGATGGATGTCAGTGGATTCTGGCTAAACAGTTTGAAGATCTAGATTGTGCTGGTGAGCTGGCTCTTCAGCCCCATAACCAGTTTAGAAACAAAATTAAAACCCTTGATACTTTATCACTGCAACTGGGCCTGAAATACACATAGAAAAGAGAAATATTATGAGAATAAATGCGACAAATTATAGACAGACTTCATTTGGAAAAACACCTCTACCAGATATGTTATAGATAGACTTTGGCAGCAATGTAGACAAAGTTGGAGGCATAGTGATATCAAAATACGAATACAGTGGTAAGAGGAGCTCCGTTGCATTGGGAATATATGAAAATCAAAAGAAATCAATTCTGGCGCAAAAAATGAGAATCTTCAACTCAAATGTCAAGGCGCTTCTATTGTATGGCTCTGAAACATGTTGAGCAACAATGGCAACAAAAATAAAGTTATAGACTTTTGTAAATCGATGCTTATTTTGAATCGCCAATATGGCACTGATTGGCAGAAATAAGCAAATGAACAGGAACAAACGGATAAGAACAGACTCTGATTTTGCGTACGAAACACTCTGAGAAAACCTGCTGATAGCTTTGGAAGGCAGTACTTTTTCTGGATGTCCCTAGGATTACAGAAATTGAGGGAGATTGAAAAACGCTCGAAGAAGGAAACTGAAGACAGATATCAAAAGAATAAAGAAACATTTAAAGACTTTTAAAGGATGGCACATGACTGGAAGGCGTGGAGTGAACTAGTTGTAGGCCCAAGCTCATAGCAAGCTGAAGGATAATAAATAAATGAAATGTTATATTTGTAACATAAATAAAGGATATATTCTATGGCACGCGCCTCAAATAGCCGCTGACAACCAAGCCCAGCTACCGGCGTTAATGTGTGGCTCAGTTTGAGCCCGGCGGAACTGTTTCCACTGACGGGAGAAGGGGCGAAGGCGAGTCACTGGCGCTTTAAAACCAGCAGCTTCAGGCAAATAGGGCTCGTAATTCTTGGTTGGTAGCCTGCAGTGGCGTATCCTGGTAATGCGAGCTAGGCGTGCTGCTGCTTAAAATGAATATGTACGCCTACTATTTAACTTCTTCCCCTCTTAATTTAAAAACCAACTATATTCAATTACGCAACGATAGTTATTAGGGGTATAAGTCAATTATCTCCGAAATACTAATTAACTTACAACTTGAAACTCTCTGTCACTGTAATAATCTGCATTCCCGGCAACTAACAAAAATTAATCACAAAAAACACTGGACGGACACAGCCGACTTTTACAACTCGAGAGCTGCAAGACCACCGCACGCATGTTTGCATTGTATTGACGTATCTGACTATGACCCGATTCACACAAACCAGTCTTTAGACGTGAATCCGAAAGGTCCAGCACGCATTGTGACGGAATTACCCGAGAAACTTCGGGCGATTGCTACAACCAATAAAAACTGCACTATAAAACGCGTCTGTGAAACTGAAACCAGATATACTCGTAGATTCTATGTGGGAAAATCCGTTATCCTGATGCGTGCGGTCCGAAAGCAGAACATTAGAAGAGAAATATTTTATAGAATAATAAATTAAATTTTTATTTTCCTTCGCGCATAGGTGTGCGCAGCACGCACAGCACACATAGAGAATACGCCACTGGTAGCCTGTCTAGGAGAAGTTAAAACTCTGAAATCAAACCACCGCTGCATTGTGGGAATTTCCGTTTACGGGAAAGGCTTCGGGAGTAAACCATGAGGATAAATCTGGAGTCGGAGTCCCTAAGGTAGTCTAATGTTTATTTGACATTATTATGGCAACTCATGCGACGTGGCTGGTACCAAACTGTAGCGGTTACTGCCGTTCCTTTGGATCTACCGGCTGTGTGGAGAGGGGGAACATGTCACATGGGCAACAGCTTGATCTCCATATAAAACCGGCGCCTTTGCCGCGAAAGACCAGAGCTCTGACCACTCATATTCGGATAGTTAAAAAGTCCTTCCCTATTATTGATGTCTTCACTCCTTTCCAACTCTATTTATGAAACAAACGTCAATAATTATGTATTTTATATATACATAATTATTGACGTTTGTTTCATAAACTGATTATTGTTATTTTTATGATTAAGAAAAGTATTAGTACTTAAGGGAGAGTAGAACGAAGTTACTTATCTATTACGACTGTACTATATCAATCGATGTATGTCCATACCGAACAAGTTATGAATATGTATGATTTCCGTATCTAAATACGATGGTCTTCCTCGCAAGTCCCCAGAATAATGGGGTTTGCATGTCTTCTTAGGCGATCGGAACAAATTATGACATCCCAGTCGACAATCTTAAAATCTGGCCTGTCTCAAACTTTTTATCCAGGAGGACTCTTTGAAATAATTATTAGGTCTCAGAGAACTCCTGCCTACAAAGTGTAATATCTACAGCTCACAGTACGTTCGCGTAATCAGTAAGTTGTAAATATAGTAATCCAATAATACATGTTAATGCTTTATCGAGTAGAGAATGATTTTTTTTCTGTGGATCTGTTTATTTTGGCCAACTTATTGGTTTCACCCTCCCACAAAGGGTATCAATTTCTTATGGACGTCAGTAGCGTGAGTCACAGAAACCTCAGTTTTTCCTTCTTCTTTTAAAGCATTTCATAGTTAATTTTTTTTAAAAAACTGTTTCCAAGTAGGCCTAAAAGTCTTATCACAAATTTCTACTCTGCAAGATGGTAAAAACGAAGTATGGTATGTGCAAGAGTGAACACGATCCTATTGCGCACTTGCCATACGGGACATCTCGGTCTCTGCGAACGCTAACATCGCCGGGCGTTAAAAAAAGAGGGTTATTTGGGGGGTCAATCACGATATCTCGCGGTACCCCTAGCGACTTCTCGCGGAACCCAAGGGTTGCGTGGAACTCCAGTTGAGACACCCTAACCTAGACGATCTTTTGTTCCACTGAAAAAATTTTTGTCGTGTGGTTTTAGAATTGTTGACGCTAGTGAGTAATTTCCGGGGGTAGGGTCTCCGAAGAGACAAAGGCAGAATAAGATTACTGCACACTCATGCAAGAGTCGCACTAGACGACAAATATGAGGTTGTGTGTGGGTCTGGCAACCTTATTATGTTAAATACATTGTCACAGAAACCATCGTTGGGAGATATGGGTAATGACCATGATTATGGTTTTTTAGAGTGCTCGTAATGGCTTGTTCCTTTATTAAAGTAAAGAGCGTAACTGACGTAAAAATGTTTTTTTATACAGCTGCTATTGTTATCATCATCACCACCATCATCATCATCACCACCACCACCCTCATCATCACCACCATCACAATCATCATCACCACCATCATCATCATCACTTAATGATTATCATTACCATCATCACCACGACTACCATCATCCTCCCTACCACGACCACCATCATCATCATCACCACCACGATCACCATCATCACCATCATCATCACCACCGCCATCATCATCATCAACAACAAAATCATCATCATCACCATCATCATCACCATCATCATCATCACCATCATCATCACCACCACCACCATCATCATCATCACCACCATCACAATCATCATCACCATTCATCATCATCATCGTCACCATCATCATCATCACTTCATGATTATCATCACCACCACCGCCATCATCATCATCATCAACAATAAAATCATCATCACCATTCATCATCATCATCGTGACCATCATCATCATCACTTCATGATTATCATCACCACCACGACCACCATCATCCTCACGACCATCATCATCATCATCACCACCACAATCACCATCATCATCATCATCACCACCATCATCACCACCCCCACCATCATCATCATCATCAACAAAAAAATCATCACCGCCATCTACTGATGTCTGCCTGAATGTCAGTTTAGTACAAAAAAAAGATACAGTTTTACGGAAGCACGCGAACAAGGAAAACAAAGAAAAGAAAACACCCTAGTGTGTCAGATCGATAACAAAGCAGCCCTGGTGAGCCAGCAAATATGAAAATGGTAGCAGTTAATAAAAACAGAAATTGAACGAAAAACAGATATAATTTATATTCTCATAAAACACGACAGTCTCACATAAAAAGCAATAAACGTTTATTAAGGATTGCGGGTTATTACGTGTTTGTCCTAGCACAATGGGATGGATGACTACTGTCTACAGAGAAACAATAAACATGAGACAAAATATACGAGACACGATGTACCGATGTTGTAGCCTAGTGCTTTATATACCAGACGTGATGTAGCGATGTTGTAGGCTAGTGCTTTATGTTCCAGACGTGATGTAGCGATGTTGTAGGCTAGAGCTTTATATACCAGACGTGATGTAGCGATGTTGTAGGCTAGAGCTTTAAATTCCAGACGTGATGTAGCGATGTTGTAGGCAAGTGCATTATACTCCAGACGTGATGTAGCGATGTTGTAGGCTAGTGCTTTATATTCCAGACGTGATGTAGCGTGCTAGTGTATACGGGACATGATGCGGCGATGATGTTATCACGTGATTTAAATGAATGGTAAGTGCTCACATGAAGAAAGCTGTGAGTGCGCTGGTGATAGGTGAAATAAAAACGAAACTGAAATACGTATATAGTTTGGTTAAAAGAACGAAACAAATTTTCCAAAGTTTAGGTAAAAACTCGAATGTCTTGGTCATGTTTTTAAACTGATCTTGACGTATACACTTACCTGTAAGAATTCGCCGAACACTTCACATTTTCCATTGATCACTCTGCTGGTCCATAGAGGAACGTTATAGACGATCAGCCCCATGGCGACGAATATAACGATGACGCACTTAGCTACCCGTGGGGTACACAGCTTGCCAACTCTAGAGATAGAAAGATGACATATCAATATCATACATTGTCCTCAGCTCGTTAAGAACATCTCTCTAAGGAGCGCATCATCATCATTTTCATATCCGTTCCTTGCAAATCATCGGGCGATCACTTTAGCTCGTCCACCTGCAGGAACACTGCACACATCTTTCACATTCTCTAGCAGCGATGGTTTCTATAGCTTTTTGTTTTACACGAGGAGGTTGCCTCCAAGCAAAATATATTGGTCTCCTTGTATGACACTAATGAGCACACTACATTGACTAATTCGTGCCAACTCTTCCCGTCTTGTCCGAGGTCTTTTAATTGAAGAAAACATTCGGAATCAGCAGTAAAGGCTCCGTTCGGCTTTCTCTAGGATGCGCATGAACCTCCATAGCCGAGAGCTTTCTTCCGTTTTAGATGGCCGAGTTGAAAACAAATTATTATTTCTTTTTTTTTTTCAAATAACATTTTGCGTCGTATTGGCGAGTCCGCGCCCCGTTCAGTCTAGACACAGGGTCCGTCGGTTATATTAGAGAGCATGTCCAATTATAAAAGACTTTGTAATCTGGGGCATTAATATATTTAAATTATTTGCTTTTGTCCATGATGCTGAAGATTTTAACTCTCAAAGTTTCTTACATGATAAAGTGACCGACCTCAGGCCAAGTACGACACATCTGGTGTTAACGAATTGAATCTAAATGACACATCTGGTGTTAACGAATTGGATCCAAATGACACATCTGGTGTTAACGAATTGGATCTAAATGACACATCTGGTGTTAACGAATTGGATCTAAATGACACATCTGATGTTAACGAATTGGATCCAAATGACACATCTGGTGTTAACGAATTGGATCTAAATGACACATCTGGTGTTAACGAATTGGATCCAAATGACACATCTGGTGTTAACGAATTGGATCCAAATGACACATCTGGTGTTAACGAATTGGATCTAAATGACACATCTGGTGTTAACGAATTGGATCTAAATGACACATCTGGTGTTAACGAATTGGATCTAAATGACACATCTGGTGTTAACGAATTGGATCCAAATGACACATCTGGTGTTAACGAATTGGATCTAAATGACACATCTGGTGTTAACGAATTGGATCTAAATGACACATGTGCCCTTAGAATAGTGAACTGGTCAGCCCACCTCATAAAAAACTGGAACTATTATGATGAAGTCTCTACTGCTTAACTCCCTTATAGCAATTTCTGTAATGATGATGCCTTTACTTTCCACCCTAGAATGTTATCATAAACTTCTTCTTCTTTCATCCTGAGCCGGGACCAAAGACGCAGCAAACGAGATGAATGCAGTCAGCGGACTCATAGCTTGACTGCTTGTGTCAGGGTCAGCGAACTAGAGAATCTACTCCACCTCCAAGTGGTGGTCCTGGAAACAGGCTGCATCACTGCAGTCTGGCCGAGAGAGTAGGGATCAAAAAGGGAAGGCAAACCCGGTCCCAAAAATGCCATGCTGAAATTGGATGTGTCGGGCCGAAAGGCGCAGATATCGCAGCTTCGCTGTAAACGGCAACACAACGTAACCAACGTCCTTTTCAGGATGAACGCAGAAGAAGAAGAAGAAGAAGAAGAAGAAGATCCTGAGCCGCCGACTGTCAAAGCAGTCAGTGACCATCACGCCCGGTGGCGTCTTGTAGGGCAGCAGATAACTGCTTCCACTTTGCTCGGTCGGTGGCCATCCTTCGTACAGTACCCCAGCTCTGGTTCATTCTTAGCATCTCAGCCTCCACAGTTTTCCGCTAGGCTGTTTTTGGTCGGCCTCTCTTCTGCTTTCCTTCAGAGGTCCATAGCATAACTGTTCTTGTGATGGCATCAGGGTCTCTTCTGAAGATGTGGCCAACCCAACTCCAGTGTCTGCCAGCTATGATGGTGTGTATGTCTTCTTGGTTGTTCTGAGTAAGCAGTTCTTGATTGGTGATGGTATTCGGCCAAAAGATCCGGAGAATTTTCATTAAGCAAATTGTATCATAAACGTGGAGAATGAAAATGATAATTACAGAATAGCTGTATGACAGAAGTAACATTCCATACAAAATGTTAAGAAAAAAAAAAAGCTATACTGCGAAATTATTATATTTGTTTTTAACATGCCGACGTGCCGCACAATATGATCTTCCTCGGGGCGCAGTACACATGACTGGATAGAAAATGTTTTTAAAATGACAATAAAGGTAACGTCATCTGATAAAAATTGATATGTAGGATATTTTTTTTTTTTAATATTAATGAGGACAAATATCCCGTTCAACCTCTGATGGGTTATAATTAGGATATATATTGTTTTCAATTCCAAATAATATGAACAACTGCCGACACGAGAAAGTGGCATCACATTTGTCAAATCACTGTAAATAGGGAAAAATCACAATTATGCTTATACGTTAAATAAATTTAAAAAAGAACAAAATCAAGAAGAAACTCTGAACAAGAATAATATTAAAGTGGAGGGATGTAAAGGATTGGTGGTTCTAGTTATATAACTGACTTTAACAGATATTTAATTGACTTTCATGTGTAAAAAGTCATATGCATTGTAAGAGCAGCATCAGACCTTCACATTCCCAGCCACTATATATTAACGTTTGTTCGTGTTAAATATTGTTTGACTATATTATGCAGTACCCTAGGTCTGTCTATTCTTAACACCTCTTCTATATTTATAGGTAAGTTTGATGCTTGCAAATAATCTAATATTGGTATTCTCATTTGTTCATACCTCTTACATTTTAACAAGAAATGTTCTTTATTATTGTCTTGAAGACAACTTGCACGGTAAGGTTCTTCTATTCTGAAATAGCCTTTTCCCAGCTGTAGTCTGAGAAATTTCTTATTACTGGGAATTTTCAATTCCCTAGATATCTGACATTTTCTTGTTGGAGCCTTGAACATCTTATATGCATGTCTTCCTTTCAGATTTTTATCCCTTTCTGCTTTCCATTCATCTGTTATTAAATCCTTAATTAAGCTCTTAATCTCTGATTTACTCATCCCCACATTTATTAGATTTTTATCAGATAAACCTTTCTTGGCTTCTTTATCTGCGTTTTCATTTCCTTCTATGCCAACATGTGAAGGTATCCAAGCCATTAAGACTGAACATCCTCTAGAATATAAGTATGTAGTAGTCAGAAATATCTCCTCTGCTATATCAGGTCTACTACATTCTCGTAAGTTTCTAAGTGCTTTAATTGTTGAAAGAGAGTTGTGACAGATGAACATTGAGCACCCTAGGATCGAATGCATTTTAATCTCCCCTGCGCCCCTCATTCTTTGTCAATCTAAATTTCTCAACGTGTTTCCCACGTGTTTCTTTGATTAGCACGCTCAAAGTTGACGCGCAAACAGTCATGCCTTTCGCTACTCTGTCTTGTTTCTAGTTAGCCACCCTTACCTGGGTTTTTCACGCGATATACAAGCAGATATTGTGATTCATAAACTGTAATTTCTTCATAAGGGGGCGGGCTAGAACGTATGCTGGCTGTCAGATTACTCACGTCCGGCATGTGCGCCGAAGATCTGAAAACCTTCTATTGTAAGATTAGCACCTAGTAACTGAGCAGACAGGGACCCGTGTCGTAAATTTTCTGAGAGAGTTCTGATGGATATTGGTCCCTTTAGAGTGTAGAATGATAGTGAAGACTCTGTGAGAATAAGGATTTAGGAAAGTGAGGTAGTAGATTCACCAGTGCTGGGAAGAGTAAGGACAGTCTCATGTACGACAATATTGGTCTCTCAAAACTACTCCTACTACTCTTCTGTACAAACAATTGTTTGTCACTTCCAGTCACTCAGGCGCACACACCGATTTGGTGATTCTGACGCACAACGTATATGAATACAGACTACGATAACGAATATGGGAAATGTTGGGTTTTGGGCTGCCAACACAAATGCTAAAAGTTTTATTACTTTTATTTAGCATAAAAATCAAGTCACAATCAATTATCAATTTACATGAAGAAATCAAAGGTTACAAATGCAAAAATGACAAGGGGGAGGGGGTTTTGAGGAGAAATATCCAATACACCTTTCCCGCTTGTATTTACTAACAGAAAAGAACCGGTCCCAAAGACGGGGGGGGGGGGGGGGGGATGATGATCAGAGATAGGCAATTTAACCCAACGGTAAATTTATTACTCTGAGACAAGGGGTTACAGTAATAAGGGGGTAGAGGAAAAGCTAGGGTTCTCAAATGTTTCCCTTTATTCAACAAATTTACGGGAGGGGGAAATAAACACAGTTACTAAATCCCGCTAGGAGAAATCCCATGTAATGAAAACAGTACAAAATCAATGCTAGATCGAACTAATTAAATGGTAGCAAGATCAAATCTCCTTTCATTAAAAAAAACACGCTTGTGAAGGCCTACACACACAGTCACGCTCACAGACTTACCGAATCGTGGATTCTGACCCTTCATAGGAATTACACCAAAAAAACAGCACTAAACCTTGGCTTAGGTAAATGTATTTTCTTCCGTGTACAGCCCCAGATTAGCGGGTTGTTGAAGTTAACAAAGTGTCCCGAAATCGCTGGACGTTGAAGTCTAACGGTACTGTTTGTTTATTTGATAAAGTTCCTAATGAATGGCACAGGCACTTGGCTAGGTGTGAGGTATGGTGTGGTTTCTAAGATTGGCCACAGCTGGTGGAGATAACTTTCTTTTGCCGTAATGTCACAAACTACAAAAACACTGAGGTAGGTTCTTTTTCGGGGGTGGGAGGGGTGGGGGGTGTGAGGGGTGGGGGGAAGGGTGGGGGGGGGGAGGAAAATCCACTGAATATACTTGACAGACAGTGTTCAGGTAAATCTATGTTCTTATTCACAAAATAGAGCCGTGAGTAAAATATTGCTCCTGGCAACTGTTCTTCTTCCAGTTTGTTAACTTTAAAACGACTTTATGAATTGGGGTCTTAAAACAGTCTTTGGGTTTGCTTTATTTCTGTAAACTTCAGATAGCTGAATCACAACAGGATCGCCACAAAGATTAAATTTTAAATATGTTCATAAGTCACTGGAGTAATCGAACTGAGTCGGCAGGACTCTGTATATATTTTATTGCTACGTAATGGCTGCTTAATTGCTGCTTAATTGCTGCTTAATTGCTGCTTAATTACTGCTTAATTGCTGCTTAATTGCTGGGATGCAAGGTTCGAAAGATCATCCTGGATGCAAATAGAAAAACATGACATGCAATGCAATCATATTAAAATCTAACGCGCGATACATTTACAGTTAGACTATTTTCTGCACTCGCGTCTTTAATTAATAAATTCAAGAAAAGCTCCCCGTGTAGTTAATAGTTAAAAGCACATCTATCTGTACAGAACTAAACTGTATTAAAGTTATAATTCCCTTAACGACTGCAAAATTAATTTACGCGGCTATTGTATTAGGAAATTAACTTATAGATGTAACATTTAGTTTGCACTAGAACTTTCTAAAATGTTTATTCTCAGTTTCTTGTCTATGGACTCTTTTAATCTCTCAAGGATAATCCTGTTTAATACTTTTCCTGGCACTGATAGTAACATTATTCCTCTATAATTTGTGCACTCTTGTAAATTTCCCTTCTTAGGCAACTTAACCAGTTATCGTTCCTTCCATTCTGCTGGGATCTCTTCTTTTTCCCAGACTTTACCAAGTAATTTATATAACATCTCTGTAGCCGTGTCGATATCTGCTTTGATGGCCTCTGCTGGAATGCCATCAGGTCCAGACGCTTTTCCATCTCTTAGAAGCTTATGGCTTTCTTTATTTCTTCCTTCGTTGGTCTTTCACCGTTAATTTGTAGCTCTTCTTCTGCTGGCTGGATGTCCGGCGGGTTTTGTGGAGCTGGTCTATTGAGAAGGTCCCCAAAATATTCTGTCCACCTCTTCATTTGCTCTTGTATATTGCTGAGCAGTTTCCCATTCTTATCTTTTATGAGGCAACTTGTTTGCTTGTATTTCCCTGTTAGCTTCTTTGTGCTGCTATACAGTTCTCTCATATTTCCTTTGGCTGCAGCATCTTCTGCCTCTCTTGCCAACTCCTCAATATCCTTCCTCTTGTCTCTTTTGATACTTCTTTTTACTTCTTTGTTTGCTTCTGTGTACACTTCTTGAGCCTTGGCTTTGGAACTTCTGGTTTTGCTTGTGTTTAACTCTGCTTTCTTGTTTTTTTCTATCTTTTATCTTATTGATGGTTTCTGTTGTTATCCATGCTTTTTGTTGTCTTTCCCTTTTCCCCAGTATTTCTTCACATGTCTCCTTCCATACCGTTTTGACCTGCTGCCAATAGTCTTCTGTATTCTCTACATCTTCCAACTGTTGGAGCACTTGGAATTTGTTGGATACTGTGACCGCAAATTTGTCTCTTGTTTCTTGATTTCTTAGCTGTCCTACATTATAAACTGTTGTCTATAATTTTGCATTGTTGCATATCTCTTGAGTTTCATTTTTACTTTGGCTATCAGAAGATGGTGATCTGATGCCACATCTGCTCCTCTATATACCTTTACATCCTGCAATGATGATCTAAACTTCTTCTTTATGCATATATGATCGATCTGATTTTCTGTTCTATGGTCTGGTGATATCCATGTTGCCTTGTGTATTCTCTTATGTGGAAACATGCTTCCTCCTATAGCCAGTTGATTTGAAGCACAGAAGTTTGCGAATAGTTCTCCATTTTCATTCATTACTCCTAGCCCATGTTTTCCCATGACTTCTTCAAATCCAGTATTGACTGTACCTATCTTTGCATTCATGTCACCCATCAAAATTGTGATGTCTCTTCTTTTTACTTTATCCATAATTTCCTGTAGTTTAGTATAAAATGCTTCTTTCACAGACTCTTCTTTGTCATTAGTTGGTGCATAACATTGGATGACATTGACATGAATTTTCTTTTTAGCTGTTTTGAAAATAGCTGTTATTATTCTGGGTCCCACAGCTTCCCATTCAATGAGTGCTTTCTGTGCTTCTTTAGATAACATAAGAGCTACCCCTTCACTGTGGTGTGAACTTTCGTCTTCGTGTCCTGAGGACAGCACCAATTCACCTGTGATGAGTTTCTTCCTGTCTACCCCCTTCCACTTTGTTTCACACATTCCCAGAACCTCGATTTTGTATTCCCTCATTTCTGCTGCTACTTGTGCCACTTTCCCTTGTTCGTTCAATGTCCGAACATTCCAGGTGCCAAATCTGGAAGTTCTCCTAGAAGAAAGAAGGTTAGTCAGCAACACAGACTCCTTTCGGCTTTCTCTGTGTTGCATCATACGCCTCCCCGCGAGAGGACCTTCCCCTGTCTTGGATGGCTGTGTTTTATTTTCTTTATTTGACTTGTCCATATTTGTTGAAGTTTTTTGTGGTTTAAATTTTTTTTACAGGATGGGGTAACCGGCCCCATGCCCAACCCTCCTTAGTCGCCTTCTACGACATGCTTGGCAGGGGACAGTGTTACTATTCTTTGCTCCCCTTTCGGGCCCCGGTAACACACGGGTGAGTTATATATATTAGGCCTCTATAAAACAGTAAACACTGTGGATTCCTCTTCTGTAGACATAAGTGTCTAAGTTCAAAATATACCGCTAATCATGCGGGTTGTAGAATACTATCTATACTCCTGGGTTTTCTGTGCGTACATCTAAAAAAGTCTTAGATGGCTCCAACGAGCCTAACGAGAAGAATACTCTGCCTTTCAACCATTTTGTGAGCTCTTGTCACTGGTTGACCCAAAATGCGTTCAGCTTACACTGTGAACAAAAGAAGTGTGAAAGTTTCGTCTTTTACCTTGCTACGAATTCCTAACACAACTGCATAACAACTGTCGTCTTCCTGACGAACAGAAATAACACAGGGGACTTTAAATAACAGTGGAAGAGTTTCCATCCCCAAAAGGCAATGCAGAGAAATAATCAGACATTCCGTCTGACAGACCCAGAACGACAACACGGCCTCCCGCGCAGGAAAGTCTCCAAACTCTAGTTTTTGACATGCGCAGTTCGCATCCCCTCTGACCTATCCAGTCAGCTGGTATAACCTTTTAAGAGGAGTAACTACATATTTACTTTCCCTCAAAGCAAAAGATGAGTATTCGCCCTTAGATTATGGTTCCAATGAAAAATACATTAGACCCAAACATCTTATTCAAAATATTTTCAGACATAACAAGTATACAGACAGACTACATTATCAGTTATGAAAAACTGCACGTAACACGTATACACGAACACGTAAACTGTGGGCACATATAATGGGGCAGGGGAAGGTTTTGGCTAGAACTAATAGCTAAGGTTTATAAAATTTATTATAACTTTAGAAAGAAACAAATAGATTACAACAGTTAATACATCGTTATCATGTCATCAGGTGAAATCATAGTTACATAAAAAGAAAATAAATAATATGTATTCTCATAGACCCTGGAACATGGAAAGATTAGGAAAATGATCCCACCCGAGGTGTGTTTACCCAACAGATCAAACAAAGGATTGACAATGGGGAGCGGGGTAGACGGGACGGATATATATATAGGATATGTCCTTAATTTAACTTTCCCGTGGGTCTTCAGCCTTAGTGAAAGAATAGATAAAAGGAAGGTGTTATATTAGTAGTAAACATTTAGAAACTAAATACTTTCATTCCGTTTTCCCTTCTCGCATTCACTCAGTGAGCTCGCTTTCATTCACACTTACCCCCTCTGTCGGCTGCATGTGTCCATAGAATTAATCACACACAGTTCTTAAGACTATTATATATGTCTTATTATTGTGTCTAGTCCAGCCCCAGAAAACTCCGTATAGTCACTGTTAATTGTGCTCGAAGATTTCGCTGAAATGGTGTGTTGATTATAATTTTCCTGGCCAGGATTCTTCGTCAGATTGCAAGGATTGTTATAGGGACTAATTTTGTTACTAGGAGTCTGTCTTAATGACTGGGAAATATCTCAACAGTAGAATATTACTCACAGGCGGTTCTTGGACAAACAAGCATTAAATGTTCTCTGGAGAAGTTGGTGGTAGGAACACTGTTTACTTGTCATATGGGTTTTGATTAAATAGATTAGTGCTGTCAGTTCTGCCTCATCAGGCCAGGGAACTTTATATGATTTAATATAATATATCTGGCATTGTCCCGTTCCAGTTAAACTTTACACCATTTAGCATTGACGTGGGTTTGGTTATTTAACCGATCTACTGGTTTTGTGGAGGACTTATAAGGGTCTCCAACAATCAGATTTTTTGTATAGTCAATGTTTGTATGTTGTTAGGAACATATAAATGGGGATACCATAAGCCATCTGAACATGACTCTCTATATATAAAAAAAACCGTTGGATCGCAAGGTATGATCATCTGTATAAAGAGAAAATATAAAAACAGGTAATACTACTGTAATAAAATCTAACACCCGCGTTTTGTATAAGACCTGTAAAATCACTCTGGTATTTAAATTATTTAGATTTAAAGACTACACGAGTGACTAGCTAATGTATCGATTTAATTACCACTAGCTATGAGCAGTTAATTACTTAAAATATACAAGCGGTGAAATAAAAATATGGTTAATAAACAATTTCGCTCGCCTAGCGTTTTTAAAAATTATGTTACACATCTATCATCTCGGGAAATAACGGATAGTTATATTATTTAATTTACATCTGGAAACCTTTGTGATGGGTTGATTTAATAGGTTTAAATTAACACAAAAATCCAGTGAAATAAATGAAGGAACTAAACTACTGAATCCCAAGACTAATATATTACCGATAGCACAGAATGAATTAGACTCCAATATAGAAGAAAATCCAAAAGAAATCTTGTTAGATTCTATTATAAGCTAGTACTCATTCAAATCTCTGGCAACGAATGATAAACTGTATTTTCGGCGATGCCAATATATAGTTAATGAAATGCAAGGTAACAGCTACATGCTAAAGTTCGCGCCTTATTGGAAATCAGGGAACTATTCTCGTTTCGAGCCGCATCTGCCACTCTAGCCTTCCCCGTTCGTCTCTTGGTCTGCCAGCGCTTTCCCCGTCTTTGTCGGTTCGCATGAACGTGTGAACCGAAGGTGAGAAAAACTGCTTCGTTCTTCTGGGACCTCCACAGTCCTTTGATGCTGGCCGCTTCCGTCTCCTCTTGGCAACGCCTTCTTGAAGGGGTGGCAGAAAAAAGACTAGAAAATGCTTGATGCTCATAGCTCTAGAGATAGGCAGTAGGTGTGGTTTAAACTCAACTTAAGACAAAGCGATGTCCTGGATGCACGCATGATAGATGTTTACATATTAATTATCCAACGTGGTGAAAATCCACGTGGAAATGATGCATACTAATTTGCACGCGTGGTACCCACGTTGACTATTTTGTTTCACACAAAATCAGGGGCCCCATGCTATTCAATGGTATTTCCATATCATCTAACAATTCAGGGACAGCTGAATTTTACCCGTCACAGTGCGATGAAATCTTTTCATTTAGAAAATCGACCGCAGTTTCCCCAATAACCGGACAGACACGTGAAAAATCACAATAGCTAACGATTTCTTTCTCATTTCATTTATATAGTCATTTCTCCAAATTCAGTTTGTCAGTTGCTATCGGGATTCTTGAATAGTCTAGCGCGCATTTTCGGAGTCTTAATTATCTGGATTTCCTATAGAAATACGTGGAGATTTATCTCAGTTTCTTGATTTGCGATAATATATAGTTATTAGCCACTAAGTGTTTTAATGTGTTAAAGTTTATTATATTTCACTGGGATTTTTGTGTTAATTTAAACGTATTAAATAAACATATAGCTAATTTTTTCCGGCTATAAACGTAAAAATTAATCACTCGCGATTTCCCAAGTAAGAGATACGTTAAATTAATTAATAGCCGCAAGGCGATTGATAATGGATGTAACGCAATTAAATCTATACATACGTGTGTAATTTTGTAAACTACTAGTGTACATATCTCGTGGAAAACCGTTAAAATGAACTAAGCACTCGCGGGTTTTTAAAAAAAATACATATAATTAAATACCGGAGTGGTTAAAATAGTCTTACGTAAAAATAACGCGTGTCAGGATATGATTATATTATGATTTCATGTTTATCTATTTTTCTACATATAGGCTGGACATACCTTTGCGTCCCAGCGTTTCTTATGGTCTTACTGACTTTGGTTCTTACACCATACAGCAATTATTGTGACTAACTCTTCGTGTTATGACCCCTATGTGGTTCCCCCTCTTTATCCACGAGAAGAGAAAAACCAAGAACTTTAACAATAAGCCATTTTAAAGTATAACTGGAGAAGAGCAATTGCCAGAAGCCATTCGATAAATATTACTGATCTGCTGTGGAAGAGTTTATATCATTTATATTTTACACATGACAGTAAACGTTTTTTCCTACTGGATTAACTACCTAAGAAAAACTCACTGGTCATACGCTGCCATCACTCATTGAACAGCCGAGGAATATCCTTTTCCTAAAGTTCTTTTGTTCATCACGCCATAGTGTCTTAGCCACCTGCGGCGAGACCCACCGGACCAATATATCTTTATATATATATATATATATATATATATATATATATATATATATATATATATATATATATATATATATATATATATATATATATATAAAATCCCGAGGATAGTGCCACCCCCTAGAACCCTTATTCTAAACACTAACTGCAGTGAAAAGAGGGATATCCTGGAACAAAAAATACATCGTTTTATTTCAATATCTATTTTATAACGCAAGGGCAACAACTGCTTGAAATTTATAGTCACTTTTCTCGGTAAGCATTTGTCTTCTCGCGTTGGTATCGAATGCAGTTAAGTTTGAGCTGTGGTCATTTTGCGCTGGACTGCGCATGACTTGTCTTGCTTCTTGGTCGATCGGTTTCCGCCCACCACTAGTGGAGTGAGCGATTTGGAATGGCGAAAGAGATGCCTCGTTGAAGAGGGGATCTCCGCTATTTTTTGTTCTGTCAGGGATGTGTAGTCCTCTTATGGATATTTCGTTTATTCGGGATAATACCTCTAGTGTATTTGCACATGCCGGGAGGCGTGATATTTCTGTATTTCTTGAAAGCAAGGTAAATTGACTTTTTCATTAACTCTATCGATTTTGGGTCGTGAGCGATTTCGATTCATAGCCTGTCTTCGAAAGTCGTCGTCACGAGATGTTTTTTCCCAGCTCACATGTCGCTGCATTGTACTGCATCGGTTGATGCATGTACCAAGGACCATTACTTGCTACTTTGTTAAATGAACTAGGTTTGGAAAACCTTTATTATCTAGAGGATATTTTTGAGGACATTATTTATACTTCGGCAGACGTGTCTGTCTTGCTGAAGTCAAACTAAGGAGAGTGAACTGATCTCATACATCTGGTTATCTCCTGGCTGTTATAGAAAAGGATGGAGTTTTTCACCTGACTACATTTACAGCACTTTGAAATATAACATGCATCTGACTCATCATTGTAATGCTGTCTACCGTCTATTGCTGTATTGAATGTTGCTGTGATAATGACTGTTTGATGTGCCTACATATTCGCGTAACCATTTTGTCACTGTGGCGTCCACAATAAATAATGAAGAAAAACGTCAACGGCTGTTACAAGAATCATTGACTTTATACGTCGTGAGTTTACTGACGTCCTATGTGGATTGCCCTGTTATTTTTGTATGAACATTGTTTTGACTGAACACATCTGCACACCACACAAAACCAGACATGCGGATACCATCCATCATCATATGGCATCACGCATCATTTGGTGGCCATAAGCTGGTTTGATTCTGGTACCAGCAAACACGGGGTCCCTTACCCACTTCATTTTCAACAAGAATTCATCAGCATCCTTCAAGAAATTAACATTCTTCAATACAGTCAACATCTTCAAAATTTTCAAAGTACTCGGCGTTGCCCGGTAAAAGTCAAAATTTCAACTTTTTGACGGAAACAAGAATTTGACAGTACCCGGCGTTGTTACATGTTGCCGGATAACTCGGACTGCTGTTATCTTTTACGCAAGTCAAGCAAGTTGCTGCTGTCAAGGTTCCAGTGCTGTCGTTTTTGTGAAGGTCAAGTGCCGGTTGAAACGGGTTGTTTTCTGAAGAAGGCCAAGTACCGATTTCCATCAACTTACTTTTGGATTAGAAGGTCAAGTGCCGAAACAACTCAACACACAGTATTTCAGAAGCTCTTGTACCATCGTGTTAGCAGTGGAAGCAGTTCAGATGTGCCATCATCGTTGGAGCTTCGCTCTTTAGGACGTTGATTGACATCCGTTTTTCTGCTGTTCTACGATTGGAAGCCTATAAGTTAAGTGGCCTGTTTGTATGTAAACTGTGCCCTTATACTTCTGCTGAGTCTTCTGTGTATCATCTCATTCTATATGTTATATGTTTATATGTTATTCGTATATTTATATGTTTATATTTCAGCGGGTTCTCGGTTGGGTGGTGTCTCCGTTAGATTATGCCACGTCATAGAGGTCGTCTATTGTGAGCGTTTTCTGTAAGGTTTGCAAATTTCCAATACTGGAATTTGCTAAGCGACTTCTGTTGCTATTTATGTTAGCTGTGATGACATGTTTTAATATTGTTTTCGTTATTATTTCGCATTCTTTAGTTTTGTTTTGATTTGTTTGTATTTGTTAGCCTACTCTTGTCTATAATTTAGTTTCATACAACATTTTTGTTTATACACTGTGGTGTCATGTATTTTGTTTAATTCTATCGCAGATATCGTCACATTTTTTGTGATATTTCATTAATTTCTGCTTTATTTTTAGTTGATTTCTGCGAACGTTTTTGTATTGTTGCTGATCTTTGTTATTGTTTACATTGTTATTGTTTACATTGTTTGTATTGTTTACATTTTCAATGTTTACATTCTGCATGTGTTTACATAGTCATTGTTTACAGTTATAGTAATTAGTTAATGGGCTATGCTAATGCACTGTTACTACTACACTGATGATAAATGAATGATGAATAGTGTCGTGCACTATTGAATGAGAAGTGCACTTATGATCAAGAATTGATTGTTGATATTTCATATACAAGTTCTTTGATTGGAGACTTGTTTCCCACAGAGACTGGGATAATATAAGGTGATGTGAATATACAAGTGCTTAATTAAGACTTGTTACACTTAGGTTTGAAATAAATTAGTTAATTATTTCAGTTTTTGGACTTATATATTACTCATCATGTCTACATTTGAGCACTTTATTGAGCAGGGTAAATTGCTTGGGAAGACTGGTGATAAGTTAGAAGAATTTGCAACTGCTCGATATGATAAAGCAATGGAAGCTGAACAAAAGAAACTGCAGATGGAAGCTGAACAAAAGAAACTGCAGATGCAGGTGGATGAAAAGAGATTCCAAATGGAAATGAAAAAACAAAAAAGGGAATCAGAAGCTGAGGAAAGAAAACTCCAGCTAGAAGCTGAGAATAAAAGACTTGAAAAAGAGGCTGAAAATAAAAGACTTGAAAAAGAAGCTGAAAATGAAAGACTTCAAAAAGAGGCTCAGGCTGAGGAAAGAAGATTACAGAGAGAGTCTGATGAGAGGAAAGAGAAAGCAAAAATGGAACATGAAGAAAAGGTCTTAGCTTTAGAGTTGGAAAAATTGAAATTGACGAGCATGAGTAATGGTAATGATTCAAACAAGGGTTCATCTTCTGGTAAGGCTAATAATGATACTTTTAAGATTAAGTTACCAACATTTAGTCCTTCCAGTGATGACATAATGTTCTATCTGGACAGATTTGAACAAGCATGTACAGCTCATAACATAGACAAAGCAAAATATGTTTATCAGTTATCAGGGATACTGACAGGTAAAGCTCTAAGTATATTAAATATGGTGGATGAACCTGACAAGAACAATTATGAGGTTGTCAGGGCCGCTTTGTTAAAGAAATATCAGCTTAACGAAGACGGCTATCGTCTACAATTTAAAAACATGTTACCTGAAAATGGAGTTGAATTCTCCGAGTTTATTGCAAGAATACGCATTACTTTCTCACGATGGGTTGAACTATCTAAGACGGAAAAAACTTATGAAGGACTTATGGACTTAATACTTAGAGACAAAGTCATGTCGTCTGTCAATGAGTCTTTCCTTGCTTTCCTTCATGAACGTAAACCTAAAACAATAAAAGAAATGGAAGATTTCTGTTGCCAATACGTAACTGCGCACCCACACATAACCATGGGTAACTCTAAGGTGAAAGAAGGTTTACCAGTTGCTTCGGCAGCTCCGTATGGCCAAAACTTTGCTCGTAGATTCCAACAAAATTTTGATAGAAAGAGTAGCGGTAATTTCTGTCAAAATCATGGAAATCAATTTCATGGTGATTCTTCTTCGAAGAATTGGAGACAACCTGATAGTACTCGTTACTATCACCCTAATAATTATAAGCATTTCAAAAGAGGATATGGTAATAGAGGTTATTCCTGCCGAAGACCTCAGAACCAAACAAATAGATGTTCGCATCAATGTGAACATGATAGTAATCGTGGAAACTGGAATTCGAACCAGGATAACAATTACAATAGAGACAATAATAACTGCAGAGATAATAATAACTTTGATAACTTCAGAGGTAATAATAGTCGGGGTAGATCTCAACAAAAAAAAAAGAGATATCAGCAGGCTAATGCTGTACAACAGGAAACTGAGGGAGCCTGTAATCATGTTGTTGATAGTAAAAACTTTGACGCTGTCACTGGTTCTGCTTTTGACTTTGAGAGAGCAAACAAATGCCCCCAATGCAGTACTTTATTCGAACCGGGTACCATAACTACTTTGAGTTGTGGTCACCCACTTCCCGCTCTTCCTGCTGCTGTTGCGCATGACGGGAGGGGTTCTTTAATCCTACATAAGGGTCTTGTTAATGATACTCCGGTCTCACTACTTTTCGATTCCGGATGCACCACTATTGGTGTTAGACAATCGCTTGTAGATCCATCTTGTGCTACAGGAAGGGTTATTAAATGTGTCACATTTGGCGGCACTCTAGAAAAATATCCTACTGCTGTAATTCGCATTGCCACTCCTTTCTTTGGAGATGTGCATGCTTGTCTCTTACCTAATCCTATTGCGGACCTTATTATTGGTCGTATTCACGGAGTTAGGGAGTGTACCCCACAGCAGATTGCTGCTTGGGAACATAATAACATGCAAGCTACAAATGCAGTAGTTACAAGAGCACAAGCTCTACAAACACCCGAAACTTCACTGAATAGTGATAATGAAGTTGATAGCCAAGATAGTCACTTAGTAATCACTCGTGACTCTTTCATAAAATTGCAAGAAGAAGATCCTTCTTTAAAAAAATTCTTCGTTCTTGCGAAGAAAGGTGATCCGAATCAGGATACAAATAGAAAATCTTGGATTGCAATGAGAAACGGCGTACTTGTACGTATGGTACAAGATTCGACTACGTCGGCACATTCGCAAATTCTTGTTCCCAAGAGCATGAGAGTCCAAATATTACAACATGCTCATGACTCGCAATGTGCTGGACATATGGGTTTTGCCCGTACGAAGTCGAGAGTCCTTGCGGCTTTCTTTTGGCCTTTTGTCAATAAGGACATTCGTATTTACTGCCGATCATGCAAGGTATGTCAGGAGGTCAAATCTAGAGGACCACGACATGCTGCGCCTATCCAGGCTGCTGACATTCCTATTCGGCCGTTTCAGAAAATGGCCATAGATATTATTGGCCCTTTTAAGGTCAAGTCGGCCAGAGGACATCAGTTTATCCTTACATGTGTCGATATGTGCACACGTTGGCCAGAGGCTATTCCTCTTAAGAGCATATCTACTACAGATATCGCAGATGCTCTTTGGTTGATATTTTCTCGCTTGGGGTTCCCCAGAGAAATATTGTCAGACCATGGCACTCAACTCATATCTGACACTATGTCACAGGTAATGTCTACCTTACATATTGAACGATCTCTCAGTAGTATCTACCATCCTATGTCTAATGGGTTAGTTGAGCGTCTGAATAGAACGCTCAAGACTTTGCTTGGTAAGATAACTGAAGATCATCCTCAAGATTGGGACAGGGTTTTACCCGCGGCTCTCTTTGCCTATAGAGAAGTCCCTAATGAACACACACAGGATTTTCTCCCTTCGAACTTGTCTTTGGCGCGCGTCCACGCGGCCCTATGTCTTTATTACACGATCTCATCACTGCCGATGATATTAGCGATGAAACTCAATCCTCATATGAGTATGTCATTGCTCTTAGACAAAAGATCATTGAGGCATGTAAGCTAGCAACTGCTTCATCAGAAATTGCTAAAGAGAAGGCAAGGCAGTTTGCTAACAAGAATAGATGTCTACGACAACTTTGTCCAGGTGACAAAGCATTCGTCCTACTCCCCAGTAGGGAAAATAGACTTCTTATTGCATGGAAAGGTCCGTATGCAATAGTCTCTCGGATTTCCGATGTTGACTATGTGGTCGATATTGATGGAAAGCATAAAACTTTCCACATAAACATGCTTTCGGAATTTCACGAACGTCCGGACTATTTGCGCCTATTTTCCAGGCAACGGATGATGCTCCTGCACCTCACGGTCATTATTCATCCCTGTCTGTCATTCAGGATGAGGAAGCTACCTTCTCTGATGTCAACCTTCCCCTTCCAGTGGTTCCATTACATTCCACGGAATCTTGGAAAAACGTTTCTGTTTCTCCTAATCTTTCTGGTGACGAACATCGACGAGACTTGTCGATGTTACAAACATTTCAGGATGTTCTCACTGACATTCCTGGACACACAGATGTCATAGAACATGACATAATTCTTACCGACAATAATCCAATTAGGGTTAGGCCGTATCCTATTCCTATACACTTTCAGTCGCAAGTGGAAAAGGAATTGGATGAAATGATTCAATTAAATATAATTGAACCATCGACTTCACCATATTCTTCTTCCATGGTTATTGTCCGGAAGAAGGATAAGAACATACGAATTTGCGTTGATTATCGCAAATTGAATCAGGTCACAAAGTTCGACGCTGAACCGATGCCTTTGTTAGAAGATCTACTGATTAGACTTTCTAATTCTAGATTCTTCACTAAACTTGACTTGTCTAAAGGTTATTGGCAAGTGCCTTTAGCAGAGCATGCCAAACCTCTTACTGCTTTTTCTACACCTAGGGGTCTATTTCAATGGAATGTTATGCCTTTTGGTCTCATGAACGCCCCTGCCACTTTCGTTCGCATGATGCGTCGAATTCTGTCACATCGTTCGGATGTCATCGCATACTTAGATGACATCTGTCTCTTCAGTGATACCTGGGAAGATCACTATTTAGGGTTATATGACTTACTGTCCACTCTACGTGAGAATAATTTGACAGCAAAACCTTCTAAAGCTTTTGTTGGTTTTGGTGAAATCTCTTTCCTGGGTCATCGTGTTGGTCATGGTCTCTTGAAGACAGAAGACCACAATACTTCCAAAATACTGAACATCTCTGTTCCTAAAACGAAGAAACAAGTTAGGAGTCTCTTAGGTTTAATTCAATTTTATGGGAGATTTATTCCAAATTTATCTTCGATCATGGCACCTCTATCAACATTGTTGAAGAAAGGTTCGCCTAATCTGGTCCGTTGGTCTGAAGAATGCCAATCTTCACTAGACCAAATCAAGAATATATTTTCTTCTCCTCCCATCTTAAGATTACCTACTCTTGATAGGACTTTTGTTCTTCGGAGTGATGCTTCATCCACTGGGATTGGAGCAGCACTGATGCAAGAATATGCAAATACTCTGCATCCTGTTATGTACATTTCTAGAAAACTAAATGCGGCAGAGAGGAACTACTCGGTTTTAGACCGTGAGTTGTTAGCGATGGTTTGGTCAATTCTAAAGCTACAAAGATTCCTCCTGGGCGCACATTTCATTCTAGAGACTGATCAGACAGCTCTTACAGCTATTCAGACTAAGAATTTGAAGAGTTCGAGATCCACTCGATATGCTATAGCTCTTCAACCTTTTCACTTCACGGTACGAGCTATCCGTGGTGCGGATAATGTGATGGCTGACATTTTGTCTAGATGCCCACATGACTCCAACTAATACTTCTGTCCTATATTTCCATATATTACAGAGTCATAACACACCTATATTTCTACAATAGATTAGCACATCTGTACTTACTTTATATGTACACACTATCGTGCTTTGTTGTCATCTTCTTCTGTTCGTTTTTTAAGATGATAGAGGAGGACTGAGTAGTTAATATAAGGGCCGTTAGTTTACTAAACAGCCACAATTATTAATAATGTATTGTACCTTATGAAGCATATTAGTTATTAATTAGCATTATATTGCTTGTACTTTCTCAGAATGTCATTGTTGAGCTGAGGACTTACCTTACTAGTATCAAGCATGACGAGTTCTAGATTGTGTACTTACCCTCGGAATACCAGAGCATATGTCCTGGATCGTCATGTAGTTTAACTTTACTATGTACTTATGTCATTACATGTCAAAGAATGTACTATTTAAATTTTCCTATCAGATTTGTACATCCATTTTTAAAGACAATATTAGAGTATGCTGTTTAATGATGATTATAGTAACTTGCATACGTATATTGTGTTTACATGCTAACGTGATGTGTGTTGGTGACACCTCCCCGATGTGAATATTTTTTGAGACATATTTATTTTTCTGTTGAGGTATATCCTCACCAGACACTCTATAATTAGCCTATTGTTTGGCAATTTAGTTAATTATCAGCGCATAATTCGTGCGTTTTGAGCCGCTTATCGCATGCTCTTTGATATTGAAAAAAAAAAAATATGTTCCACATTTTTTTTTTTATCGGGAGGAGGTGGTGATATGTTGCGTGATAAATTCTCGCAACATCGTTTTATTTCAATATCTATTTTATAACGCAAGGGCAACAACTGCTTGAAATTTATAGTCACTTTTCTCGGTAAGCATTTGTCTTCTCGCGTTGGTATCGAATGCAGTTAAGTTTGAGCTGTGGTCATTTTGCGCTGGACTGCGCATGACTTGTCTTGCTTCTTGGTCGATCGGTTTCCGCCCACCACTAGTGGAGTGAGCGATTTGGAATGGCGAAAGAGATGCCTCGTTGAAGAGGGGATCTCCGCTATTTTTTTTGTTCTGTCAGGGATGTGTAGTCCTCTTATGGATATTTCGTTTATTCGGGATAATACCTCTAGTGTATTTGCACATGCCGGGAGGCGTGATATTTCTGTATTTCTTGAAAGCAAGGTAAATTGACTTTTTCATTAACTCTATCGATTGGGGGTCGTGAGCGATTTCGATTCATAGCCTGTCTTCGAAAGTCGTCGTCACGAGATTTTTTTCCCAGCTCACATGTCGCTGCATCGTACTGCATCGGTTGATGCATGTACCAAGGACCATTACTTGCTACTTTGTTAAATGAACTAGGTTTGGAAAACCTTTATTATCTAGAGGATATTTTTGAGGACATTATTTATACTTCGGCAGACGTGTCTGTCTTGCTGAAGTCAAACTAAGGAGAGTGAACTGATCTCATACATCTGGTTATCTCCTGGCTGTTATAGAAAAGGATGGAGTTTTTCACCTGACTACATTTACAGCACTTTGAAATATAACATGCATCTGACTCATCATTGTAATGCTGTCTACCGTCTATTGCTGTATTGAATGTTGCTGTGATAATGACTGTTTGATGTGCCTACATATTCGCGTAACCATTTTGTCACTGTGGCGTCCACAATAAATAATGAAGAAAAACGTCAACGGCTGTTACAAGAATCATTGACTTTATACGTCGTGAGTTTACTGACGTCCTATGTGGATTGCCCTGTTATTTTTGTATGAACATTGTTTTGACTGAACACATCTGCACACCACACAAAACCAGACATGCGGATACCATCCATCATCATATGGCATCACGCATCAGATACTATTTTTTCCCACCTTGTCTGTAACTGTGCTTTATAAATGTAAAATGATCGATGTTGTGCCTTTTGTTTAATGATAATAAACATAATAAACCTTAATTAACGTGTTGGTAAACCCAGTGTCCCAAAAATAGATATGTTATACGTAGTTTGTATACACGTTTGTGCATCATTTGTAGCACCAAATTGGTGTGTGTACATGAGTGTAGGGTAAATTGCAAAAATTGTTTAGCATAGAGCAAGTGCGTCTGCAGTTAAATTAATGTCGTACGATAGGCTGGATTAGAGCAACTACTCGATTCAGAGACTATCCTTCCTCTTACCCTATCACCCTCGAGAAACCGCAATCTATTTCTTACCCCTTATTCTCACAGAGTTATCACTATCACCTCTGCTCGGAAGGGACCATAAATTTCTAAGACCTATCTGTTGCTGTCTATTTTGCATATATGTTTAAAGACATCAACTTGTTAATTATTTTGACAGTCTAAGAAAAGGGAACTGGTGATTTACGTTAATGACAGGTTTGATTCCTGTTTATCTTCCCTTGTCTTATGTTGACTGTTCGTCTTGTCTTAGTTTCGCTCAGGTCTGTGCCATCTCTGGCATGCGCAGGTTTTGGCGCGAGACCGGAAAACTTCCGTCTTGGTCAGTGTACTCTGGGCGTTCTGATCGGAGACAGGTCCGATAAGTTTTCCTAGCCATTTTTCGGGGATCTGGAAGTTCTTTGTATGACTAAGATGTCACCTTTCCTTCCCCAAGTGAATTCTATATGCCAGGAATGGCAGTGTAGTGTTTTGTGTTATATAGGATTCTGAAATAAGGTAATGAAGTCAATTTTAGTACATTTCGATTGCCTTTAGAAGCCATGTTGAACTCAGCTCACAACTGACTTATTATATAGAGCCCCATCTTGGGTTCTTGAGAACGGGAACCAAGACCAAGTTGTCTTTTGTACCTTAGAAGCCCAGAGGAAAGTTATTTACTGGAGTAACCCGCTATTCAGACGGTGGGAGTGGCAGGAATTGGTACACGAATATATATATAACACTACAAGGTACCTGATATGTGAGGCCCGCTACTTGCGGCCTAATGCTGTCGCCATAAAGGTCCGTTGTCACGGCCTTTGTTCTTTAGGAGAAGAAATGTCTGGCATGAGAAGCCAGCAGAAGTCTTAGCCTTTTGGTTAGGCCATTAAACCGCCTTGTCCCGTGCGGTATATTTTGTACAGGGGTTCTGTCAGGGTACCAGAACTTTTCTAGTATATAGAAGCAGAAAGTTGATTAACAGGCCATCATTGTTGGCTCCATACATCTGTGAATATGCAAGTGCTTACCATCATAATATGTTCCATGATTATTGTGCCATTGACTGTGTCGTCCATAATACTATCGTATGTCGTGCAATAAATGTAATGAAACGTCAGCAGCAGTTCCTTCCTTCACTGACCTTTGCATGTGGATGAGAGTGGGTTCAGTGTGAAGCTGTTCAGAACCCAACAACGCATTCGTCTACACACACACACCACATCATCCCACAGCAATATTATAGTACTGCACAGCTGAATACATGTATGCTGTTTCTGTGAGTGACTACAGTATACCCTGGCAGTGCCTCACACTGGTGACCTAAATCTGCACTACAACTTGGTACTGTCCAGGTAACACGACACGCTCATTCTACTAACATTCACTCCACACCGAAACAGTACTTTACACTATCTCATCAAAAATTACGACAAGAGTCAGTTAAAACTGTTAGTTTTTTGGGAGGGTTATTAGAGAATATTTCTAGTGCTTTTAGTATTGCCACCATCTCTGCAGTGAAAATTAATGTATTTTCCGTGATGCTATATTATTTTGCCATTTACCATATTGGAATATATATTCCTATCCCCAATTTGCCATCCTCTCCCTTCGATCAATCTGTGTACACTGTAATGAAGTCTTTTGATATTTGTTGTATATATTTATTGGCTGTGTTTTTAATATTTTCTGTATTATTTGTTTACTTAAGTATTTCTGCTAGGTGGTAGTCTATGTCTGGTTTCTTGGTCTCCCAGGGTGGAATCACTGGCTTGTATTCACAACTGTTATTAATTGATGTAATTAATGTACCCAGATGGACAATTTCCTCCATACACTTCCATCCTGTAGGGTATCTAGTGGCATTCATTGGATTGGCCTGAGTTGTTAGTTGACATTTGGTAAAAGCTGCATGTGCTGGGTGAGACTTATCTAACATAACTCTGTTCATGTAATTTAGTCTTAACTCCTTTCTCCGTAATTCTAAGGGTAGAATTCCTAAAGCCACCTCTATAGCTCCATTTGATGTTGATCTGATTGCACCCGCTATTGAACATAAAGCCTGGTGCTGAATTCTCTCTAATTTAATCTTGTTACTGTGTGCAGCAGAGTCATATATTGTACTCCCAAAGTCCATTTTTCCTCTAAGAAAGATTTATAAAAAGTGAGCATTGTCTTAGTGCTTGCACCCCATTCATTACCTTTCAAATATCTTAATAAGTTAGTCAATCCTCTGCAAGACTCCACTAGTTTATCTATGTCTTTATTCCAGTTCAGCTGTTGGTCCAGTATCATTCCTAGATATCGAGTGGTTTGCACTGTATTAATGTTTTGCCCTTGGATATTTATGTCTATAATTTTATTTTTAACAACCCTACTTTTACTGAAGATCATTCCCATACGAAAAGTAGAAAACAGAATCAATTTATCAAACGTAATGCGATGATTGAGAATTCTAGGGCAACTAGGATGATTGGAGAGTGTGTGAGACAAAGAGACAGACACACAGAGAGAGAGAGAGAGAGAGAGAGAGAGAGAGAGAGAGAGAGAGAGAGAGAGAGAGAGAGAGAGAGAGAGAGAGAGAGAGAGAGAGAGAGAGAGAGACAGAGACAGAGACAGAGAAAGAAGAAAGGTTGTATAAACACATAAGTTCAGGACACGCCAACGCGTATCATCATTTATTTTACGCCCTTTATGGACCATGTAGCCACCATGGCTTCCTTGAGGAACCTTACGCCAAAGCTACAAACGCTTACAGTAGTGGTTTCTGTAGTAGTGTGTTTTACATGCAGAAGTTGCCAGCACAATACACAGCCTTATGTTAATTGCTGTTTACGACATGCTTGAGGAAGTCGTGGTTCTATTCTTTCTTTGTTTCATCAGAGACCCCTAGGGACTATAAGGGCCAAAAAGGTACACGGAAAACGTAAAATGAACCTTAAAGAGGAAAGGTAAAGATTATAAACAGACAATCTCTGACATAGAAGATTGGACGTGGGTAGTAAAAAGTTGTTCGAAGAACGAGTAAAGCTAAAGAGTAAAAAAAACACAATCGCATCGAGAAACACAGACGAAAGTTTCTCGGCCCAAATGAAGAGGATATAACGAAATACAAATAGAGTTAGTTGATTGTCTAAGAACATAAGGTAGAGCATACATATGGACATGACGTATTGCATATATGTGTGTTCTGTATATGTGTTCTGGTGCCAGACTGTATCGGCTACGTCCTTCCTCTGGATACACCAGCTTCGTGGGTCATGCTGTATGACCTCTTTACCCAAGTACCCAACCTCGCGTCGGCCGAGACAATGTCTTGGGGGCGCGTTACTATGGTCAGTTATGACTGAAAGAAATACTATTACTAACAGAGCTAAAGTATTCTATTAAACATCAGATTCAATAAAAGAAAAAGCTATATCTTTTATGACGCTTATTAGTACTACTTGCCCCCTCCAGTCATAACTGACTATTCGAATGCGCCTCTGATATGATAGTCCTAAGCTATCTTTTCCTGCTATTCCTTTCGGCGTCTTTGATCTAAGGGAGGAGATCGGATCTCTGATGGAGTTGTCCGTGTGCAATGAAGATGATCCTTAAAATAAAAACCAAACTTTTCGCTAAATCTGAGGCGGTGCCGTAGGGTGCATCGTCACTTGGTGCGATCGACAGCTTCATCCTCCTAGGTTGCTGGATGTATGGCCACTGCCTTCATGTCTCGCTTACACACTTATTTAAATTCATCCGCGCTCCACCGACTGTTATTTTGTAATCTGCCAATTATCCGTCGAAAATATCTTTGGGGCTGTGACCATCTTCCATGAGGCGGACATGGATAAGCTGGCGTAGTCTGTGCTGTCTAAGCAGTGTATACCAGTTTTGAAGGTCAACTCGTGTCTGCCCCAATGTACCACATTAATGTTGCTCTAAATACGTACAGAATGCTGTACTTCCCGAACTAAAAAAAAAAACAACAACAACAACAACAAATAAACAAATAAACAAAAAATAAAGGAAATGAAAACGGCTAGACTAGATAACATTAAAAATGCATAAAGGAGGAACCCTCATTTTACCGTGAGATAGACGCCTTCAGGAAAAAGACGTGACAGGAAGCAAATTAATAATTAAGGCGTCCCGAAAACAACAAGTACATGGACGAAGGAAAGACCTCGGGCTGGGGTTTCTTCTATATGATAGATCAGTGTTTCTCGAACCTTTTGGTTTCATGACCCCTTTACACTCTTAAAAATTATTGAGGACCCTTAGGAGCTTTTGTGTATGGGGGTTATACTGTGAGAGAATGAGAGTTAAAAAGGCAAATAACGTCTTTTATTGTGATGGAAATATGAACAGTTGGGCGACCGCAGCTGAGGTTCAAAGATGTGTGCAAGAGAGACTACAGGGCACTGGACATCCAACAACCTGGGAGAATGACGCTGCCGATCGCACCAAGTGGCGATGCTCTCTACGGCAAGACCTCAGATTGGGCGAAAAGAAGCTTTCACTGCAAGCAGAAGAGAGGAGAAAACGTTGAAAGGAACACCAGGAAAATAAGCAGCTGAGGGCTGTCACCTCAGGGGCGTATTTCCATAGCCAGTTATGACTGATGTAGCTATTATTATTATTATGGAAATAGTTTTGACCTCGCGGACCCCAGAGGTCCGCGGACCACACTTTTAGAACCGTTGTGATAAATTAAAGTAAAGCATTTTGTACATTTTTATGTTTAACAAAAGGTAACCGAACTGAAGCAGATGCACTCATGATCTGTGTCGTATATCACCAGAATAATCATAAGTTATACTCCCAATTCCATATAGCGACTAAAAACATCATCATCATCTAGTTACGCTCCTTAACTCTTTCAGTCCCAAGCAAAAAAGTGGGTTTGGCCCAAGCAAAAATGGCCACCCAGTGCGTTTTTATTGTTGTTGTTTGGAAATAATTTTTTTAAATGTTCATATGCATAAATAACTTTGTTGTTGTATATGAAACTGAAGGTAATTGGATGTACTTTACTCTTGTGCTACAAGTATAAAAGCTTTCATTGAAAAATGATTAGTTATTCAACGTAAAATGGAGGATATGCGCTTAAAAAAAATGATTAGTTATTCAAGGTAAAATGGAGGATATGCGCTTAAAAAAAATCGCTTTAAAAATCTAAAATAAATATCTCAAAACAGAAACACGTTCACTCTTAAACACGTGCGGTATTTAAAAGAATGTACTTGCAGTCGGAAATGACGTTTTGGGTGGTTTGTAATTAGAAACAGTCTCAAACAGAGGCACATATACTAAAGGCTTTTTAAAGTCGATTGGGCCAAGCGCGTCTAACCCCTGAGCCTTTATAAAGTCGATTGGGACTTAAAGAGTTAAGTAGCATGGGAGATCAGCTGCTCTTAGCCTGCTTGCAGCATAAGAAGGTAAAGGTAGTCCAATATCAGTTACTGCCGTAGCAAAGTAACCTGTTAAAGACTTTACCATACTACATCCAGCTTTATGAGCTGGAGTGACCAGTTCCATTCCTCACTGCCTTTGCCTTCCCTAATTCAAGAGCAGAGTTAGATACTTCATTGGATCTTCGTACTCAAACGTATAATGACGTGCAGGACTTATTGTCCATGGTCAACGCACCACGAACAAAAATTAAGAGGCATGCGTGCTATTTTAATGGGTGTTCAATTTAGATACCGCTATGCAAAGCGCGCCTTTTCCTGGAAAGGTGGCGGAAGTTTTTTTTTTTTTTAACAAGACGTTTCTCTTTTACAATGAGTAAGAGTGGGATTTGAAGACAACAAGTTGTCATGGAAACGACGTTTTGCTGATAATTCTTTGAGCATTCTGCAGCTCTGATTTTACTTTTCTTGGCTGTTCCCCGATTTAATTTTAAATGTTAATTTCCTAAAAATCACTCAGTCATGCTGTGGCGAAATTGTTTTGAGGAGATAGGACAGCTTGGATGGAATGAATAAAAGATAATCTCTAGAAGAAACTCTTCCAGACTGCAAGTTGAATGCACAGTCTCTCCTCGGGAATTAGTCCACTCAAAAAAACTTTCTAAGAGAATTCTGGTGAAACTAAACAGGATATTCTCTAGGCGATAAATTCTTTATCCGAGATCCTATAAAGGACTATGTATAGTACATATAGATGGATAAGAGATTTGGTGCCCAGCCACATTAAAATATCCCGACCCACTAGTGTTTATTAATTTTGGCTCTGCCCCCAGGGTGTAGATTTATGTTATTAAAACTATACAACCCAATTAAATATTACAAAGAAAATAACAACAGACTCTGTTATGTAAAGTTTTCAAAAATGAAAATAGAATCTCACAATATATTAAAATATACAACTATATGATATGTTCCCTAATCTATGAATGGTTCTGATCCATGTCAGAATTAATTTTTAATCATAGGACAATGGGAATATTCTTTAGTGGTTCTGCTGGCATGTTCAGATACTCATCTCAAATGCTGATTTGATGTAGTCTTGTTGTCACAGGTTCAATATGTCCCAGCACTCCAGGTCCCGCAAGTTCTTTTTAGGGTTTCGGAGGATGGCAAGCTGCTTTCTCCGTCTTGACTCAGGGCGCATCACCAGCTGGGATGGATTAAGTCTGCCCTTGAGAACACTGCTTATGGTTTAGTCTTCTGGTATGACAACCTGATATGACAACCTGGTAGGACTGGATTGACAAACAATTGAAGCTCCATTAGTAATCATGCCAGAGAAGTCATTTCCCATATCTGCTGGGCGCTAATCGTCCATCAGAAATCTAACAAACATTCATAGCTAACATCAATAACAAAGTACTATTTATTATCTATAAAATACTATAGCATAACTGATGTTATAAGCAAACAGGTGGATCTAAACCTATATCTGGCTTCCAGCTTGTTTACCGCAGTGATTTCCAGCATATGGGCTGTTAGCTTCACCAACTGTGAAGTTTGGGGTGTGGTCATCAAAAGTTTTAGAACCACTGGTCTACCTTGTGCCCATAGAGCAATAAAATCAATGTGGGGTCACTGTCAACAATGGTTTGAGAACCACTGGGTAATAGTTTTCTATTTTGCTGTAACATGTTGGGGTGTCATTGCTGCCAAGGTTTGAGAACCACTGAATTACAAGTCAGTCAACATATTCATTTATAAAATTTGCTACAGTCCATTATTACATAGTTCTAAGTTTATGTGATAGGCATTCATATACCTTATTAATACCATCATAACACATTAAAACATAATAAGGAACACATTAAAACATAATAAGGATATTTGCAGAAATCAATTCAGGATTAAAATATGACAAGAATAATCAGGGCTGAAATCATACAGTAGAATTAGTAGAAATCATTCAGTATAAAACAGGACAAGGGTAGTTCATACATGAAACTTTCAGTATACATAATGTTGTTGTCTCCTGTACAAAATCAAGGATATTAATTTCTGTCACAGTGAAAAACAAAAGATACTGACATGATATGTTGCAGATAAACATATGATTATTTCATGTTATTCATATAACAATATAGATCACTTACTCGCTGCGCTCATACCATTTCTGTGTTAAAATTGGACCGTTCCCCTCTGCGATTTCATAGACAGGACCATCTTTGTCCAGGCTGGTCGGTCCGCTAATCTAGGCTGCCGCTTTGTGAATCCTGCGCTTCGAGAATCGCGCCTAATTCCTCCAGGTTTCCGTTTGGTTGCTGAGGTCAAAGGTCAAAAGACAATATACGGCTCTCCTATCCATTGGCTGAACTGCAATTATTCAGGGCGCGGTGTAAAAGTTCACAGTGGTAAAAGGTCACAGTGGTTTTGCCAGTCAAACGTAGAACAAAGGAATTTATTTCCCGCAGCAAATGGGAGATCTCCTGATGTGTATTTACGCGTGGTAGATTCTAGAGAATTTAGAGAGAAGGAATGTTTTGGTATGAGAACAGATTGACGGAGAGAAAAGGCGGCGAATACACTTCGTGACACATGCGCATTTGGTTCCCTTTAAAGTCTATTCGTGACTTCTTCTACATTTTCTTTTTTCTTCATTCACTGTCAGACGTCAACATGGATATGTTCACAGACTGTCAGACGTCAACATGGATATGTTCAAAGACTGTCAGACGTCAACATGGATATGTTCAAAGACTGTCAGACGTCAACATGGATATGTTCAAAGACTGTCAGACGTCAACATGGATATGTTCAAAGACTGTCAGACGTCAACATGAATATGTTCAAAGACTGTCAGACGTCAACATGAATATGTTCAAAGACTGTCAGACGTCAACATGAATATGTTCAAAGACTGTCAGACGTCAACATGAATATGTTCAAAGACTGTCAGACGTCATCATGAATATGTTCAAAGACTGTCAGACGTCAACATGGATGTGTTCAAAGACTGTCAGACGTCAACATGGATATGTTCAAAGACTGTCAGACGTCAACGTGGATATGTTCAAAGACTGTCAGACGTCAATATGGATATGTTCAAAGACTGTCAGACGTCAACATGGATATGTTCAAAGACTGTCAGACGTCAACATGGATATGTTCAAAGACTGTCAGACGTCAACTTGGATATGTTCAAAGAAAGCAGTGGTCAGCTTGAGGCTGTTGATATCTGCGAAGAGTGTATTCCAGGAATCGTACTGATGACGGCCATATGCGCTTTCTCTGTTCCTCACATATTTGGCACCTTTGAAGTAGATGTTCATCAATAATTTTATTAGTGCTACATGTACGCTCGTCTGTAGTTCCTATCTTTAGCTTGTTAAATAGATGGTGTTTCAATCTACTGTGGCCTGTGCGCAGTCTGAAGATTATCCCTTGTTCACGTGACTGAGCAGTAGTACATAGACTTATATCGCATAATGTATCCCCTGCACGGATTTATGTTCTGCCTCCCTCAGTGAGACTCAGTTCCTGAACGTCTTTTTTTCCTCCTCAATCTTCTTATAGTAAGCGCCCCTCAACCAGTTTTCCTCCGCCGTTCTCAGGGGATCCTATACATATAAGTGTTGTATTATATTATGTTCAATTTTTTCTAGATAACTACTGACACCCCCCCCCCCCCCCCCCCCCTTTAACATGAAAATGTATTTGTTCCTGACAAATTTCTCATAAATTCATCATTTTTATCGTCATTCCCATTTTAACTCCCAATGGAGCACGGAGCCACCACAGCAGTTATCCCCCTTGCATAAAGCTGGCACATAACATTCACATGCTCAAGCAGCTGTGGTTTCTCTAGCAATATGTTTAGCATGGTAAGGTTGCTAGCCTCATGTACAACCTCATATTAGTGGCCTTGTACGACACGCATGAGGGAACTGTAGTTCTATTTTTTTTATTTTTCTCGTAAGACACCTCCCAGGGAACATCACGTGGTTTCTCATAAATTAGTGGAACCAGAATGTGACATGTCATGACTAACCTGCCGAGAAGGTGATTGAAATGATTGTGCACAAGCAATATCTGTTAGAACGAGTTTTTAAGGTCTTCTTCTTCTGGGATTCTTAACCCCTGACTGACGAAGCACTCAGTGGCCATCACGTCTAGTGGCGTCTTGTAGGGCAGGGAAAAACTATCTCTACTTTACTGCGTCGGTGGCCACCGAGCCTGTGCCATGGAGTTCGTGCACTGTGCTGAGATCCTTCTAATGGAGTTGTCCGTTGTGGTGGGTTTAGATGTTAAGAAGAATGGTGTGCGTATAGTTGTACTTGAGTGAGATCAACTGTGAAGGTCTCTGAGGTAAACAATGGACAACTGTGTTACAGAGTACCTTTCTTGTTACCACCCTACGATCTCACTCTAAGTTATATTCTTTCTTGACTAGCGTGACTAAAAGCTACATAAAGTGTCTAGGGTATTGTAAGAGTGTTGTTAAAGAATCTCAATACAAAACATATACAAACATATACTAATTACTATAATAAACTCAACTAAATCCAGCTGTAAAATTTTATATTTAAAATTTCTTTTGTTAAACTTTATTGGTCCTGAGCCTAAAGTTGTTTTGGTCAGGACTACAGTTCAATGAGAATCAATTTAGATGGATAGATATATTTACAAATATATATAAAGATATTTACATACAACAGACAATATGTCCATAGTACATTGTTACAAATTTTCAAGTTGATGTTAATTACTCTATTTACTACTGGTACTAGAAGGCAGGTTGGGGATTATCATCATCCCAATGTTCTTTTGTTTCACTAGGATTGTTTATGTTAGTCTTTTGGAGGAACGTTTTTGGCTATACAGGAGATTTTTCTTTATTCGTGATAAGTTGTCCCAGGCCAGATATTGCACTTATCTTGGTACTGGAATCACAGCAGTTGTAGTTGGTTAGGCCAAACACTTCAGTCTCCTCTGGTCTTGAACTTCTTTAATACAAGCAGGTACCAGAGACGCTTAGAAATCGTGCTGAATTTCTCTATCATCGAGTACCAGCACCAGTGTCGTGAAACATTCTAAATCCACATATCTAAATTAAAAAGTAAATGTAAAGCCTAACGAATTAATTCAATAAAAGGAAAGAAGAATGGTAAAAGAAGAACAGTGCGGTCACAATAGCGTATGCCTGTATTATAGAACGTCATACTAGCTAACAAGAAATCCCCTTTTTCTACTTCGTCTGCATAATTGTAACGCTTTCACGTTTGATAGTAAAGCATACTGTATAAAATACACGTGTTTCTAAAAAGAAAACTGGTACTGTGTTTCTTAGAAAACCTTGAGATAGACACACTGCGTAATGACCTAGATTAATATTCCATTCATGTCATTTTATGCACTAAGTAAAAGAAAAGACAGACGAGCTTAGGAGAGAGAGAGAGAGAGAGAGAGAGAGAGAGAGAGAGAGAGAGAGAGAGAGAAGGAGGAACGCATTCAATACTACCACGTTCGTCTCGCGATGAAAAAGTGAACGCGAAAGGCATGAAGCACTCATTTTTTTCAAATAAACAGTAATAAAAAAATAAAAAAACACTACCAATACACGGTTAGGTTTTGAAAACATGTTTAATGCTTATTAGGAAACATGACACAATACTGTTTTACGTCTGAAATCCTGACATTAGCCTGACAGTACAGAAGACACCCCATAGTATGGAAGTGAGGAGGTGGTAACAGCATGACTATCCTAGAAGAAAATACATATTTTGAACGCAGCCACTTGGCTCCATTAAACTTATATATTTGGGTGCCTTAGGTCTTGCTGACAAAGAATATGTTAGGTGTTAAGCCAATAGTCTAATAATTAACAAATTATAGCCAAAATATTATAGTGGTGTTGTCTGACAACACAGGATCATATTTGCTCATAATGGCGTGTTTGGACACTGCTTTAGAGGAAATTAGGCCACCACGTTAAATTCGATTTGATTGGCTAGAATAATATGTAAGGCTAAACATGATTAGTCGATTGCAGATACTATTTTTGGTTGTTAATGGAGACGATAGGAAGGGTACTTTTTTTTCAAAAGCTTTTGTAAACATGGTCTCATTGGCTAGACCATTTAATATAGTCAATTAGGAGCGTCAGTTCAGTGCCACTTTTTGAAAATCCAATTTGTAAAAGCAAGTGCGTTGAGATCCAGCTCATATTTTTCTAATAAAAGCCTGGGACAGAGGCAGATCGGAATTGTGCCATAACTCATCGCCAGTCAACGTATTTGTTTAATATTTCCGTGAATTGTGGTAAGCTAGACATATTTGATATCTTTTAGATGAAAATTGAATGTGAATTGATAAATTTATGTCTGTATGTGTGTGGTTCAGTAACAAACATGAGGCAAAGCCTAGATATTGCTCTATCATGAGAAAAACTTGTCGGAGAGGAGTATAACTGCATGGGATTGCCAAATAGTACTATGACACCTATCTTATTGAATAGAAGGAAATAATGCTGGAATTGCAGAGGCGTTGTAACCATTAGGGAGAGGAATACTGGTGTATATTGTTCATGAGAAGCTAACAGTTGGCCTACCGCGCTGAACTCGGTGTTTGTTATGTATTGTGCTTCAGTGTGGAAATAGATTATAAATTAGTTCTGAAGTAGGAGGTACAACCTTCTTGTTTCAGGGACCGTGGTACTAAAGTATTAAAGCAGCACATGGTCTGAGTTTTGCTGAATCCAGAGGCTGATAGCATACTCCTTGGTCAAGATATCGACCAGTGTTGTTTCTCAAGAAAACTGTGAAGCAAGCGAGCATAGGAGACTGTTTCCTGCCGCCCACATAGAAGTTAAGATTACGTTGGCCAGAGCAGCTCAATCTTGTGTATACCCCCTCTAAAAGTGACTTTACATTAAATCAAGAGGGACATTTATTTGGTTCAAATAAAAAGAAACTGTGAACCTTTCCAATATTATTTCCACCAGAAACAAACACTTGAAGTCATGATGACAAACAACAACCTAGCTTGAATAGCCAGTATTACCTCATAGTACTACATCACTACTTACACACACATTGTAATAATAATATATGTCAATACAAAGATCCTATCTATAAATTGTGTACATACAACTTGTGATTTCATTTGATTGTGATTCCTGGTTCACTTTGTAGTTGAATCAGGATATCTATTATTGAAAGGAATTAATACATATTTTAAAAGTTACACTTGACTTATTAAGATAGTCTTATAGAGTGTTCTATGTATGTGAGTGTCACAGTGTTGTAAAGTATTGTGGATTAAATTAAATTGTTTATCTGTCTGTTGGTTGTTGTAAACATACACTTCATCACTATCATAACCCTAGACATTCAACGTAGTCATCATAATATTCCAGAATAAGTCTGACTGAGGTCTAAATGTGGTAGCAAAGTAAGGTCATCTGTAATACACCACACTTATTAGATACAGATACCTTCACAGCTGATCTCAGTCAGTACACTAAGTCTGTATAAATATTTATAACATCCCACTTTACCACAACCAGACAAGTGCCAGCAGGAACCCCTGTCAATGCAAGTTATGGTTCTGTCTTAATATCAAACTAATTCCTCCTAATTTACATGTAAACATACATTCAATACAAAAGAACATGGTCAGCTCTCTCTGACAACTCTGCTTCTCCACTTTAGTTTGATGGAACAATTTGTACCAGTTTTCTTTTCTCTTCTCTAATGGATGCTACGCCTCCTGCAGTAATCTTTTCCATGCAATAAGATAGGTGTAATGTTCCTGTATGACCATCATATATATAGTCCTGTAGTTTTAAACTTCTTAGATAGTCCCTTATATGATGGATCAACATCTAGGCCATGCCTAAGTCTGCCATGGAACCATTTAATTACAATCTTTTACATGGCCTTTTCATTTTTCACACAACCCTTTTTAATTAAAAAGTCAATAAAATCAATCTTACCACATATCAAGGAAATATAAACAAGTAACGATGAATTAGGCAATAGAATATGGCACACTTTTATCACTGCCTCTGTTCAGACTGCTTTCTGTTGTTAGTTATTTTAAAACAAAGCACAAGTCTGCTCGTCTCTGCTTGTTCCTCAGAATATTTTGAAAAAATGGCAGCGAGCAGCCTACTATTTCGTTAAAGTAAAAGGCTTTGGCCAATGAGACCAAGCATCCCTTTCATTTGAATGAATCTTTATTTTTAAAAAAATATCTCAAACCCCTATGTGTTACTATTACCAACTAGATTTGTATATTTAGGTTAGCCAATAATATTTCGGCTTCCTTCAAATTTCATCCAATCTACTTCATCGTACTATCTTAGCCTGTCTTTCACCTAATTTTTTTCCAAAAAAATATGCTATCCAATCTAAGCAGACATGACTTGACCTGACAGTATCTCCGATTCTCTATGTATTATTACCAATATTTGATTATTTAATGAACTATTTAGATAACTAACAACATATTCTTGGTCAACAAGTCTTCAGGTACACGAATATATGATTTGTATGGGGCTAAGTGGCTTGGTTCAAAATTCTATCTTTTTTTCTATGTTAGTTGTTTATTTTTAAACTACCTCCTGTTCAATTCTTTTTCCATGTACTTTCAAGCTAAATACGAGAGTCTCTCGTAATACACGAGAATTACGTCATTCGCAAGAAGAGCTAAGCGTGTTTTCATGGCCTTAGTGTCCACATTTTCTAACGTTTACATCGTAATTTGAAAACCGCCTAAGGGCAAGGCTAGCAAGTTGGTTTTATTTTTAGAAACAACGTGAGACGTGATTTGCGTTGGTTATCTATCCGTCCCCCTCCCTTCCACAATGTATTTTAGGCAAATATTTCTTTTGAACTTGGAAAAGTGATACGTTTGTCTCAAGGACGAATTTGAAAAATAGGGTACCCTTTTTGGTTCGGCCAAAGCGTTATCAAATAATACGCTGAAGGCGTAGGCGACGACTACAATTCTCGCCGAAAATTTGTAGTACTATCCTATCTTTGACTTTATGCCCTAGACTGTTATATTCTAATTTAGATATTGTATTTAGAAGTTCACCACATATCTCCCCACTTAGAACAGACTATCATATGTCAGTTCCTACTTCTAAATACACATAAATAAATTTACTACCTATGCCTGGTGACTACTCTGATGTTCGTCATACGGATGTCTGCTTAAAAAATCGGCACCGACATTGGTTTTGCCTGGAATATATTCTATGGTAAACTGGTATGGCTGTAGGAGCAACGACCAACGTAATAATCTAGCATTTTCATGCCTTGCTTGTGACAGACACACGAGTGGATTATGATCTGTTTGGATCTTAAATGATTTACCATAGAGATAAATCTGGAACTTTTTTATAGCCCATATGACAGCTAAACATTCTTTTTCACTTGTTGAATATTTTTGTTCTGCTGAGTTCAACTTACGGCTAGCATAAGCTACTGAGGTTAATTCCCCATCAAGTGAAGTTGACCTTTGTAATAGAGCTGCACCAAAACTTATATTACTAGCATCCGTTCTCACAATGAATTCTTGACTCAAGTCAGGTAATTTCAAAATAGGCCTGCTTGTGAGCTTTTTCTTCAACTCTTGGTAGGCTAATTCACACTGCGCTGACCAAGTAATTCTATCAGGATTTCCTTTGCACGTTAAATCAGTCAATGGAGCACATATGGAGTTAAAGTATTTAATATACTTTTGGTAGAAACCACATAATGAGACAAAAGATCGCACATCTTTCTTTGTCTGTGGTCTTGGTGCTCTTTTCAACTTCTCCAGGTTCTTGGGGTCAGGGGTCATGTTTCCCTGATGTACGGTGTGTCCCAAGAATTCCAGCTCTTTACATCCAACACAGCATTTTGTCGGTCTAGCTGTCAAATTTGTCTCTCTAAGTCGATTAAACAGCATATCCAGAGAGTTAATGTGTTCCTCAAATGTTTGAGTCGCTATGAGAATATCATCCATGAAGTTGGTGATGCATGGATTATTCAGGGGATCAAGTAATTTTCTCATCATCCTCGAAAACACACTCGGTGCATTTTTCAGCCCGAATGGCAACATGTTAAATTCATAATGTCCTTCTGAGGTGCTAAAAGCTAAATAAGGTCTAACCTCCGGCTTTACTGGAATCTGATAGAAGCCTGTGCTCAGATCCACTTTAGAGAAATATTTAGCTTTATTCAGCCTGGCAAACAGCTGATTTGTATCAGGTAATGGATCCACCTGACCTTCTGTGACAACATTCAGTTTCCTGTAATCTATACACAGTCTGTGTTTGTGGTGAACTTCTAAATACAATATCTAAATTAGAATATAACAGTATAGTGCATAAAGTCAAAGATAGGATAGTACTAAAAATTTTCATTGTTGGCGTCGCCTACGCCTTCAGTTTATAAATTGATGAGGTAGTTTAAAAATCAACAACTAACATGGAAAAAAATATGGAATATAGAACCAAGCCACGTAGCCCCATAAAAATCATATATTCGTGTACCTGTGGCTTTGCTGACTAAGAATATGTTATCAATTACATAAATAGTCCATTAGATAATCAAATATTGGGGATAATGCATAGAGAATCGGAGATACTGTCAGGTCAAGTCATGTCTGCTTAGATTGGATAGCATATTTTTTTGGGAAACAATTAGGTGAGAGAAAGGCTAAGATAGTACGATGAAAGGGATTGGATGAAATTTGAAAGAAGCCGTACTATTATTGGCTGACCTAAATATACAAATCTAGTTGGTTATAGTAACGCATAGGGTTTGAGATAATTTTTTTTAAAAAGAATTCATTCAAAAAAAAAGAGATGGTTGGTCTCATTGGCGAAAGCTTTTTTACATGATAGTAATAGTAGGATGCTCGCTGCCATTTTTCCAAAATATTCAGAGGAGCAAGAAGCGATGAGCAGACCTGTGCTCTTTTATTAATAATACTACCATCAGAAAGCAGTCTGAACAGAGGCAGTGATGAAAGTGTGCCATATTCTATTGCCTAATTCATCGTTAATTGTTTATATTTCCTTGATATGTGGTAAGATTAATTTTATTGACTTTTTAATTAACAAAGGGTTGTGTGTAAGAAAAGGCCATGAAAAAAGATTTAATTAAATGGTTCAATAACAGACTTAGGCATGACCTAGATGTTGATCCATCATATAAGGGACTATCTAAGAAGTTTAGAACCACAGAACTATATATATATGATGGTCATACAGGAACATTACACCTATCTTATTGCATGGAAAAGATTATTGCAGGAATGACAGAGGCGTAGCATCCATTAGGGAAGAGAAAAGAAAACTGGAAAAATTTGTTCCATCAAACTAAAAGGGGAGAAGCAGGGTTTTCAGAGAGAGCTGACCATGTTCTTTTGTAATGCATATATGTTTACATGTAAATTGGGAGGAATTAGTTTGATATTAAGACAGAACCATAACTTGCATTGACAGGGGTTCCTGCTGGCACTTGTCTGGTGCTAGTACTCGATCAGTAAAGAAGTCTGCAAGATTTCAAAGAGTCTCTGGCACCTACTTGTATTAAAGAAGTCAAGACCAGAGGAGACTGAAGTGTTTGGCCAAACCGACTACAACTGTGGCTTATTCCAGGAACCAGATAAGTGCTATATCTGGCCTGGGACAAATTATCACTAATAGATAATAATCTCCTGTGCTTACAAAAACATTCCTCCTAAAGAATATAAGGAACAATCCTAGTGAAACAAGAGACATTGGAATGATGACAATCCCCAACCTGCTTCCCATTCACAGTATTTAAATAGAGTAAACAACATCAAAGTGAACATTTGTAACAATGTACTATGGACATATTGTCTGTTGCATGTAAATATCTTTATATATATATTTGTAATTATATCTATCCATCTAAATTGATTCTCATTGAACTGTAGTCCTGACCAAAACAACTTTAGGCTCAGGACCAATAAATTTTAACAAAAAAATATTTTAAATATAAAATTTAACAGCTGGAGTTAGTTGAGTTTCTCATAGTATTTAGTATATGTTTGTACATGTTTTTGTATTGAGATTCTTTTACAACACTCTTACAATACCCTGGACACTTTATGTAGCTTTCAGTCACGCTAGTCAATAAAAATATAACTTAGAGTGAGATCGTAGGGTGGTACAAGAAAGGTACTCTGTAACACAGTTGTCCATTGTTTACCTCAGAGACCTTCATAGTTGATCTCACACAAGTACAACTATACGCAAACCATTCTCCGGAGGGTTTTCTTAACAGAACCACACTGGAGCTGTAAGGAGATTCACTGTGCAAGATAATTCCTTCTCTCAACAGATAATCTATCTCCTCCGTCAAAGCTTTTTCCTTGGCGAACGGAATCGAATAGGCTCTCATACAGATTGGTGTTGGGTCTATGAGTTTCATATCATACTCTAATAAATTTGTATGCCCCGGTCGGTCCGTTAACACATCTGTATGATCATTCAGAACCTGTTGAACTCTCTCCCTGTGATTTTTCGTCAAGTGCGTACTGATTTTTACCTGTGCAGCGGTCTCACAGGGATGTAAAGGATATTCATGAGAGGTGAGTGGTTTCTTTTTCATTTCCATTGCAACAGACAAGGTCAGTAAGTGTGTCTCCTCCTGGTTTTCTCTGTCCAGATATTTTTTCAGGAGATTCACATGATAGATTTTCTCTTTCCCCTTCTTATCTATCTTATAATTTGTTCTAGACACCTTCTCTAGAACTGTATATGGACCTTGCCATCCAATTTGCAATTTATTCTGGCTGCTGGGCAGTAGAAGAAGCACCTTCTCTCCCACAGCTAATTCTCTGTCCTTCGCTTTCTTATTGTAATAGGCAGCATGCTTTTTCCTGGCTTGTCTCAAATTTTCATTGGCAAGTTTCCAGCCAGTTTTAAGACGAGTTGACCACTCGTTCACATATTGATATGATGAGGTAATATTTTCTTCTGCCTTTTCATCGGTCGATGTCCTTAACAAGGCTACATATGGACCTTTAATTTTGTTGACTTATTTTTCATAGCACCGGTAATGTCCCTGACACTGGAAGCCTTATGGTGAGGACTTTTCTTCCTTCTATCATCACTCACAAATCGTCCACTACCCACTCTTCTACTGCTAACATTGGGTTTCGGGTTCTCGGTTTGCTGATTATCTTCAAGGTTAATCTGAGCCAACTCCCGGAATGCGGCTTCAAATTGAGCCTGGGATGACTGGTCTCGGTTTATATTTTCTCTGGGTGCCATACGCAGAGATGCTAAGTTAAAGGTTTTAAGGGAGGACTGGTTATGTAAAGGGGCTTTCCTATTCACGTTATCTACCTTTTCCCGTTTATTTTTCCTGTTAGTTTCAGGCCTACTTTCACCGTGGTACTTGGGTAGGTCCTGATGATTTTCCCAACATGTGGGCTTTCCTTTTTACCTCTGCCCTATACTTTTTAGGAAGTACCAGCTGTCCCTGACCATGGAATCCAGTTCCGGCCTTCCTATATCTCAGTTTGTTCTTCATATAGAATTCTCCCTTGCCTGGAGGTGTATGACATTTGAACAATTTCTTAAAACAAGGCTTGAGGGTCTTATCCTCAGCCTGTGCCTTCCTCATCTCATCTGGAGGGGTATTTATCGGATTATCCTCCTCCTTTTTAGACTGTGATCTGGTCTGAAGCGTGGCCATGATCACAGGTCTCTTTTTACACACTTCGGTGTTATGGTTGTCCATCCGACAATTTTTACACCACCTCTTTCCTTGGTTAAAAGATTTTCTTTCATCATATTTCCTTTCATTGAATTGTGGGGTTTTATTTTTATAGTCATTGCGTGGCCTATCAAACTGGTGCTTACCTTTGTTCTGTTCTCTATGGTCAAACCTATTAAAGTTTTGTGGTGCCTTAAAATTGTCTAACTGTTTCTTTTTATTACCAACTACCTCTGCTTGGGCTGCCTGATACCTCTCAGCGACATTGAGTAACTCACCCAGCCTCTCTGCACCTTGTTCCATGAGAAACTTTCTCAGGTCTGGAGCCATAGACTCTCTTAGCTGCTCAATAAGGATCATTTCCTTAAGATCTTGGGTTTTCCCCAGAGCAGTCCATTTCCCCAAGTAGGTCTCTAACCGTGCAGAGAACTGGTGATAGGTCTCACCCGACAGTAGTTTGGCATTCCTAAATTTTTTTATATAAAATTCTCCATTTTTTTTATATCTTAACAAAAGAGCCTGCTTTAACATGTCATAATTTTCTTGGTCATCTCTGCTCATCTTGACAAAAACTTCATAAGCCGTTCCCCTAAGACCCTGGGATAACTTGAGGCTCCACCTCTCTCTCTCTCTCTCTCTCTCTCTCTCTCTCTCTCTCTAACCCATATGTAGTAGCCAAAAGTTCAAATCTACTTAAATACCCTTCTATGTCATCATCTTTCTCAACAAAATGGTCTACATGAAAACCCATAGCCGAGGTTGAGGCTCCCTGACTAGCAATGGCATCTGAGGCAAAGGGGCTGGCACCATTTTCAGGAGCATGGCCTTGAAATTCAACTCCCTTAGTCGTAGCTCGTGCTCACTCTGCAATCTCCTATCTTCCCTTTCTGCAGCCAGTCTCTTTTCCTCTGCTTCCCTTTCATCAGCCTGTCTCTTTTCTTCTATTTCTGCAGCTAATCTCTTTTCCTCTGCTTCTCTTTCAGCAGCCTGTCTCTTTTCTTCTCTTTCTGCAGCTAATCTCCTTTCTTCTGCTTCTCTTTCAACCTTTTTCTCTTCTAATTGGAGCCTTTTAATCTCTGCCTCTAATGCCCTAGCGTCCTTGTCAGCCTCAATCTGCAGCCTCTTGATTTCTTTTTCAGCCTCTAACTTTCTTTCTGCTTCTTTCTCTAATCTTTTATCTTCTCGGGCAATAAATTTGTCCACCTCTGAAGTTACATACTGGACCAGCTCTGGTCCATCCATGCCCATCTCTTTAGCAGTCTGCACAGCGGCAGATCTGAACTTGGCCTAATCAGCCATTCTAACTCAAGCAGGTCTAATAAGGTTCTAAGACAATCCTAAACTTAACTAAAATAAATACTAACTACAATTAACTAATTACCACTGGCTGTGACAACCTATCACTGTAAATCTCCTCTTAACTATTGTTATCTTCTTAGGGGGTGTTTTTTTTAACCTCTACTAACACTAGTAATACAATCTAGAATTTATATACTACTGCTAATTTTTATTCCTGGAGTTAGTTAATATATGCTGTATGAGATTCCTATTTCAAACATTCATCTATATATGCCAAATTCAAATCCCGGACTTATAGACCCCAATATGTGTGTTGGGTTTAGATGTTAAGAAGAATGGTGTGCGTATAGTTGTACTTGAGTGAGATCAACTGTGAAGGTCTCTGAGGTAAACAATGGACAACTGTGTTACATAGTACCTTTCTTGTTACCACCTTACGGTCTCACTCTAAGTTATATTCTTTCTTGACTAGCGTGACTGAAATCTACATAAAGTGTCTAGGGTATTGTAAGAGTGTTGTTAAAGAATCTCAATACAAAACATATACAAACATATACTAATTACTATAATAAACTCAACTAACTCCAGCTGTTAAATTTTATATTTAAAATTTCTTTTGTTAAACTTTATTGGTCCTGAGCCTAAAGTTGTTTTGGTCAGGACTACAGTTCAATGAGAATCAATTTAGATGGATAGATATATTTACAAATATATATAAAGATATTTACATACAACAGACATTATGTCCATAGTACATTGTTACAAATTTTCAAGTTGATGTTAATTACTCTATTTACTACTGGTACTAGAAGGCAGGTTGGGGATTATCATCATCCCAATGTTCTTTTGTTTCACTAGGATTGTTTATGTTAGTCTTTTGAAGGAACGTTTTTGTGTACAGGAGATTTTTCTTTATTCGTGATAAGTAGTCCCAGGCCAGATATTGCACTTATCTGGGTCCTGGAATCACAGCAGTTGTAGTTGGTTAGGCCAAACACTTCAGTCTCCTCTGGTCTTGAACTTCTTTAATACAAGCAGGTACCAGAGTCTCTTAGAAATCGTGCTGAATTTCTCTATCATCGAGTACCAGCACCAGACAAGTGCCAGCAGGAACCCCTGTCAATGCAAGTTATGGTTCTGTCTTAATATCAAACTAATTCCTCCTAATTTAAATGTAAACATACATTCAATACAAAAGAACATGGTCAGCTCTCTCTGACAACTCTGCTTCTCCACTTTAGTTTGATGGAACAATTTGTACCAGTTTTCTTTTCTCTTCCCTAATGGATGCCACGCCTCTGTCATTCCTGCAGTAATCTTTTCCATGCAATAAGATAGGTGTAATGTTCGTGTATGACCATCATATATATAGTCCTGTAGTTTTAAACTTCTTAGATAGTCCCTTATATGATGGAGCAACATCTAGGCCATGCCTAAGTCTGCCATGGAACCATTTAATTACAATCTTTTACATGGCCTTTTCATTTTTCACACAACCCTTTTTAATTAAAAAGTCAATAAAATCAATCTTACCACATATCAAGGAAATATAAACAAGTAACGATGAATTAGGCAATAGAATATGGCACACTTTTATCACTGCCTCTGTTCAGACTGCTTTCTGTTGTTAGTTATTTTAAAACAAAGTCAAGTCTGCTCATCTCTGCTTGTTCCTCAGAATATTTTGAAAAAATGGCAGCGAGCAGCCTATTATTTCGTTAAAGTAAAAGGCTTTGGCCAATGAGACCAAGCATCTCTTTCATTTGAATGAATCTTTATTTTTTTTAAAAATATCTCAAACCCCTATGTGTTACTATTACCAACTAGATTTGTATATTTAGGTTAGCCAATAATATTTCGGCTTCCTTCAAATTTCATCCAATCCACTTCATCGTACTATCTTAGCCTTTCTTTCACCTAATTTTTTTCTCAAAAAAATATGCTATCCAATCTAAGCAGACATGACTTGACCTGACAGTATCTCCGATTCTCTATGTATTATTACCAATGTTTGATTATTTAATGAACTATTTAGATAACTAACAACATATTCTTGGTCAACAAGTCTTCAGTTACACGAATATACGATTTGTATGGGGCTAAGTGGCTTGGTTCAAAATTCTATCTTTTTTTCTATGTTAGTTGTTTATTTTTAAACTACCTCCTGTTCAATTCTTTTTCCATGTACTTTCAAGCTAAATACGAAAGTCTCTCGTAATACACGAGAATTACGTCATTCGCAACAAGAACTAAGCGTGTTTTCATGGCCTTAGTGTCCACATTTTCTAACGTTTACATCGTAATTTGAAAACCGCCTAAGGGCAAGGCTAGCAAGTTGGTTTTATTTTTAGAAACAATGTGAGACGTGATTTGCGTTGGTTATCTATCCGTCGCCCTCCCTTCCACAATGTATTTTAGGCAAATACTTCTTTTGAACTTGGAAAAGTGGTACGTTTGTCTCAAGGACGAATTTGAAAAATAGGGTACCCTTTTTGGTTCGGCCAAAGCGTTATCAAATAATACGCTGAAGGCGTAGGCGACGACTACAATTCTAGCCGAAAATTTGTAGTACTATCCTATCTTTGACTTTATGCACTAGACTGTTATATTCTAATTTAGATATTGTATTTAGAAGTTCACCACATCCGTGAACAATGAACATGGTCGTTGAAACCAAACCAAATAAAACAAAATAAGGATTCCGGAAAAAACATTTTTTTTTAAAAATAAAATGTTGCCTCGTTTCAGCGAGGTGCGTTCCGTTCAAACTAGTCGGTTATATTAGGGCGCATGTCCAAATATAAAAAGACCTTTAGGTCTGGTGAATAATATTACCGAAATAGTTAAATGCGGATAGGATGCTTATTGCTCACGTCGGAAGGAAGCAATTGAAGATTGTATTAGACGGGAAATGTGAATTACGGTTAAAAGCCATACAGTATTACAGAAGAATGATGAAATAGCTAATAAGAATGAATGGCGGACTTTCAAAGTTTGCATTTACTGGACATTAAATTATTCACTACAGGAGGACGCCTGGTTGGAATAATATTAAATAAAAATAATTCAACAAAGGAGATAGACTAGGAATTATATCCAAAAGGATATTATTCAAATATAAATAGTTTTAAAGATAATTAATATTTTTCACCTTCATCACATCGGCTAAAAGTTAGCTAATAATCTTTAAAAATTTATTACACTAACAAGCCTCAACGGATTTGTATAAAACTTATATGTAATGAAAGCCTCATAAGGGGAAAAGGAAATGATACATAGAAAGGACGGAAGAATGTAAGTGTGTAGTGAACAGAAGAAAAAAACAAGTACAGGAAAAACACAGATTGCTTCAAATAGCCTCAAACCAGGAGATGAAACGAAAATCTTTTGGGACTTTTAGAGGTGCTTTCTCGTACGCGCGAGAGACTGAAATATAAGGACAGAGGGACGCGTCGAAAATCACACACACCAAATCCAGAAGCCAAAGTGAGAAACTGGAAGACAGTATCTGCAAGAAAAGTTATTTTTTCACGCTGCATGCAAGGCAGATTAACTTCAACCAAAATAATCTCACCGTGAGCTTATAGATCCTAAGAGGGTATGTAAGTTTATTAAAGATATATGTATGAATAATATCATTTTATTTCAGATTTTATTTCTGATTGTTTGTATCAGATATAATAAAAAAGAGATTGACGCTAACCAGAGATAACCTTCACCGGCATTGTCAGGAAGCATAACAATTAATTGGTTAGCCACATATATCATGGCTAGTTCTTGCCTGGAAGCTTACGACATACCAGCAAGTACATAAGTGACTTGACATCCATAAGTGGAAGGCAAAGGTTATATCGTACCCATGTATCATAACCTATGATTTATTCATGTAATTTGTTAATTCTGCACAGTATACATTATCTTATCATGCTATCTCTGTAACATACTACCATGATTCATTCATTTATATACAAACACTGAAGACATGGTCGCATCATGAACAGTAGTTGGTGGTGAGATTGTTGGAACAACATGGCCACCTATTACTTCTTGTTCCAGGTTTTTATGATCAATGTTTATGATCATTCCTGATCGAGAAACTAAAGACTTGAAGAAGTTGATCCAGCTCACTGAAGCCTAGAGGTCAACCAAACTTCAACACCTTAGTCCCCCGTAGTTATAGGGCGGGCTGAAGGAAAGTCTTCCGTACTCCAGTGTGTCGGAGGAACCTCGAGCAGACGTGGCTAAAGTTGAGTTTCTTTGTATCTGTGGTAAAGTGGGATGTTATAAATTTTTATAGGGGACTTAGTGTACTGACTGAGATCAGCTGTGAAGGTATCTGTATCTAATAGGTGTAGTGTTTTACAGATAACCTTACTTGCTACCACATTATGCCTCAGTCAGAATTATTCTGGAATATTGTGATGACTACGTTAAATGTCTAGGGTATGTATATGATGAAGTGTAAGTCACAACAACAACAGACAGATAAACAATTTAATTTATTCCACCACACTTGACAACACTGTGACACTCACACACATGTAACATTCTATAAGACTATCTTAAATGAGTCACTGGTAAATTTTCAAATATCAATATGTATTAAGTACTTTCATGAATATATATGTATTGATTCAACTACAAAGTGAACCAGGAATCACAATCAATTTTAATTACAATTTATATGTACAGGATTTATCAATATGAATCTTGTAGTGACATATTTTCTTAATATTATCTTATGTGTGTCAGTTGTATATTAGTAATATGAGGTAATACTGGTTTTGTTTTTTCAAGCTATGTTGTTATTTGTCATTATGACTTCAAGTGTTTGTTTATCTTGTAAGTAGTATGGGGAAAAATTCACAGTCCCTATCAATTTAAACACTGTATTTTCCCTCTGGTTTATTATAAAGTCAGATTTTGAGGGGGGGGGGGGGCATAATGTTGAGGTCCTCTGGCCACATAGGCTTATCTTTCGTGATGGCGGCAGGAAAAGACTCCTCTGCTCGATAGCCTCCCTGTGTTCTGGAGACACCTCACTGGTCACTATCTGGACACAGGAGTATGCTGTCAGCCTCTAGGTTCAGCAAAGCTCAGACCAGGTGCTGCTCAATAACTTTTGGACCACGGTCCCACAATTCATGGAATAATACACAGTTACGTTGACTGGCACTGAATATAGCACAATTTCGATCTGCCGATGTCCCAGGCTTTTATTTAGAAAAATATGCACTGGCGCTCAACGCACTGGTTCTGTAGTAAGTTTATTTGAACATGTGGTGGTGACCTGACGCCTCTGATTGACTATATTCGCGGGTCTAACCAATCGTGCCATGTTTACCCAATCGTTTGAAAAAAAGTACGCCTACTCCCGTTTCCCCTGACAACAAAAGATAGTATTTATAGCCCGACTAATCGTGTTTAGCCTTACATTTATTGCGCTCCAATCAAATCGGATTTAACATGGAGACCCATTTCCCGTACAATGGTGGGGTGAAAATCTGCCACTGAGCGATTCTGATTTGGGTGTTGTCTGACATCCCTCACTATTTCTTTTGGCTATAATTTGGTAATTCCTAGACTATTTGCGTAACGTTTAACATATTCTTTGTCAGCAAGTCCTAAGGAACCCAAATATACAAATTTAAAGGAGCTTAGTGGCTGCGTTCAAAATATGCATTTTCTTCTACCTCCTGTTTACTTCGAATACGATGTGGTGTCTGGGTACTGTAATGTTTTCAAACGTAAACCAGTATAATGTCATGTTTCCTAATAAGCGTTTTGTGAGTTTTTAAAAACTAACTCTCGTGTATGTAGTGTTTTTATCACTGTCGATTTGAAAAAAGCTAGTGCTTGTGGCCTTACACGCGTGATGGTAGTAATTGTATAGCGAGACGCGTGTTTAGTGTTGCATGCGTTCCGGCTTTCAGCCTCTCCCTTTCTTTCTATCTTTAGTCCATCTGTCTTTCGTTTTTTTGGTAACGTAGTGTATAAAATGATGTGAATGGAATTTTAAATCTAGGTCATCTTGCGTATCTCAAGGTTTTTCTTGGAAATGGAGTACACATTTTATTGTGTTAAGGAAACGCGTGTATGCTGCAGAAGGCTTTTACTATCAACGTGAAACGTTACAATTTGCAGACGAAGGAGAAATGATAATTTATATATGTGGATTAGAATATTTCACGACAGTATCCATCCAACAAATCCTGTGAGCAGTTTCTAAAACGACTGTCTAATGATGACAACTAGATGGCAAGAGATAATGTGACAATCCTTTTGTTGTAAATTCAGTGGAAGATAAATCCAAGACTTTTTCTATTAGTTATTTTAATTTGTAACTGTAAATAATCATACATTTTACCATCTTCCAACACCCATTTATCATTACAAGAATATATAGATGTACATAATAAATTGGATAATTGTACTCATTTGACATGTTAAATTTTTAACTGTTAAATTTTGAGTTACCTTTTCAAATTTAATTATATTATCACATAGGGTTACGATAGCGAAAGTAGCAACTTATACTTCTGAAGCCTAAATCTATTGTCCAGCTCAGAGTATTCACAGCTGTAACTCACTTGTGATACCAGTGTACTTCTCGGGCACTGGAACTTCATACTTTCTGGAGAGAGATTCTACTTCTGCTCTACCCCTATTATCATAATAGGAAAACCTTTCGCTACAGAAAGAAGTCAACAACAGAATTGATAAACTGGTCTAAATGCAAGAATTTCTGGAGAGACATGAAGAAGAAAAAGTTTGCATTTGTTAGTCTTTCCTGTTTAGTTTAGTACATTTTGTCTTCTGTAACTCTGTTTCTGTCTTCAGTTGTTGTTTTTCCATGATGAAAGCCTTGTTGACCGAAATGTTGTCGTCATTGTTAGTGCGATTCCTTAAAGCATTTCCTTACATTTTTGTTTTAGTTTTTACAGTTGCTACTGATAAAGAAAAAGAGGGCAGTAGGGGGAGGCGTTCAATAGTTAAGGGGGTGGTTGAGGATTTGACAGTCTAAATTCAGCAATATTACTTGATACAACACTTACACGTACAGTCGTTTTGACTATACAGGTCCCTGATCAGAGCGACTGAAAGGAGAAAGATGCCTGAACAAATCCTAACCCACCTGTTCTCCCTAACTTTGCTCGCTCTTCCTAGTTTCTCATACACACTATTGCAGAGGTTTTATACATAGACAGGTAGCGCAGTGGTTGTATTACAAGGATCTATAGCAAGGCATCGTTTCGTCTATATCTGTTATGATCAGACATTCTAGTCGTAATCGTCTGCTCCAAAAGAAAGTGTGAAGGACAACGAAGCCACTATTGTCTACTCTGTCAACCCCAAAGAAAGAGAAACTAATAAGAAACGTGGGGGTGAGCTCACTAAGATTTACTTAGAATCATTTGGAAGGTGAAAACCAGTGCTAAATAGTATTTCATTTAATGTCGGTTAATGTCCTTTGGCAAGATGGTTTCGAGTGCACTTTTCGCGGGCAGCTGTGGAAATTGGATATCTGTGGGTGTTTCAAAAAAGGACCGACTTTGCTTTGTTGTAGATTTGATTATCTCAGTGTTCACGTGGGCTAGTGAAAACGTGATATCTGTAGTGCCAGACTTTTGGTTGCAGAAAGTCATCTCTGAACACTATCTTACATTGTGAGCAAAAACGTTAAGATATTCTGTCCTTCACGTCAAATATTTTATTTAGCACCACGGTTTTTGCACGGTGTTACGGTGGGATAAATTAGAGGATCATGCATGGATACACGAATGATAGCAGGTGTTCATTCAGGACAAATATTGTCAGTACACATAACAAAGCCGGTAGGTGAACAGGTCCACGGGAAAAAACATGGTTGACATTTAATAAACAAAGTCACTTCACAATGGTCCATCAAACATCAAAAGTACATGGCAATGGATAAGCGTAGTAGATTATCTCTGGTCCGTCAATAAGGTTCAAACGTTAGGCATCTTTATGTGGCAATAATATAATATTAATACAATCCTCTCATCTCCACTCAATTCTGGCCGTTGTACTAAAGGTTCGGTAATCCACGAAAACCAAAGTAATGCGGCAGAAGCAATCAGTGCAAACCAAATATTAGTTGCCTCATATCTCACAGTTACGTGTAGTAAATTAGGGTATGAACTTCTAGATAAGTTTATGAACCATCTTGCACATAACGTGGCGGCCTCCGAAAATCAACAATGCCACACGATATATTTATAAATCACGCTCCATTATCCCGGAGCCTCGAAAAATTACATCTCTCTCGGACGCAAACACAAAGACGGAAGCCCCATTAATTAACACACTGAACCCCACGACATGTGACCAAAACGTCACTAGTTGACCGTCGCTCAACACGGGTGAACGCTTCGCTCACCACGGGTGGACGCTTCGTGCAAACCGTAGTTTGACCACAGGCAAACACAATTCCTCACATAAAAATGGAAATGTGCTAGCGTGTAGTAACATGCCACACTATTTTATCTGCATCCCAAATCTATCCTTAACATATCACCCCCTTCGCGGTGTAAAAAAAACAAATTTTTTTTTTTTTTTTTTCAATTCAAATATTTCCTATGCGGAAATCTCGGCCAAAATTGATTATATCACAAATATTGAGCCATATCGAAAGTAATCTAGTCGCAGTCAGTCTGCATAATGTAACTTATCATTAAATAACATGCTAGATGAATTTGTCATCAGTCATAAACTGTCATATGTCCATAAGTAAATGTCATATACAGTCGATATTCCAATGATGCAACAACAACAAAAAAATACATAAATGTATGATCAATGTGAGTTTACAATAACCATATAAAAAAATAGCATGCATATATGAAAATGGTATGAGATATATAAAATAAATAAAACAAAAAATCGAAATCAAAAATTCAAAAATGCATGAATAATAATTTTAAAAAAATAATTTAGAAGGTTATATCTCCAAGTAACAATGCTGTCAAAAATCCTAAATTAAGCTTAAACGCAATTCACGCATGATATGAATCAAATAAGATATGAAACAATGCGATATGAAATTAATGTAACTAAAGTACATGAATATCTCACAAAAAGAGAAAGAAGAGAGAAAAAAAATAGTACAAGAACGCAAGGATAACTAATTAACACAATTATTACATTACTTAATTATTCTGCTCTAAGTACCTTTGTACGTTGGCAAGACAAGTAATGTCCTAAACAAATTTGCAATAATACAATCATACTCCAAACTATCCGTGTTAGGAGTAGATTTCTGGTACGGTATTAATATAGCAATCTTAATTAATGTGAATGTGCCTTCCAGAATAATAACATGATGTTTTAGTTGGAAATTGTTCATGTCTGTAAGTAGTATAACACTGTTCAATGTACCACTAGTTAAAGTGAATAATGATTATCTCAAAGTCATGTAAATCACAAATGTTAAAATGAATGATTTGGAAATCAACTTAGTGTTCATGTACTCATCGCCCGTTGTCATAATGACTACTAGTGGGTAAACACCATGGCTTCACACATGTATAATATAAAGTCAATTAACTAAATGAATATGAATTTTCAGGTTCGAGCTGTGGGCATCTCGATAAAGCATCTGCGACCACATTTGCAGACCCTGGTATTGCCTCGATTTCATACTGAAAAGGTTGAAGCAGGATGGCGAACCGGGCTAGCTTTGGGTTCTTGTGATTCGCCTTCTTCAATGAGGAAAGGGATTTCTGGTCCGACTGTATGATGAAAGGGGCGTCCAACAAATATCGCTCCAGCTTGACTACCGCCCAGATAACAGCAAGCAGCTCCCTTTCTATAACTGGGTACTTCCTTTCTGCATCATTGAGCTTTCTGGATATGTAGAGGGTTGGATGTAATCTTCCCTCGAACTCTTGCATCAGTGATGCGCCGATACCTTTTGAACTAGCATCTGTGTGGAGGTAATAAGTCAGATTTGTATCTGGTAACCTCAAAATAGGTGGTACAGAAAAAATATTTTGAACATAATTTAACGCAGCCTGGCACTCTGGTGTCCAGTGCACGTGGTTCGGTAAGCCTTTTTTAAGCAAGGCAGAGAGGTCTGCAGTGATTGAAGACAAGTTTGGTATAAATTTACTATAATACTGAATCAAGCCGAGAAGACTACGAACTTGCTTCTTAGTAGTGGGCACAGATAATTTTAGGATTTTGGAAACATTCTGTGGCACGGTCTGAAGACAACCGTGACCCACCTTATGTCCCAAGAATGAAATTTCCTCAAAAGCAATAAAGATCTCTGAGGGCTTGGCTGTTAGGTGATGGAGACGTAAAGTGTCCAGAAGAGAATGTAAACCTAAGAAGTGCTCCTCCCAAGTGGAACTGAATAGACAGATGTCGTCTATATATGTGATTATATCGGACCGATGAGAGAGAATTTTTCTCATTATCCGGACAAACGTTGCCGGGGCGTTCATAAGTCCGAAAGGCATTACGTTCCACTGATAAAGACCCTGCTGTGTAGCAAAGGCAGTGAGTGGTTTAGCTCTGTCAGTCAAGGGAACTTGCCAGTGTCCCGTGGTAAGGTCAATTTTAGTAAAGAAACGAGACTTGGCGAGACGAGACAAAAGATTTTCAAGTAGGGGTAAGGGTTCAGCATCGAAGACTGTGATGTTATTCAGCTTCCGGTAATCTACACACAATCTGATATTTTTGTCTTTCTTACGAACGATGACCATAGGTGATGAGTAAGGGGCATTGGAAGGTTCTATAATTCCTAAATTAAGCATTTGTTTTAATTCTTCTTCCACCTGGTGCTGGTAGTGAATAGGGACAGGATAGGGGCGTAGACGAATTAGTCGATCATCTGTAAGGGTGATGTCATGCGAAATGACTGATGTACGCCCTGGAATGTCTGTGAGGACGTCTGGAAAGGATTCTAGAAGATTAGAGACTTGGAAATGTTGTTCAGAAGACAAAGCTGGACAAATAGCAATATCCTTCCATGTCTCAGTCGATTGGAGAGGAAAGACAGGTAAGTTCATGGGAACATCAGGAAAAGCCGATTCTTCCTCCTGAATTACTGAAAGCGCCGAGTAGTGAGTACCAGGTCTAGGGTGGTCATCAACTGCTTGAAAGATGGCTTGAAGATGTTCCGGTCTAGTGTGGAATTCTTTAAGCATGTTTATGTGAAAGGTCTTCCTTTTCCCTTTTATCTCTAAGATGTAGTCAACATGAGAAATGCGTGACAACACTTTATATGGATCATTCCAAGCAATTAAAAGTCTATTTTCTTTCCTTGGAAGCAATACAAAAGCTTCATCGCCAGGCAATAGTTGACGTAATCGTCTATTGCGATTTTTGAACTGGCGTGATCTTGCTTTAGCAGCCTCGGAAGAAGCTGTAGCCATTTGGCATGCATCTATAATGTTACGCCGGAGGTTAACGACGTATTCATACGATGACTGGATGTCCTGAGTCATCTCTGAGTCTATGAGTAGGTCCTTAATAAGTGACATGGGACCTCGAGGTTGAGCTCCAAACACAAGCTCAAAAGGCGAGAAACCGGTTTGTTCATCGCTACCTCACGGTATGCGAACAGCACGGCGGGTAAAACCCTGTCCCAATCTTGAGGATATTTCACTGTAACTTTGCCCAATAGCTGCTTTAACGTCCGGTTAAGACGTTCCACCATGCCATTGCTCATCGCATGGTAAACACTACTGAGAGATCTGTCGATATTGAGGCGTTTCATAACAGCAGTCATAGTGTCAGATATAAATTGGGTACCTCGATCTGAAAGAAGTTTTGGAGGAAAACCAAGTCTAGAAAAATTTAAGAAAAGGGCATCAGCAACGTCATTAGTGGTGATGTTCTTAAGAGGGATGGCCTCGGGCCATCGAGTGCACATGTCGATACATGTGAGCACATACCTGTGTCCTCTAGCGGACATAACAGGTAAAGGACCGATAATATCTACGGCCATTTTCTCAAAGGGGCGTACAGGTATATCACACGTCTGAATCGGTGCCGTATGATAGGCTCCTCTTGATTTTACCTCTTGACAAATAACGCAAGAGCGACAATATATGGAGGTGTCTCTGGAAATTCCCGGCCAAAAGAAAGAGGACAAAACTCTGGATCGCGTCCTAGAGTAGCCCATATGGCCAGCACAGTGCGAATCGTGTGCATGTTGTAGAATGTACAGACGAAGTTTTTGGGGAACCATCACCTGATGTCTGATTAAAGATGAATCTTTAAAATTCCTAACCAATACATCATTTTTAAGTGTGTACCACTGTTTTGGTGACAAACTATCATCAACGTAATCATTATCTTTGACTAATCTAAAGAATTTCTTCAAAGAGTTGTCTTCTCTTTGAAGTTTGATAAAGGATTGTTTGTCTATATCAGAGTGAACGTGAAAATTGTCCTGAGTTCCAGGACCGGTATCATCATTTTCCTTTTGTGCCTTGGCCTGGACACGCGTAGTAACTGCAGCAGCAGTTGATAAATTTTGACGTTCCCATTGAACAATTTCTTCGGGTGAGCAATCATTGCTGCCGTGTATCCGGCCAAGTGTGACATCCGCTATTGGGTTCCTTAACAAACACACTTTAACCTTGCCTGTAAAAAATGGTGAGTGAATATCCACTACGGCTGTGGGATAAAATTCCACTGTACCGCCGAAAGTTACACATTTAACAAAGTCACCCGTTGCATGAGACGGATGTACTAATGACTGTCTCACTCCGACAGTCGTGCAACCAGAATCACGGAGTACTGTAACTTGAGTGCCATTCAATAAACCTTTATGAAGCTGTAGTACTCCTGTGCCATCATGTGCTGATGAAGCAGTAACTGCTGGGAGCGGATGACCACATTTTAACAAGGAAGTCACACTAGACTGGAATAGAGTTTGGCAATCTGGACACTGTGAAGCAGTATCAAAGTCAAACGAACAACATGAAGCTGAATGATTAACAACATTGTTGTCTTGCGCGTTCTCAGGTGTAGCAGCAGTATTTGCTGAGTTGGCATGGTAGTTCGAATTTGCATTATTTCTAGAGCGGGATCTATGTCTCTGATTGTAAAAAGAGTTATTTTGACTCCCGTCATTATTTCTTTTGTTCCTATTGTTGTTTCCTTGATTTCTATAGTCTTGTGACCTATTACGATGTGAATAATTTTGGTTATTGGGTCCCCAGTTATTCCAATTCTTATTATAGTTACCAAAATTATCATTCCTTCTTTCTCCTGAGTTTTGTTGGAAATTACCTCTGTTTTGGGGTGAATGGTTTCTATATGGTTGTCTACCTCTATATGGTTGTGAGTTATTGAATTTGCTTGATTTGAAATTCCCATCAAAGCTGTAGGATCTTTGTCTATGATTGTTGCGGTTCCAAGTTGTAGCTGCGGCAACAGGTAAAGCTTCCTTAATAGTGTTGTTACTGACACAAACTCCCGGATGTGCATTACAATATTGCCTACATAATTCCTCCATTGAACTCAAACTTGACGGCTTTCTTTCCTGTAGATATTCTCGCAGTGGTCTGCTTACGGAAGACAAAATTTTGTCTCGCAATAATAAGTCCTTAAGGCCCTCATAATTCTCTTCAATGCCAGAAAGTTGTATCCATCTATTAAATGTTAATCGGGTTGCAGCTACAAACTGTGTAAAATCTTTACCAGTTTCAGGAATCATATGTTTGAACTTCATACGATAACCTTCAGCGTCTAACTGATGAAGTTTTAATAATAATATTTTAGCAGCATCATAATTGCGTCTATTCGGCCCGTCCAATTGGCACAGGGCAGTTAAGGATTCACCAGTCATGAAATCCATCAATCGTGTACAACAATGAGATCTATCAAGCTTATTTTCTTCACAAACATTTTTATAGCGTTGTAGGAAGGACGAAATATCGTCTATTTCTGGCTTAAACTCAGGCAAACGAAATTTAACAAAACCGCTATTGTGGTTGCTAGAGGAACCTCTACGTTCAGAGTCGTCATTTTGTCTACTCTGATGTTGGACTTTTTGTTCTTCAATACGTAAAGTCGCCATTTTTTCTTCATGTGCAAGCTTTTTCTCTTCTAATTCTTTTTCATGAGCAAGTTTCGTTGCTTCTGCAGCTTGTTGAATCTTTTTCTCCTCAAATTGTCTTTCCAACTTTTTTTCTTCTAATTGCTGTTCTGCAATCCTTTTGTTCTCTTCTGCAAGTAGCTCTGCTTTTCTGAGCTCTCGCTCTTCATACCGTGCATCTCTTTGTCTCTTATCCTCCAGGGCTTCTTGATTTTCTTTGGCATTGAATTCCGCTTTGGCAAAGTCCATTAATTCCTTCGCCTTATAACCATATTCTTGGCCCATAGTAATAAATTCCTGATACTCCATTATATACTTCTTCAGTATCTTACTATCAATATTATAAATTATGTAATAAATGTATCTCGATTAGTCCGTCTATACTAATTCACTAGCTTTGTGCTTTGCAATATTATCAATGCAAATAGATTCTTAATATTACTAATGAATAACAAAATAGTATAGTATGAAAGACCAACAGTAGTAAAGATACGAGGGAAAAGAGAAAGAGAGGAGAGAAAAAAAAATTATTTTAATGTACAAGAACAGAATTGATGGAATTAAACAAAAAGACAATTACAAGTGACCTAGACAATGTAATAACAGTAGCAAGTAAACGAAAAAGAATGCAAATGGGAAACTAAGGAGAAATAACAAATAGAACAGACTTACTGCTTAAAACAAAACAAAAAACAGGACAGGACCTGTAACAATATATATAAATGTAAACAAGTGATAGAAGGTTAGACTAGCATTACGAACAGAATGGTTGTCAACTAAGGAGAAGAAAACAAAACCAACACACTACAAAAACTGACAACTAAAAGGACGAAGCAGCACACCTAACCAAATTAGGTCACACTAAACAGGCAGTGAACTAAACGTCGGTGAGAAAACTCAGGCCGGAAATTTCCCTGCTTGAGAAATGAAAGCAAAACCTATAGAAATATTTGCTGAGCGGTCATTTTACAATGACATGTGTCGATAACAACAGATTTGTACAAAGACATAGAACAAGAAACGAATAATACAGATATAAAAAAGGCTTACACCACTGCAAAGATACAAGAGTGTATTAACAGGCACTTATCTTATCGTAATCCGATCAGATGCAAGTCCGGAAAAAGGTGTCAACACTGGAAAACGCTGTCCCTCAATGCAAGTGAAGCACGGATAAAATGTAAATAGTACACGGTCTAAATCAGATGGGCATCATGAACTGTGTAGATCTTGAAACGTTGTGTTGACTTGGTACAAAATAACTTGACATCGCCGTGGCAGGACTTGAAAGAATCTTATAAACGTTGTGATGTAGACTGGAACACGAAATAAACTTGGAAACTGGTTGGCTTGAAATTGTAATTTTGAACGTTACAGCGAACAATAGGACATTGAAACTGGAACATTGGATATGCGCAGTAGCAAAGTTCGTTATCCAACTGGACCCGTTGATAATGACTGAGTTCACGAAGCGGTGTGTTCACAATAACACGCTGAACAGGAGTGACGGACGTATATACAGATTAAATGTCAGCTGTATTTTTGCAAAGTACGAAGGTATACTTGCTTACGTGAATTTGAAAACTATGTCCTGATGAAAGTATCGATCCAAAACCACATTGGCCACCAAATTATATGGTGTTACGGTGGGATAAATTAGAGGATCATGCATGGATACACGAATGATAGCAGGTGTTCATTCAGGACAAATATTGTCAGTACACATAACAAAGCCGGTAGGTGAACAGGTCCACGGGAAAAACATGGTTGACATTTATAAAACAAAGTCACTTCACAATGGTCCATCAAACATCAAAAGTACATGGCAATGGATAAGCGTAGTAGATTATCTCTGGTCCATCAATAAGGTTCAAACGTTAGGCATCTTTAAGTGGCAATAATATAATAATAATACAATCCTCTCATCTCCACTCAATTCTGGCCGTTGTACTAAAGGTTCGGTAATCCACGAAAATCAAAGTAATGCGGCAGAAGCAATCAGTGCAAACCAAATATTAGTTGCCTCATATCTCACAGTTACGTGTAGTAAATTAGGGTATGAACTTCTAGATAAGTTTATGAACCATCTTGCACATAACGTGGCGGCCTCCGAAAATCAACAATGCCACACGATATATTTATAAATCACGCTCCATTATCCCGGAGCCTCGAAAAATTACATCTCTCTCGGACGCAAACACAAAGACGGAAGCCCCATTAATTAACACACTGAACCCCACGACATGTGACCAAAACGTCACTAGTTGACCGTCGCTCAACACGGGTGAACGCTTCGCTCACCACGGGTGGACGCTTCGTGCAAACCGTAGTTTGACCACAGGCAAACACAATTCCTCACATAAAAATGGAAATGTGCTAGCGTGTAGTAACATGCCACACTATTTTATCTGCATCCCAAATCTATCCTTAACACACGGGTCGCCACGTTTGTTCTCCAACCAAAGAAATAGACTGCAAGTTAAATAACGTGTGGGTCTGAGACTCCTTCTGAGTTGCTTTAAGCCTGATGTTGAGAAGCTGATATCACGACACCAGCCTCATCTGTCTCATTGAAAGACAAGAGAACAATGAAGTAGGTGGGTTACTAATGTACTATTGTCACAAAATTGGTTTCAATACATTGCAAACGCGGCTTCGCATAGTTTTACAGACCATTCACCTCTCGCTTATCACGGGACCGGCCGCTTACAAAATGGCGGTGTATCGGCAAAATGTCGATGAGACATCGGCAATCGGCAAGGATAATAGGAGCAAAATGGAATTATTGTGAAAAGGATTTCACCTGTTATTCCAGGAGAGGATTGTGTATAACTGTATATAAGGAAAAATAGTAGGAAGTTATCATTTACGGAGATCAATGCGTATTACGGCTGTCCTCAGTTAAGCTGAAAGCCTGTAAACCCACTTCTGTTCTAAATACTAAAATCAACAAATAACAGTTTGTGAAATTACATGGATAAGAAAATAGAGATATACCGGCTGTATAAAACAAGATAGGATGGAACAGTATGAATAATATATAAGCCGAGGATGAGAAAGGGAAAGTTTCAGGCAACGCACAGATCCTGTGAAATCACGGCTTCAGGAAGAAATCTCAGCCCGAGTTTTAGGCTGTGACGTCATTGTCCTCCGATCTTTATAAAAGGCGTAGCGCTAAACAGAAAAGACACACTGAAAGTAGGTTTGAGACAGACTGGAGGCAGAGCTCGCCACTACACATATTCCATCTGAATTGTGAGCGGATCGCCAGAAATTTTCAGTCCAGTGTCTGGAGTCTGAGGGTAAGCGAAATTATGATAACTATCATGTATAATATTTTTTTTTGTATTGCAGGTTCGTATAGACTTCACAAAATATGCACGTAGAATAATTATCGGTATAAATGTATTGCTAATTTTAATACGATATAAACATGTGCTATGTGGATGATTGTTGCTTGTACAAAAACGAATCATAACTAGCCCCACAGCCAAATGAAGATAACATCTATCATATTAATTGCTTTATCGCTTACGAAGATAAAGGCAGTCCCATGGCAGAGATTGTCATAGGCAAATGAAGTGTTAGAAGCTTCATCATGGAAGATACCGCTTTTACGAGGTTAGGTGACCAGTCCCCTTCCTCGCTGCCTTTTCCTTCTCTAGCTCGAGTACAACTGAGTGCCCATTTACAGCTGGTAAACTGGAGGTTCCACAGCCAGGTTTCAGTTCCAAAACCATGTAGTTGTGCTACAGAAGAAAGCAACCTGATCGCTTGGTCAGTCGGTCACTCACTTTAGCTAATAGTGTATTAAGTTTGTGTAGATGCTAAGAATGGCATCAGTATTTAAATTTGTACTTGATGTGGTTTGGAAAGATCAAGCTATAAAAAAAATTAAAGGATGTACAGGAGAGGAACAAGCCAGATGATGGTTATTACTAAATATGTAAATACTTCTGTATCATTGAAAAGATGTTACTTACTATGACGATATAACTTTGACATCTGATGACTGACTAGTCTGACATAATAATAATAATAATAATAATAGTTGCCCATCGCAAGCGAAGATGGCGACAGCTTCAGACTTGAGTTGTGACACATCTGTGCCGTGATCTCATGTGACTAATTAATCCTATTTTGGCCCTACAGGCCCTGCCACATACGGGGCACACATGGTTAGAGTCGATAGTAGTGTTGCTGTGCATTCTGGCCTTTCTTGCAGCACGCTTGCCTTCTGCCTTATCAGCTAAATTCTGTTCTGCAATGCGAGCACCTTGAGTAATGTTTGTCCGCCAGGCACAGCGATCCTGTGCGATAGTCTCCTAGAAGGAGACATCAATTTTGAAGCTGCTCAACGATGCTTTCAGTGTGTCTTTGAAGCGTTTCTTTTGTCCCCCTGCTGTTCGCTTACCCGTGGAGAGTTCGCTGTACATCAACTGCTTTGGGATGCGTTTTTCGGGCATGTGAACAACATTTCCGGCCCATCTAGTTTGGGCCCTCTGCAGCAATGTGTAGATGCTTGAGATATGTGCTCTGTTGAGGACCTCAGAATTAGATACTCTATCATGCCACTTGATCCTGAGGATCCTGCGAAGACAGCTCATGTGGAAATGATTAAGCTTCTTGGCATGTCTGCTATACACTGTCCATGTTTCACAGGCATACAGGAGGGTAGTGAGTACTATTGCATGATATACTTTTATCTTGGTGGCTGCACCAATTCCTTGTCGATCCCAGACATTTACTCTTAGTCTTCCGAAAGCTGCACTTGCCTTTGCAATTCTGTTGTTGACCTCGGAGTCGATATTTGCATCTTTGGTAAGGGTACTGCCTAGATAAGTGAAGTTGTCCACCACTTGGAGACGTTGGTTCTTTACAGTGATATTTGGTTCATAGTAAGGTTTCCCAGGAGCAGGTTGCAACATTACTTCAGATTTCTTCGTATTGATGGTAAGGCCAAAGTCATCACACGCTACAGAACGCCTCCTCATATTGTTCTGCATGTCCAGTTCTGTGCAGGTGTTGAGGGCACAGTCGTCCGCAAAGACGAGGTCAGAGATCATTGTTTCATTCACCTTCGTAAAGGACTGTAATCGTCTCAAATTGAACAGATTCCCATCTATCCTGTATCTGATGTGTATGCCGTCGCTACTGTCATGCGTAACGTTAGACAGCATGGCAGCAAATATCATACTGAATAGTGTCGGGGCGAGCACACAACCCTGTATGACACCATTTGTGACGGGAAAGGGTTCAGAAGGTTCTCCATCATTCAATACGCGAGCCATCATACCTTCATGAAACTGGCGGACAATTGAGATGAACTTATCGGGACAGCCGAATTTCGCCATAATTTTCCATAGTCCGTCCCTATTGACAGTGTCAAAGGCCTTGGTCAAGTCAATAAATGTTGTGTATAGGTCACTGTGCTGTTCCTGGCATTTCTCCTGAAGTTGGCGAGCAGCAAATATCATATCGACGGTGCCGCGGCCTGCTCGGAAACCACACTGACTCTCTGGAAGTAAGTCCTGCGATTCGAGATGAACAGTCAAGCGATTGAGCAGGACTCGAGCCAGGATTTTGCCCGCAGTAGATAATAGGGAGATTCCCCTATGGTTGTCACATGATTGATGATTTCCCTTTCGCTTGTATATGTGAACGATGGTGGCATCTTTTAATTCCTGTGGTATCTGTTCTTCATCCCATACTGAGTGGAAGAGGTCTGTTAGTCTCTGCAGCAGCATGCTGCCTCCAGCTTTATAAATCTCAGCAGGAATAGCATCTGATCCAGGGGCTTTGCCGCTGGACAGTAGACTGGCTGCTTTCTTGACCTCTTCCATGCTGGGTGGAAGGTCAAGTCTGACATTGACTGTAACTTGCGGTATACTTGCAATGGCCTGGTCGTTGACGGTTGATAGACAATTTAAGATGGCGTTGAAGTGTTGTGCCCAGCGTTCCAAAATCTGCGTTTTATCAGTGAGCAATGCCATGCCATCAGCATTTAGGACCGGTGATGATTGATTCGATTGAGGGCCATAAATTGCTTTCAGGGCATCATAAAAGCGCTTTGAGTCATTTATGTCTGCATACCTCTGTATCTCGTCTGCTTTATTGCTGAGCCATGCATCATGCATCTTCCTGAGCTTATTCTGGACAACTCTGCGTATATTGGTAAAGGCTGCCTTTTTGGATGTTGAGGAAGGGTTGCTTTGATAGTCTCTGTGCAAGCGATATTTTTCAGCCAGCAGTGTTTTAATATTTTCATCATTCTCATTAAACCAGTCAGGGTTCTTGCGTGTTGTATATCCCAAGCTCTCAGAGGCTACAGATTACACAATGTGCTTTCAAGTGGCCCATTTTTTCTCTATAGTGGTTTGACCGAGCTCAACGTCCCTCAGACGGCTGTCCAAGTCCCTTGAGAAGCTCTCTGCGGTTGCTTCGCTTTTAAGTTTTGTGACGTTGAGCCTCTTCATGGGTTTCTGACTCTGGTGTCTTCGCTTGGGCTGTATGTTAAGGTTGAGTTTTGATACAATCAGCCTGTGGTCAGTCCAGCATTCGGCACCACACATGGCCTTGGTCACTCTCACGTCACGTCTGTCGCTCCTTCTCGTGATGACATAATCAATGAGATGCCACTGTTTGGATCGTGGGTGCATCCATGTTGTTTTATTTCGAGTGGGTAGGCGAAACATGGTGTTCGTGATGGACAAATCATGTGTGGCACACAGGCTGAGTAATAGGAGCCCATTACTATTACATTTGCCTATGCCATGTTTTCCAAGTATTCCTTCCCAGGTGTTGTGGTCAGTGCCTACTCTGGCATTGAAGTCGCCGAGAATAATAAGTTTCTCAGATTTAGGAACTGATGAGATGATTGAGTTAAGTTCGTCATAGAACTTTTCTTTTGTTTCCTCGGGGTTTGTCATTGTTGGGGCATATGCACTGATCAGTGTGGCACTTCTGTTGCTTCCTAGTGGGACATGAAGGGTCATTAAGCGATCATTAATGCCCTTAGGAGATTTGACAAGTTTTCGTACGATATGAGATTTAATGGCGAATCCAACACCAGCCTCACGCCGTTCCTTGCTGTCCCGGCCACTCCAATAAAATGTGTAGCCACCTCCAATTTCAGTAATCTGACCTTCTTCTGGTAGTCGCGTCTCACTTAGGGCTGCTATATCGACATTATAGCGCGCCAGTTCTTTGGCCACAAGTGCAGTCCGTCTTTCAGGTCTGTCGGCAAGGGTATTGTCGTGTAGTGTTCGCACGTTCCACGTGCCGAAGGTAAGCACCTTCATTTTTTTCTTACTTTTTGTTCGAACTCATGATTGGGATACCCTCCAGCCGCGTCAAGCTGGTCAGAGTAGGTTGAAGCAGGCTATGTTCAGGGCACCTTTTCTAGCCCCTTCCTCATGCCATGGAGGTGAGCAGAGTGATCCTAAAGAGGGCTGCTCAGTCTCTCAGGGGGCTGCCGGATCTCGCCGCTGCTTCAAAGTTCCAGCGAGAAACGACCCTATGGCCTGAGCCGCCTGTGTGCAGGATTGTGGCTGCAGCTTGAGTGTATCCACACTTTCTGGTTCGCCACTCCCCCATCGCCACAGGTCTTTGAGTGTAGTGTCTGTATGTATCTGTCTGAGGCTGTGGCTTGCGCTGTAATTGGATTAAAGTGAAGAAGAGTTGCGCTAATCGTCATCCTCACTCTCTCGTCCGGAGTTATCTGTTCCAGTGGCAAGATATTATCGAGACGACTGGAGACAACACAGGATGCAGTGGATGACCAGCGCGTTCTACGTGCCTCGCCGTGCTCCTTACGCTTCACTGCGCGTTGCTGGTAATCGCCGTCATGCCCGTTGAACCAATAGATGGTTTCTTCCGCGCAGTCTATCGAATCCAGTCTTCGCATGCATGGGTAGGCAGACCCTAACTCACCGAAGGTTTATAACCAGTCGGCTACCCTCACCTAGTTTAGCCGGCCTGTCAAAGCCGTTGCCCGGGGGGTGGCCGCTGTCGCATGCTGACAGCTACGAGGAGCCACAGGTGAGAGCTGGATGCCAGGTTTGGACCAAAGGTGGCCGAGCTGCCCTGAAAAGTCAGTTACAATTAATTGAAATGTTAATACTTCTGTATCATTGAAATGATGTTACTTACTGTGACTGTATAACTTTGACATCTGACGACTGACTAGTCTGACATATGTGCTAGTCAGTTACAATTAATTGAAATGTTAATATTTCTGTATCACTGAAATGATGTCCTTACTTACTATGATTGTATAACTGTGACATCTGATGACTGACTGGTCTGACATCTGTGCTAGTCAGTTACAAGTCTAGCCAGATACTAGCCAAGGCTGATATGATGTTTCAGGTTCCATGAAATAACTCACCCCAGACTGTCAAGTGTCAGAAGCTTGTGTTGTTCATCAGAGGCAATCCCACAAAAGTGCAGGACCCCAACGAGTGAACCACAGCTGGTCATTGATATTCCTATAGCTGGGTCTACCAAGTCTGATATCTACAAAGGACAGTTCAGTGTCAGCATTGTCAAGTTGAAAAGATAAGTGTCATTTAAGACACTGACCACCCATATATGAACCAACAGCCATAGTTGAAAACAGTATTCAAACCGTTAAAGAATTCAGTCAAATGAGGACAGTAATGTGTAAAGTCAGAGGACTAAACGAACAGTGATACAGTAAAAGTGATTCCAGTTTTCATTAACTTTATTGTTCAAGATCCTGAAGTCTAAAAAGACAAGACTACTTATTAACATTGCTGAGTGACGGTTTCTAGTAAATACATTTTCTACAAGGACAGACAATCCTATCAAAACATTAGTTTAGAAATAATAATAATTGTGTGAATATTTTATATATATATATATATATATATATATTTTTTTTTTTAAATGCTCATTTCCTAATAGCAGAAATAGAAGATCAGTGTAATTATTAAAAGTGTTAAATTGCACCTGAGGACTTATTCACTTTTTACCCTGGTGTTTAAAGTGAATGTTCATTTTATTTATCCCCTAGACATTAAGTAATCATAAGATAGTCACAGGGAGGAGACACCTTAAATCCTGGTACTACTTCTTACCAACTGGGCCAGGATTTTCACAGTCTGACTATTTCTATGATATCAATACACCAGTGCTTATTTCTAAGACTGGGGTATTACTTGTAAGACCAGACTCTTTACTGGCACCTGGATATCCATCTGCCAAGCCTATTCTTACATAAATAAAAAATGTTAAATAACCTCCCGCTACAACTATCTTATACTGTTGATGAAAGTTGGTTATACTGGATTACGTAATTAAGTTTATATATATATATATATATATATATATATATATATATATATATATATATATATATATATATATATATATATATATATATATATATATATATATATATATATATATATATATGATAAATAAGTACATACGCTTATCTATAGCTTTATATTAGAATGAAATAAAAACAGCAATTAGTTGTCACTGTATGGAATTATCTATTGCTCTTATCTACCACTCTAAATATTTTTTTATGTAATGCAGGGAAATAGAGGGGTCGCTGGAGACGTGTTCTTGGAGCCAAGGGGGCGATGACCCGAAAACGTTAGGGAAACATTGATATAGAGTTGTGAAACATATCTTGTCATTTAAGTGCCACTAATTCAGGTCTAATCTGAACTTAATAAAAATATTATCATTACCCTCCTCATCATTATTATCACGTTTTCAAAAAGAAACAACAACAAACAAAAGCAAATTTTAAAAAAAAATTAAAAACCCCTCCCTTACAAGAAAAGTACAAACCTTGAGGGTTGGCCAATTCTAATGAAGTTCTCCACAGAAATGATGACCACCATCCAGACGCTGATGAAGGGACAAAAATAGGACAGGAAGACGGTCAGCTCGCAGATGCCCTCTGTGTTCATCAGTGGGGTCAGGGCGATCAGGACGCTCACAAGGAAGCCAAACACTGCCAGTGAGCGTGTGGCCAGGTACAGACAACATGATATCCGCCTAGGGAGATATTGGTGTCAATTTTTATGGGATATCATATAAATAGATCGGTACATACCAAATGGCAAACATTAAAAAATATTACAATTAAGAATAAGTAAGGTGACTAAGGTGAAACTGAACATCAACGGTGATGTGTAGGTGTAGCGATGCATTTCGCATGACAAATCGGGAAATTGTATTCGACATGATTTATAGCACAACGATGCATCAAGTTTGAGAGTCTTGCGTGTTTATATGATAACGTGAGTTGTCTTGGCACTAGGGAAATGAGACATTTAGTCTGTCATTCCCCGTGTGGAAAGAGGTGTCGATTTACAGAATATTTATGATTAACGAGTTCTATGAAATCAGCCTACTTATTTACAGCTATTTTGGACCACGAACTATATGATACTGTGGATGAATTTGTATATATTGTCATGGAATATTCTAATCCACATATATAAATTATCAATTAAATATAAAGCCTAATAAATACATATAATAAAGAAAAGAGCAATGGTAAAATGACAGTGCTGTCACAAGGAATGTACTCGAAATCCCCCTTGTTTTCTGCTTCGTCTGCAAATTGTAACGCTTTCACGTTGATAGTAAAAGCTTACTGTATTATACCCGCTTTCTTCAATGAAACGTGTGCTGTATTTCTTGGAAAAACATTAAGAGGCAGACTGCGTAATGACCTAAATTTTAAATTCCATTCATGTCTTTTTCTACATTACGTTACCAAAACGAACGAACAGATGGACAAAAGGATAGCGAGAAGGGAGAGGCAGAAAGCCGAACATTAAACACGCGTCGCGCGATACACAATTACTACTATCACGCGTGTAAGTCTACAAGCACTAACTTTTTCAGACGGACAGTGATAAAATACACTACCCTTTCCCAGAGTTAGGTTTTAAAATCATAAAAAACGCTTATTGGGGAAACCTGACATTCTACTGTTTTATGTCCGAAATCCTGACATTAGTCTGACAGTACAGCAGGACAGGTGGCGGTTCTCACATAAAAAATAAAACAACTATACGACTATCCTAGAAATTGCATATTTTGAACGCAGCCACGTAGCTCCTTTAAATTAGTATTTTTGGGTTCCTTAGGGCTTGCTGACAAAGAATATGTAAAACGTTACGCAAATAGTCCAGGAATTAATAAATTATACCCAAAATAAAATATTGGGGGTGCCTGACAGCATAAAATCATTTCTGCTCATAAAATTTTTTATAACGTGTTTGAAAAAAACCTTACGTTACAGAAATAGCCTACCATGTAAACTCCAAATTGATTGGAGCTCAACAAATGAAAGCCTAACCACGATTGGTCGGGCTATAAATACTATCTTGGTTGTTAGGGGAGACGGGAAAAGATAACATTTTTTCAAACACTTGTCGAAACGTGGCTCATTGGCCAGTCTCGCTGATATACACACTTGGGAGCGTTAGTTCGAGACCACTTGTTTAAAATAGCTTGATAAAGCAACAGTGCGTTGAAGCCAGCTCATAATTGTGTTAAATAAAAGCCTGGAACATAGGCAGATGGAAATTTGTGCCAGTTTGTGCCAGAATTCATTGCTAATCAACGTATCTGTGTTTATTCGTATGAATTGTGGTAAGCTTGAACCATTCAATATCTTTTAATGAAAATTGAATGTGAATTGTTGATTTATGCCTGTATATATATGTGTAGTTCAGTGGCCAACGTGAGGTAAAGCCTGTAATGCTCCAGCTTGAACAGAGGGTGTCGGAGAGAAGTAAAACGGCATGGAATGGCCAAACAGTACACTGACCCCTGGATGATTGACTAGACAGAAATAATGCTGGAAGTGCAGAGGCGTAGTGACCATTAAGGATGGTAATGCTGGTATAAAGTATTTCAGATGAAGCTGACTGTTGGCCTAACGCTCTGAACGCAATGTTTGTGATGTATTGTGATCAGTGTAAAAAGAAAATATAAATTAGTTATGAAGTAGAAGGTACATCCTTCTTGATTTCAGGGACAGTGGTCTTGATGGTACTGAGCAGCACCTAGTCAGAGCTTTGCTGAATCCAGTGTCGGACAGCATACTCCTTGGTCCTTTTAGCTATCAGTGAGGTGTCTCCAGAGCCCAGAGGAGAATTCGAGCAGAGGAGTCCTTTCCTGCCGCCATCACGCCAGATAAGCGAATTGGCCAGCTGAGCTCAACATTATGTCCCCTCATCTTGAAATGACTTTATAAAATTAACATTAAGAGGGGAATTTACTTGTCTTAAAATCAGGAACTGTGAACATCTCAAATACTAGTCCCTAAAGACAAACTATTGAAGTCATGATGACAAATACCAACAGAGCTTGAACAAAACAAAACCAGTATTACCTCATTTTACTACTACACAACTGACACACATAGAACATTTGTAATAATATATGTCACTACAATATTCATATTAAATACATTCTGTACATAACTTGTAATTTAAATTGATTGTGATTCCTGGTTCCCTTGTAGTTGAATCAGGACACATATTCATTCATGCCAGTAATGAATACATATTGTTATTTGAAAGTTATCAGTGCCTCCTTTAAGATATTCTCATAGAGTGTTATATGTATGTGAGTGTCACAGTGTTGTCAAGAGTAGTGGATTACATTAAATTGTTTATCTGTCTGTTGTTGTGACTTACACTTCATCATACACATACCCTAGACACATAACGTAGCATCACACTATTCCAGAATAATTCTGACTGAGATATAGAGATATGTGGTAGCAAGTAAGGTTATCTATAATACACTACTCTTAATAGATATAGATACCTTCACAGCTGATCTCAGTCAGTACACTAAGTCCCCTATAAATATTTATAACATCCCACTTCACCACATATATTGGGGTCTCGCTCTTGGGATTTTGAATCTTTAACTATTAAAAATATTGGGGGTAATTCACTTCAGGGAATATAAGAATTAAAAGGTATCCTTGGGTGGAATTAAATAAGGTTGAGCTCACGGTGCCTGTGTTGTCCATTAGATATATAGTTAGAAATTGAATTGTTGGGTAGACATTATAAAAATTTACCTGATAGACAATGGCGGACCTGGCCAAATTTCGATCTGCTGCGGTTCAGACTGCAAAAGAGTTAGGATTAGATGGGCAAGTTATGGTTGCCTATGTCACTACGGAATGTGACAAATTTATTGAACGCGAAGAAAGAAGATTAGAAAAAGAGGCCGAAAGAAAGTTAGAGGCTGAGACTAAGAGGTTGCAAGCTGAGGCTGAGACTAAGAGGTTGCAGATTGAGGCTGACAAAGAGGCTAAAGCATTGGAAGCCGAGGAAAGAAGACAGGCTGCAGAAAGAGAAGAGAGGAAATTAGCTGCAGAAAGGGAAGCAGAAGATAAAAGATTACAAAGGGAACATGAGTTACGACTAAGGGAGTTTGAGTTTCAAGGCCATGCTCCTGAAAATGGTGCCAGTCCCTTTGCCTCTGATGCTACGGTTACTCAAGGAGCCTCAACCTCAGCTATGAATTTTCATTTAGATCATTTTGTTGAGAAAGACGATGATATTGAGAGCTACCTAAATAGGTATGAGCTATTAGCTACCACGTATGGGTTAGAGAGAGAAAGGTGGAGCTTAAAGTTATCTCAGGGACTTCGTGGGGCAGCTTATGAAGTTTTTGCAAAAATGAGCAGAGGTGATCAGGAAAATTATGACATGCTAAAGCAGGCTCTTTTGTTAAGGTATGAAAAGAATGCAGAATTCTATAGAAAAAAATTTAGGAATGCTAAACTACTGTCAGGTGAAACCTATCACCAGTTCTCTGCACGAATAGAGACATACTTGGAGAAATGGACTTCTCTGGGGAAAACCCAAGATCTTAAGGAAATGGTCCTTATAGAGCAATTAAGAGAGTCCATGGCTCCAGACCTGAGAAAGTTTCTCATGGAACAAGGTGCAGAGAGGCTGGGTGAGTTGCTAAATGTTGCTGAAAGGTATCAAGCAGCTCAAGCAGAGGTAACAGGTAATAAAAAGAAACAGGTGGACAACTTAAGGCATCACAGAACTTTAATAAATTTGATCCTAGGGATCAAAATAAAGGTAAGCACCAATTTGATAGGCCACGGTATGACAATAAAAATAAATTCCCACAATTCGATGAAAGGAAATATGATGAAAGAAAATCTTTCAACCAAGGAAAAAGGTGGTGTAAGAATTGTCAGATGGACAATCATGACACTGACCGTTGCAGAAGGAAACCTGTGTATATGGCAACCCTTCAGGTCAGGTCGACCTCAAGACAGGAGGAGGATATTATGTTAGATACCACTCCAGAAGAGATGAGGAAGGCACAGGCTGGGGATAAAACACTCAAGCCTTGTTTCAGAAAATTGTCAACTTGTCATACCACTCCAGGCAAGGGAGATTTTTACATGAAAAACAAGTTGATGTATAGGAAGGCCGGAACTAGATCCCATGGTCACGGACAGCTGGTTCTTCCAAAAAGATATAGGACAGAATTAATAAGGAGCCTACATGTGAAACCAGATGGGGACCATGAGAAGATAGGTACCATCATTCAAAAGGTGGCTCACAATTATTATTGGCCCAAAGCAAGATGGGACATTGAAAATTTTGTAGAAAGGTGTAGCATAGCACATGAGGGAACACCCACAAGTGGGAACATGGATCAGGACCTGAACACGCCCCGGAGCAAAATTAGGCCTGATAATAGAAAGAAATATAGATTTGATAAAGTGGACCAAATGGAATGGGAAGCCCCTTTTCACGGACAAGCTTCACTTAACTGTTTTACTATGGCCACTATGCGGAGAGTGCAAAAGGATGTCTTACCCCAGGATAAGCCGAAAATCCCTCAATCGGACTTAAACAAACTGGAGGAAGAGGATGTAGGGAGGAAATCTCTCATCAAGAATTTTAAGAGGGGAGAAAGCCCCAAAAGAAAAATTGGTAGCGGTCGTTTTGTGAATGATAATTCTGGGAGGAAAAATCATCACTATAAAGCTTCGAGTGGAAGAGACCATACCGGTGCATGGACAAATAAGTCCACACAATTAAAGGTCCATATGTAGCTATGTTAAGAACGTGGACTGATGAAAAGGCAGAGGAAAACATTACATCTTCATACCAATATGTGAATGAGCTGACCACTCGGTTGAAAACTGGCTGGAAACTTGCCAATGAAAATTTGAAACAAGCCAGGAAGAAACATGCTGCCTATTATAACAGGAAGGCGAAAGACAGAAATTTGGCTGTGGGAGAGAAGGTACTGCTTCTTTTGCCCGGGAGTCAGAATAAGTTACAAATTGGATGGCAGGGTCCATATACAGTTCTAGAGAAGGTGTCTAGAACAAATTATAAGATAGATAAGAAGGGGAAAGAAAAAATCTATCATGTGAATCTCCTGAAGAAATATTTGGAAAGAGAACATCAGGAAGAGACACACTTGTTGACCTTGTCCATCGCCATGGAGATGAAAACGGAACCACTTTCATCATTTGAATATCCATTACACCCCTGTGAGACAGCAGCACAGGTGAAAATCAGTACACATTTAACGAAAACTCAGAAAGAGAGAGTGCAACAGGTTCTAAATAATCATGCAGAGGTGTTAACAGACCGACCAGGGCATACAAACCTATTGGAATATGATATGAAACTCATAGACTCCACACCTGTCTGTATGAAACCATATTCGATTCCGTTTGCTAAGGAAAAAGCTTTGAAGGAAGAGATAGACTATCTGTTGAAGGAAGGAATTATTTCGCACAGTGAGTCTTCGTATAGTTCCGGGGTGGTACTCTTAAGGAAGCCCTCTGGAGAACATAGACTCTGTATAGATTACAGGAGACTGAATGCTATTACAGAAGGACAGGTGGATCCATTGCCGGATACAAATCAGCTGTTTGCCAGACTAAATAAAGCTAAATATCTCTCAAAAGTGGATCTGAGTAAAGGATACTATCAGATTCCAGTAAAGCCTGAGGTTAGACCATACCTAGCTTTTAGTACCTCAGAAGGACACTATGAGTTTAATAGATTGCCATTTGGATTGAAGAATGCGCCTAGTGTCTTCTCTAGAATGATGAGAAAATTATTGGATCCTCTGAATAATCCCTGTATAACAAATTTTATGGATGATATCCTTATAGCAACAGAAACATTTGAGGAACACATTGACTCCCTGAACATGCTGTTTGATCGACTTAGGGAGGCAAATTTAACAGCCCGACCAACCAAATGTTGCGTTGGATGTAAAGAATTGGAATTTTTGGGACACACAGTTTATCAGGGAAATATGACCCCTGACCCAAAGAATTTAGAAAAACTACAGAAAGCCCCGAGACCACAAACCAAGAAGGACGTGAGATCCTTTGTCTCATTATGTGGTTTCTACCAGAAGTATATCAAAAACTTTAATTCCATATGTGCACCTTTAACGGAATTGACACGTAAAGGACTTCCAGATCGCATTACATGGACACCACAATGTGAAATGACTTACCAAGAAATGAAGGAAAAGCTCACAAGTAAACCCATTTTGAAATTACCTGACTTAAGTCAAGAATTCATAGTAAGGACGGATGCAAGTAATATTGGGTTAGGTGCAACTTTACTACAGAAATCAGATGCATTGGATGGGGAATTAAGCCCAGTGGCATATGCTAGCAGAAAGTTGAATAAAGCTGAAATCAACTACTCAACTAGCGAAAAAGAATGTCTTGCAGTAATATGGGCAATAAAGAAATTCAATATTTATCTATATGGGAAGGCATTTAAGTTGCAAACTGACCACACAAACCTTTATCGTTTTTAGCACAGGCTAAGCATGAGAACTCTAGGTTACTCCGATGGTCTTTGCTTCTGGCTCCATATAATTTTAGCATTGAATATATATATCTGGAAAAACCAATCTGGGAGCGGATTTTTTAAGCCGCCATCCGTGTGATGAGAATCACCGTAAACCCCAGAAATAATAATAAATTTCTCTATGTGTATATAGAATAAAGGACTGACATATAATGTCTGTTTTAAGAGGGGAGGTGTCATGGAATATTCTAATCCACATATATAAATTATCAATTAAATATAAAGCCTAATAAATACATATAATAAAGAAAAGAGCAATGGTAAAATGACAGTGCTGTCACAAGGAATGTACTCGAAATCCCCCTTGTTTTCTGCTTCGTCTGCAAATTGTAACGCTTTCACGTTGATAGTAAAAGCTTACTGTATTATACCCGCTTTCTTCAATGAAACGTGTGCTGTATTTCTTGGAAAAACATTAAGAGGCAGACTGCGTAATGACCTAAATTTTAAATTCCATTCATGTCTTTTTCTACATTACGTTACCAAAACGAACGAACAGATGGACAAAAGGATAGCGAGAAGGGAGAGGCAGAAAGCCGAACATTAAACACGCGTCGCGCGATACACAATTACTACTATCACGCGTGTAAGTCTACAAGCACTAACTTTTTCAGACGGACAGTGATAAAATACACTACCCTTTCCCAGAGTTAGGTTTTAAAATCATAAAAAACGCTTATTGGGGAAACCTGACATTCTACTGTTTTATGTCCGAAATCCTGACATTAGTCTGACAGTACAGCAGGACAGGTGGCGGTTCTCACATAAAAAATAAAACAACTATACGACTATCCTAGAAATTGCATATTTTGAACGCAGCCACGTAGCTCCTTTAAATTAGTATTTTTGGGTTCCTTAGGGCTTGCTGACAAAGAATATGTAAAACGTTACGCAAATAGTCCAGGAATTAATAAATTATACCCAAAATAAAATATTGGGGGTGCCTGACAGCATAAAATCATTTCTGCTCATAAAATTTTTTATAACGTGTTTGAAAAAAACCTTACGTTACAGAAATAGCCTACCATGTAAACTCCAAATTGATTGGAGCGCAACAAATGAAAGCCTAACCACGATTGGTCGGGCTATAAATACTATCTTGGTTGTTAGGGGAGACGGGAAAAGATAACATTTTTTCAAACACTTGTCGAAACGTGGCTCATTGGCCAGTCTCGCTGATATACACACTTGGGAGCGTTAGTTCGAGACCACTTGTTTAAAATAGCTTGATAAAGCAACAGTGCGTTGAAGCCAGCTCATAATTGTGTTAAATAAAAGCCTGGAACATAGGCAGATGGAAATTTGTGCCAGTTTGTGCCAGAATTCATTGCTAATCAACGTATCTGTGTTTATTCGTATGAATTGTGGTAAGCTTGAACCATTCAATATCTTTTAATGAAAATTGAATGTGAATTGTTGATTTATGCCTGTATATATATGTGTAGTTCAGTGGCCAACGTGAGGTAAAGCCTGTAATGCTCCAGCTTGAACAGAGGGTGTCGGAGAGAAGTAAAACGGCATGGAATGGCCAAACAGTACACTGACCCCTGGATGATTGACTAGACAGAAATAATGCTGGAAGTGCAGAGGCGTAGTGACCATTAAGGATGGTAATGCTGGTATAAAGTATTTCAGATGAAGCTGACTGTTGGCCTAACGCTCTGAACGCAATGTTTGTGATGTATTGTGATCAGTGTAAAAAGAAAATATAAATTAGTTATGAAGTAGAAGGTACATCCTTCTTGATTTCAGGGACAGTGGTCTTGATGGTACTGAGCAGCACCTAGTCAGAGCTTTGCTGAATCCAGTCCTGCCGCCATCACGCCAGATAAGCGAATTGGCCAGCTGAGCTCAACATTATGTCCCCTCATCTTGAAATGACTTTATAAAATTAACATTAAGAGGGGAATTTACTTGTCTTAAAATCAGGAACTGTGAACATCTCAAATACTAGTCCCTAAAGACAAACTATTGAAGTCATGATGACAAATACCAACAGAGCTTGAACAAAACAAAACCAGTATTACCTCATTTTACTACTACACAACTGACACACATAGAACATTTGTAATAATATATGTCACTACAATATTCATATTAAATACATTCTGTACATAACTTGTAATTTAAATTGATTGTGATTCCTGGTTCCCTTGTAGTTGAATCAGGACACATATTCATTCATGCCAGTAATGAATACATATTGTTATTTGAAAGTTATCAGTGCCTCCTTTAAGATATTCTCATAGAGTGTTATATGTATGTGAGTGTCACAGTGTTGTCAAGAGTAGTGGATTACATTAAATTGTTTATCTGTCTGTTGTTGTGACTTACACTTCATCATACACATACCCTAGACACATAACGTAGCATCACACTATTCCAGAATAATTCTGACTGAGATATAGAGATATGTGGTAGCAAGTAAGGTTATCTATAATACACTACTCTTAATAGATATAGATACCTTCACAGCTGATCTCAGTCAGTACACTAAGTCCCCTATAAATATTTATAACATCCCACTTCACCACATATATCATAGTAATAATCTGCCATCAATGGTACCTATACCTTGTAGCGGTATGGCAGCTTGTGTACCCTGACAATTCCCAGAGCTATGCCAGTGGGAGATTTACTCCTGGTAGGTTCAACCAAAGGAAGTAAAACGTCAAACCCGTGCTGACAAAAGGACATTTCTGGATGACCTTGCAAGACAGGCAGAAGAGGCAGCACTGAGAAATGAACAAAGCACAGTTTATAAAATAACTAAAGCTATCAGTGGAAAACGAGGTGCAAACAACATAACGTTAGTAAGAGACAAGCAAGGAAATCTCATCACCACAACACAGGGGCAGGAAACAAGATGGGCAGAGCACTTCAGAGAAACACTGAATAAGGAACCACCAGAGACTCAGCTGAATGTTCCTGAGGCTGAAAGTGACTTAGACGTAAATACAGGCATTCCACGAAAAGAAGAAATTATCACAGCTATCAAAGGGCTAAAAAATGGAAAAGCGACTGGTCACGCCAATCTGAATGCTGAGCTATTCAAGGCAGACCCTGAACTAGCAGCAGAACTATTAGAACCACTATTTGCACAAGTCTGGGAAACTGAGACAACACCAACAGAGTGGAGTAAAGGAATAATTGTCAAATTGCCCAAGAAGGGCGACCTTGCAGACTGCAACAACTGGAGAGGAATTACCCTCCTCTCAGTTCCCAGCAAAATACTAGGCAGGATAATCATCCAGAGAATTTCAACAGCAGTTGACCATAAACTGAGGAAAGAACAAGCGGGCTTCAGAAAGAGCAGAAGATGTGCAGATCATATATTTACCCTCAGGAACATTATAGAGCAGTGCTCAGAATGGCAGAGACAGCTGTACATTAACTTTGTTGATTTTGAAAAGGCTTTTGACAGCATACACAGGGACAGCCTATGGAAAATTCTGAGGGCTTATGGAATTCCCAGCCGCATTGTTTCCATTATAAAAAGCCTCTATTCTAACTTTACGTGCAGTGTTGGATCGAGTAATGTAACTTTCGAAGTGAAAACAGGAGTATGACAGGGATGCCCCTTATCAACAACATTATTTTTGACAGTCATAGATTGGGTGATGCGCCAGACTACAGAGGGCAGTCCAAGAGGAATTAGATGGACAACGTTTTCTACACTGGAAGATTTGGAATATGCAGATGACATTGCACTACTCGCGCATTCACACCAACACATTCAAGACAAAACCGATAGACTGAATAAGTATGGCCAGCAGGTTGGCCTGAACATCAATTTGAAGAAGACAGAGGTCATGACACTAAACGTGGGCAATCCTGAGCCAGTAACAGTAAGGAACCAGAAGTTAGAACAGACAGACACATTTACTTACCTAGGAAGCATAGTAACACCTGACGGCGGAACAAGCAAGGACATTAACAACAGAATGAATAAAGCGAGAACAGCCTTTGCTGTTCTCAACAACATTTGGAAGTCTTCCCAGTACAGCACAAACACCAAATTAAGACTGTATGAGAGCTGTGTACTTTCTGTGCTTCTCTATGGTGCGGAATGTTGGAGAGTAACAGAGAAGGAAATGTCGAAACTGTCCTCTTTCCACACAATCTGCCTAAGGAAAAATTCTCCGAATCTTTTGGCCAAACACCATCAGCAACCAAGAACTACTTATTCGGAGTAACCAGGAGGACATGCACACCATCATAGCTGGCAGACGCTGGAGTTGGGTTGGCCATGTCCTCAGAAGGGACCCTGATACCATCACAAGAACAGCTATGCTATGGACCCCCGAGGGAAAGCGAAAGAGAGGCCGACCAAAAACAACTTGGCGGAGAACTGTGGAAGCTGAGATGCAAAGAATGAACCACAGTTGGGGCACTGTACGAAGGATGGCCGCCGACCGAGCAAAGTGGAATCAATTTGTTGCTGCCCTACAAGACGCCACCAGGCGTGATGGCCGCTGACTGCTTTGACGGTTGGCGGTTATGGATCAAAGAAGAAAGAAGAAGGTTCAACCAAGCTGGACTAGTCTGCGTGGGTAGGGGTCAGACAAAAGCTGGTACCCTGGTCCTTCAGGTTGGGGATTTTAGCACAGGGCCGACACCCCTGTGTATGTAAAAAAAATCGCACATGTTACGGAAACGGCAACAAATGAAAAAACTTTTATGCGGGACGGACATCCGGAGTTTCAGGCTCGTATGACTGACAGTGGTGGAAGCCGAAAGGAAGCCATTGGCATGAAAACGGATGCCCTGACCGCAAAACACGTCAGAACTATGAGTGAGGCAGGAAAGCTGAGACAAATCACAGCAGAGATGAGGAATTACATATCCTGGGAATAAGCGAGAGCAGATGGACTGGGATGGGGCGAATAAAAACAGTTACAGGGGAAACAGTACTTTATTCTGGTAGAGAGGATGGTCAGCACCACGAAGGTGTAGCCATTATCCCGAAGAAAGGAATCGAAAGGTCTTTACTGGAATGGAAACCCATTAACAACAGACTGATAAGAGCAAGACTGAGAGGGAGATTCACCAACACCACAATTATACAATGCTATGCACCAACAAACGACAGCGATGAAGAGATCAAGGACGAGTTTTATCAACAGGTACAAAAGGAAATGGAAACTGTACCCAGGTACGATCTTATTATAGTAATGGGTGATCTAAATGCGAAAGTTGGAACACACAATGATTATAACGAAAGAGTAATGGGGAAATGCGGCAGTGGAACAGTAAATGAGAATGGGGACAAATTAATAAGCTTCTGAATAAGGAACCACCAGAGACTCAGCTGAATGTTCCTGAGGCTGAAAGTGACATAGACGTAAATACAGACATTCCACGAAAAGAAGAAATCATCACAGCTATCAAAGGGTTAAAAAATGGAAAAGCGCCTGGTCACGACAATCTAAATGCTGAGTTATTCAAGGCAGACCGTGAACTAGCAGCAGAACTATTAGAACCACTATTTGCACAAGTCTGGGAAACTGAGACAACACTAACAGAGTGGAGTAAAGGAATAATTGTCAACTTGCCCAAGACGTATGTACATCATTGAGTAAATCATTGTCTAATCATGACCCATTTAGAATATGGTCAACTTTACAACCAAGATTTCGTCTTCATAGGCAGG